>JANRMT010062796.1:1381063-1439517 GCA_026402145.1 Polypterus bichir lapradei | reverse complement strand
TATATATGCCAGCAACACTCATGACAATGACAAAACAATTACATTGTCAATCATGTTACGTTATTATTAAAATTTTTCCTTTTCTTTTTACTTCTCCGCTGCCAAGCACGGGTATTTTGCTATATATATCAGCTCTCAGACACTCCAGGCCTGAAGCACTGTATCTTTTCTGTATGTGTACTTTGTGTAGTTTCCTGGCAACACTCAGCAATTTAATGTAATGAATGTGGGAATCTTTGAGTCAAAAAATGAATTTTTAATCTCAAAAGTCAAAAACTTAATTCTGCTACAGATAGAAATCATAAAAGAAATACAGTTCAGACAGGTAAGCTTTTCATCCAACAGTGAGGGCTTCTTTTTCTTCCCAGCAATCACCCTGAACAGTATACGTCAATGAGACAGTATTTCTGAACCTATGGTTCCACTACTGCACCTGCCAAATGACATCCCAGGGTATCTTAAGCCTCTGTTTTCTGAAAGACAACATGGTAAGCCTATTTGTTCTTTTGTGTTGTATTATTGTATCTTATATAGAATCAAGTTACTCTTACAATATTAGGATGTTGTTCTTTCATTGACTGCATTATTGGTTATCTTTGTCAGCCACTGCTGCTGCTGTTGCCTGGTGTTGGAATAGGGATGCAGGAATATTACATGCACATGCTTAAAAAGCTTTTCTTTATAAGTTGCAATTTAATTTTCACTATCTTGAACTGTTTTAAGCAATTATTAGGGTAAACTTTACATATTTTCTTAGTACATTAATATATTTTTTTCCTTTTTTATCTTTGAACTGTGTATCAGTGTTTTTTACAATAAAAACACACAAAGCCATGGTCTCTGTATCCTGATGGTGTGCTACATTTTTAATTAAAACAAATACTGTATTAGGTTCTATAAGTTGAAAAAGAAATGTTCTAGTGAGTCAAAGCGTGAAATGATGCCAGCAGCTTATTAAGCTAAATATAGACTTTACATCTGCTATTTTGAACTACAGCATATATTATATTTACGTTGCTATGATGATAGTATTCTAGTTAGCTGCTAATAAAAAACTTCAACTGTACATTTTATGAAAAGAATCAACAAATTTAAAATACAAGTATAAACTGTTAAACCTAAAAACTACAAAATTAAAAATAAAAAAAACATAATAAATTATGGTGTTATAAAAGTAAAACTCAGCCCCAGAAGTAATGTTATTA
Source organism: Polypterus bichir lapradei (assembly GCA_026402145.1). NCBI lineage: Eukaryota > Metazoa > Chordata > Cladistia > Polypteriformes > Polypteridae > Polypterus > Polypterus bichir. The sequence goes on along the minus strand of JANRMT010062796.1, from coordinate 1,438,312 downwards.
TAGTTTTTTAAATAGTCTGCAAAAAAAATGTATATGTAACCATTAATTTATCGCAAATTTCATGTCACTTACCCACATACATCTTGCTGCATTAGTCATCACAGGGATAGGATGATCTTTTACTGTATTTGGCAAAGTCAAACAAGTAAACATATATAATTGTAATTCAGCTTTACACTGTTTTCCACGAGACTGAAGATTGAACTATCAATTGAAATATCCCAGCCAACAACTATCCAGAATGATGAAACCAAAACTATACATCTAATATGTTGTATTAAAGTATTTGTTATTATGGTTTATACCTTTTATTATTTCTTTTCCTAGTATAAAACTTTCTAAATGACTTTATTTTAATGTAAGTGAGAGCATCATGGACAATTTAAATGTAAAACAGTCATTATGAGAGCAGTGTTGATACATTTTGAATTGTTTTGATTTCTTGATATTTTTACGTTAAACATACTTCTCTAAAAAAATCTTATCTGCGTCACATAGGAATGGAAAAATGGGAATTGAGCTGCAATGTGAAAGTAGCCTCTTTTGGTTTCAAATATTAAATACAAGATTGTACTTGGTGGTTTATAACAACGGTGCAGGTGCTCTCAACAACATGGTGGCATTCTTGAAAAAGAATAACAATCTTAAATCACAAAAACAACAAAAATAATTCAACAAATAAATAGACCAAATCAAGACACTTCAAACTAGATAATAACTAATCCTAAAAATAACTGCAGTGAAAATATATACAAAAAACTCTTAACACAGTGAAACAAGACTTGTACTAAATTGAACCCACACTGCAGCTTTCCATTTTGTTGCAATTTGAAGGAAAGCTGCTGTGGTAATTAATATATAACATTGAAACATTTTGAGACCCCAGTGATATTATTTACTTATATCAATTCAAATACTGCATGTCCTTATTTTTACATGAGTGTGGGGCTGTCAAGTTGTTCAGCACATCATAATAAATAAGCTCATGGTCATTTGCATTGGAAGGACATAGACAAGGTTTACATCGAGAAGGAGCCTTTTCTATCACGCTCATCTTAATGCTCAGTTCATCTGATGTACAGTATAATAATCTGCTCCATTTATGACACTGGCAGCATTATGTCAATTCTCTCTTCCACTGATTGCTTCAGCATAGATGTTATTTTTGATAGTTTGGCAATGTCCTGTTGTGTCAGTTGTTTGATTTTGGAAGCACTTATTTATTTTCTTTTTCTTATCATGAACAATGTCTTCATTGTCTACAAGCTAACTTATGCTAATTTTCTCACGTTCACCTGTCTGTTGTCTGTAACATCACGCAACATGATACATCTGTTTTTCACTGTTTCATTTTTGCTTAAAAAACAAAAAATATTTTTTACTTTTTCTAAAAATTTAAACATTTATATTTTTTTGGTTAACTTTGTGGAGGTCTGGTGAGGGCCTCTTTTGGGTCTGGAGGGCCCCGCTACTTGTGGTTGCTGTGGGGGCACCCATTACCCAATGCCAGTCAATAACTAACTTCCAAGGGCAATAATCTAAGCAAAATAAAAACATGACTATAGTCTTCAGCTGTTTTCTACACCTTTTTGACATGTACTGTGTAATGTCAGACTCTGGACTTAGTAAACTACACTGGTTTTTTTTGGTATGTGATGAGCCATTCTTAATGTTATAACATTCCATGTAACCGTTTGTGGACTGGAAAAGTCATGAAAAATGTGAAAATGTGGTTGAAGACAATTACGTTACATGCATGTTTATGTGGATGTCCATGATGTGTTCACCTAACTAATATTGTTGATCATAATAATAATGAACAGTTAAAGTTATTAATACTGTAAGCTTGGACAAAATAAGTGGCAACTACATCTGATGCCCAAGCAACAGTGATTTAACTCTCATGTAATCAAGATGAGATTAAGACTCACTACCTCCACTGAGGCAAGCCCCACCAGGCACACGTATATATTCACAAATTCTGCAGATCACATATGCAAATGATAAATCAGGTACAGAAATTAAAGTAGAAAAAAGTCCAAACTTTGTACCAGGTCAACTTTCCTTTTTTTAGTTTGTTTGTGAATTGCAATGAATGTAACAAATTGATTGATGAAAACAGCATCTGCTGGAATTCAACTTTTGTTCTGATGTCGCAGTTAGCAAACATCAATGGAACTTTTTTAAAAGGACTATGGCAACTTTGTGATAAAAAGGTGATATGTAACTAGGTATTTTGGGGCCAGATAAAGTAAAAGATCAGAAAGGTGTCCTTTGTTTGAGTTTGGCTTTGTTTGGTGCATCGTATCTCCTGCAGTGGCCTTATTGTTTGCCACATTGTTGTTTACATGTCAGTGACACCACAGAACTGGACTGCACATTGATGTTGAAGCTCCTAGAAGTGGTGACACCAGTCCTCTCTTGACTATCTGTAAGGTCATTCTCATTAGTCTCAACTGCAGTATTTACAGCTTGTTAAAAGTACTTATTCCAATCATTATTTTATTTACTCTTATGTTTCTATCTCTTTTTTACTTTTCTTTTCACTGCACCACTGACCTCTTGTTTTGAATGATCATCCATATGGATGTTTTCTCTTTTTGTGGCAGTGTAAAACTACAAATGTGCATTCTCATGAGTGACCTATGAGACACCTACTCTAATTATACCCAACCCATGTCAACCAATCAAAACTCACTTTTTTTTTTTTTAAAGGCTTTTTATGTCTGATGTTACTTTATGTCTCATTATGTCTGAGAGTCATGAGGATTGAAGTGAGGCAGGGGTGTATATAGGATAGAAGATTGCTATGAGTGCCTGCACTATAGACAAAATTGTGAACTTTTCCTGTAATTAGGAATTTATTTTTCTAACATATACTAAGATTCCTTTGCGAGGAAGGCCCCAGGTGTTCATCCATGTCATCCTGATGGAATATTGGACCATGCATATTATAGTCTTTTTAACCTGACAGTCTTAGACTTTTACCTACTTATTTAAATATAATATCACTAAATGAAATGCTTAGCGTAACAATGCTTTTTAAAGTAAAAATATGAGATGCCATTTATGGTTATTTTCTAACATTACTGTTAAACATCAATCAAATACACTGTTTACTTCTCTTTCTTATTAGTTCAACTGATCTTTATGCACGTTCCTTAATTTTGTGGTTCACTGAAAATTTTGTCCTCACCAAACTTTTCTGCGGATGTACATGGGAGTGTAATATGTGAATTACTTGATGGGAATCTTGTGCATAATTTGAGTGGTCCTGCCAAGTAAGCAGATCACTATCAAGCAGAGTTAAATAATTAATTATTTTTTACTTTTTCTATAGTGCAGTTACCAGCATGCTCAATCACAGGGTACTTTACAGTTTTAACAAGATTACAATACAGTCTCAAATGTAAAAAGTTAATAGAACAATAAAAAAGAAAAAAGTAACAATTACAAAACATCACTGACAAACACCAGAAGGACTTTGGAAGATTTTAAAATATTTAAAGAAGCTCAAGAGCAGCTACAAGGTAAATAAATAAAGTTACCATGCAGAACAATAAAAATAGAAAGACAGGATAAATATCAAAAACAGATATACAAATCAGTTGCTAAACCGAATGCAGAGGAACCAAACAAGGTAAAGTGGGTAACTTCTGGGCAGAGCCACTAAGGGCAGCAATGTGTTAAAATTGTACATCTCATGGGACCAAGGATAGCTTAGAAACTTATAAATGAAGGAATATCAATGTAAAAAGACAATGGGAATACTTGCATTTCGGGTCAGATGGAGCTTCATAAATAGACCTAGAAAGATAGTTCTTTGTTGTGTAACGTCGAGCATACAACAGTTATGTCACATGCTCTGTCAGGTGCAACCTTCAGCCTTTTCAGACATTTAAATCTCTCCTTTAGGTGGCTAAAGGTCATTTCAATATGTGCCGTTTTCCTAGGCAGAGTTGCGTTATATCGGGTTTGTGTGCAAGGGTTAGGGTTGGGGAATAGGGTCTGTAAAAAACTGCCAGCAGGTGCAGCCCCTGTCTCCAACCAGGATCCCATCATGATGACCTGTGTAAAATGTAACAATTTTGAGTAAAATAAATACTTCATCATGATGTCTAAATATGTATGGGTATTACCTTATTCAAGTGTCCAATTTAGGTGCGACTCCCTAAAACTTCTGGAGTCATGAACTGACCCTGGCCATCTTGCCTCCATGTTTGAAATGATGCAAGATGCAGCACAGATCATCTGAGAATGTATTCATAGTATGTATGTTAGACACATTTATTCACTATGTCAACAGGCCTATTGGCTATTTTCAGGATGATAAGTCACGCTTAATCTAATTCACTCTTAGAGGATATTTTGAAACGTTTTATAAAATATGGCAATAATTCATTAATGTTATGCTAGTATAAGTGTGATATGAAAGTGATTTATGCTATTAATTGTTCTGTCATCATTTTTTTTGGTTCTATTTGTTATTATATGTTTGATTGGGCAGCGTGGCATTGTAACATTTTGTTTTTCTTAAATAAGACAAAAGAAATAGGCTAAGTAAAAATTCTAATTTCCTAAAACTGTGTTGTGCATTATTAACTTTCCTTGATTTATGGTAGACTAACGACTGAATTTTGCATTTTAAATTTGTTACAACAATCAAGTTTGCTGATGAAAATACTGTAGTTAAGGTTAAATTTCATACAAATGTTAGAACATTTTTCTTCACACAGTGAGTCACATATAAATTAAATAAGTTATCGAGTAGTGTGATTAACAATTGTACTTTACAGATCTTCGAAACACGACTTGATGTTATTTTTCAAGAATTTTGAAAATACAGAGTTAACGCATGTGTGTCAGAGGGTCACCCTTTAAGTTCCTCCCAGTTATGTAATCCCAATGTTGTCCAGGATGTGTGCTTTTACTGACTGTGTTGTCTTACTTTTCCTCCACAGTGCTGAGCAACTGACTCCATCCCTTCCAGTCCCCACACCATAAAAGTGTGAGCACCTGGAAGGAGGTGTTACTCCTTGACTGAACATTCGACAAGACTAAACTCCTTCATAACCTGACCATATTAATAATATGCCCTTGAAAGACAATATTTTTGTTGATTTCATACCCTTGTGTGTTTGTTTTTGTTTAAATATTAAAGTAAACAGGGACATCCAGGTTCGCACCCCAAAATTTATCACTTATCATGAGTTGTCATTCCCTCAGGCAACCACAATAGATTGAAAGACTATTTTTATCATACTTTTTCTAATGGCCTAAATAAGTCTGATGAGTCTGCACTTTTCAACAGGTTATTGAACTGATCAGATGTTGTAATCTAAACAACCTGGAGTGAAATGTTGAGGAAACAAAAAGAATTGCAATGGGCTGAGGTAAAAAAAAAACACACACTCCATTCTATCAATGGCCATATTGCACAGGAAATGGAAAACAAGAAGTTCCTGAGTACCACCATTTCTAACACTTTAGCAGTGTAGGTCAACACTTGCATTATGGGTAAGAAAGCTTAGTTAAACAAATTCAGTGTCACTGGAGGCAATGACTCTTTTCTACAGATTTGCTTTTGAAAGTATTTTAACATTCCTTGTCACTATATGGTATGACATAATCTATCTAAGCTTCTAGAAAGAGTGATGTGCACTGATTCTAAAATACTAGGATGTCACCTCCTCACTCTGCATTCACTATAGTCATCCCATCTAAAACTGAATGCTTCAAAAGGCACCTCTTGCTTGTCCTTTAATTTGTCTAGTAAACAGAATACTGTATATCCATGAAGACAAGCACTACCAGGGTTTATAACAGTAAGGACCCTCAAGCTGTGAGATCAGAGTCTCTTGCACTCTGTGTTGTCACAGTAGGTTCTACATAATTGGCATTTGTTTGATGACTATGTCTGAGTATTTTGAGTTTTATGGAGAATGATAATGTTGTTCTTCTTATTTTGTGTTTTTGTATTGATGTTTTGTTTGTAAGGTGGCCACTGATTCAAAGTCAATGCAATTGGTGTTGCTATGGAAATAAAATGGGAAATAGCATAAGTAGACAATGTTGAAAAATGAACAGTAGTTAAAGTAAAAAAAAAAAAAAAAACATTTAAAGGAATATAAATAAAAAGTTAATTATTTTGGTGTCCTCCACGTCTATTACTAGTTAATGGTAAAAAGAGCATGTTATTCATATATTGAGTGTGTACTTTACAAAAAAAAGGATTGATATATTATGCTTGCATATTTTTAAAAAAGTGGATTGATATATTATGCTTGCATATTCTAAAGCATTTGCTCTCTGTTATGTAATGTATCGGCAAAAATTATGTTTCATTCTGCTTTACTTGTGCACTTTGTTCTTTTGGGTTTCTTATGGCATTAATGTCATGTTCATCTCAAAGTAAAATGACTAGTTGATCCTAATACAGAAAAATATTTTCTTGCAAATGTGCCTATTTAGTTATTCTTTTAGATATTTGCACCACTGAAAGGAATGGACATGAAATGCTCGGTCCAGTTCATCAAGAGCAGTGATTTTGCTTTGCCCAGGGGAAGCAATGCAGCTGACTACACATAACCAGAAGGATGTGAAAAAATAAATCTCTAGGGGTAGTTTTGTGGATTTGTTCATGTGTATGCCCCATGAGATCATCTGTTCTTCTGTATATGAAATTAAAATTTAGCTTAGATTTCCGTGTGTGGTTTGAGAAATTTTATAACCCCCACCCCCCAGTCTTAAAATGTTCTACATATGTGCTGACTAAATTTAAGTTCACAACAAATTTATATCAAATTTACATCTACTGTAAAGCTCGTCCCTTTATCCTTATTTCAAAGAGTTACTGTTGATTAGAATAAGAAGAATAAAAATAAGATATTTCTTGAAAATAGAAAAGTTCAGTTTTTGTGCAATCACGCTGGACAGCAGAGTTGTAACACATGACTTCTCTTCTCAAACATAATTCATCTAAAAGTCTGTAAGTCCTGGGGTACACTTTTTCCCCCTAGGGCATGACTATTTAGATCCAGCCAGCTAAACATTTCTATTTAGTCCAAGAAGCACTTGAAAGACATGCCTCCAATAGTCCTTATTTTAAAATCCAAATAAGCTCTTCATCTGTGTTTTATCTCCAAGCAAAATAGATAATATATATATATACAGTACAGGCCAAAAGTTTGGACACACCTCCTCATTCAATGTGTTTTCTTTATTTTCCTGACCATTTACAGCACTCCATCACTCTCCTTCTTGGTCAAATAGCCCTTACACAGCCTGGAGGTGTGTTTGGGGTCATTGTCCTGTTGAAAAATAAATGATCGTCCAACTAACCTGACTTCTGAACAACACAACTGCTGGTCCCAACCCCATTGATAAAGCAAGAAATTCCACTAAATAACCCTGATAAGGCACACCTATGAAGTGAAAACCATTTCAGGTGACTACCTGTTGAAGCTCATCGAGAGAATGCCAAGAGTGTGCAAAGCAGTAATCAGAGCAAAGGGTGGCTATTTTGAAGAAACTAGAATATAAAACATGTTTTCAGTTATTTCACCTTTTTTTGTTAAGTACATAACTCCACATGTGTTCATTCATAGTTTTGATGCCTTCAGTCATGAAAATAAAGAAAACACATTGAATGAGGAGGTGTGTCCAAACTTTTGGCCTGTACTGTATATATATATTTAATTATAAAGCCCTTATTTATTTCCTCATCAATGGAGAGAAGCAGTAAATTTTTTCTGATCTCAGTTCTTCACAGTGCAAACAGTCCTAGGTAGAACGCAGTATGGACTACTACCAATACTTTGGTTTACACTGTAGTGTCAATGCAATGAGTTAATTTACAGCTTATGCCTGATACATTTTAGCAAGAAGTTGAGTATAATGTTGTACCGATGGTTTTAACCTGTTAGTTCTGCTAACTCCCACTTCATCCTTTTTAAAAAGTCAGTGCTGCTCTGATTTAAAAGGGAGACCACGGCTGTACTGTGGGTAGTATTTTAGAGCAAGTCAAATATGGGAGGCAAGGAAACCTTCTTTCAAAAAGTGTAAGGGTTATCCCTCCCACAGACATTACAACTTTGGTCATGGACTGCAAAATGCTCTTCCAGCCTGTTAATATGAGGGATGTTCAAAATGTTTCCACACTTTTATATTTTTGTTGGAAACGGTGAAGGCGGGAGTAGTAGTAATTGGGCATTAAAAAGTTGGTACGATGTTGGGAAAATCGCATTGCAAAGGAAGGTGACTATTTAGAAAAGTGATGTACTGTAATTTGTTTTTGAAATTCCTATTAAATAGAGTTAAAAAAAGTTGCGGAAACTATTTGAATGTCACCTCGCACTTTACCTGATGCTGTATTATTTTCATTTATATTAGTATTGTAATGGTCGCTGACTGTTGCATCAGCCAGGTATGACAGCTCTAAGTCAGCAACACCATGAGCTGGCATTCCAATATTCAGATAAGTAGTTTCAGTGCTAGCCAAAGGGGAACCTATAAAAAGTGAAAGCCTGCAGTAGTCATACGATCTCCATTCTGGTATGACTAAGCAAGCAGTCCTTCTAAGGACTGTGAGCTAACTAAAAGAGCAATGGGTCAGTACTCCATGGACACCCAAGAATGGACTTGCTGGGCTCTTCTGAGTTGTAGATGTGGATCTCGAAGCTGAGATCTGGGACCTGGAATAATAGTTACAGCTTCAGTTAAGGAAGAAAGAAAGCCACCATTTCTGCAGCTTGACACAAGAAAGTTCCCCTTCCCACATTTAATGGTCACATCATCACACAGAAGCATAGTGTTATGTTACAGCTAGGGTTCATTCCCTGGCTTGCATAATTTCTATTATATTTTTTTATTGCTTGATATCTGTGTACTGTGTCTTTAATTATTCTGACATTTCTTGTACTTTGTAGGTGGGACACCTTTAGTGTTTATACTGAGACAAAACTGAAAATCCCAGCAGTGGTTCGTAGAGTGTTGCGGAGTTTAAGTATTGTTTTCCTTTTGGTTTTGTGCTTTTGGTTTTTTTATTATGCTTCTGTTCTTGGATTACTGGTTTTTGGATTTAGTATTGGGAATTGTTCGACTTGGATTGCCTTTTTAGGCAATACCTTTTTGACTTTTTTAAATTTTTAGCTTTGTTTTGCTTTACTATAATCAATTCTTCATTTATAAAGATTCTGGTTTTGGACTTGTCAGTCAAGCCAGATGTTTGATGTTCCTCTCTCAAAGGACATTTTGTATATTTCCTGAACTTTTGAAATATTTCACTTTTAAAACCAGCTCCCCGTTTTTGGGCCTAGCTGGTAGCAGCCTGCCTGTGGAGTCTGAGGACTGTCTGCCTAGGGTAAAGACTACATCTCCACAAGTTGGTGAAGGTTCTGGCCTGCTTTGTGGGTATTTTAAGAGGCTTCACATCCCTTATTGCCATGTTTGTGAGATTCTCACAACATGTAGTGTCAAATGCCTCGCTATTCCACATGACAATGCAACTCTCCACTTCCCTGCTATATCAACTGACAAGGAGTCAATCACTTGAATCGAGGACTATGTAATGGCACTGATTCTTGCAACAGCATGGGATCACATCAGTGCTGAATCAGCAGCAGTATTAGCTAATATTGCGATATTCAAATTTGCAGCTTTAGTGTCAGCCATAGGGGAGCCTAAAAATGGATTAGGCTTCCACAGTCAAAGGATCACTAACTAGTGTGGCTAAAGCAAGCTGTTCTTCTAAGGATAGTGAGCTATCTGAAAAAGTAATCTAGGACTGGCAAGCACAATCCTGCACTGTAGTATTGGTAACACCATTATTGTCACAATTGTATTATTTAAATATGAAGCAGATGGGTGAAGCAAACAGTTAAACGATATTCTGTTTTGCACAGTTGTTTGCACATCCCTACATCAATTGTAGAGATTAATAAAGTAACATATAACAGCTTAGATGAAACTGAGAATTGGCCATGAACTAATAACAGAATTCTTCAGCAGTCAAAGGGTGAAGAGCCTTGTAGTTACTTGAATGTACTGCTGAATTTCAACAGATAGGCTTCAGTTGTGATGATGGTAATACACCTTGAAGTCTTTGACTAAAAAAAAAATTAAAAAATACAAATTAATGCAAAAAATAGAAAATCAAAAAGATTGATATCACTTTACACTCTAGTGATGTGGAGACAGCACTTTATAAATAGATGTTTCTCTTTAATTCACACTTTTGCTATATATGTGAATAGTGTTAAACCAGCCTATTGCTGCCTGGCACAAACAGTACTTTACAGCGATTCCACTTCACATCCAGAGGAGACATTTCCCTTTCGCTGGGAGTTAGCCTTGACTCCACCCAAGGCCATTCTCTTCAAGTTCTCTTAATGTTTAATATGGATTGAAAAGCACCTAATTAATTGTAGTTGTCATGAAATAGATGAGGCTTGTATCTTTGTGTGAGGCTCAGACGTTTCAGACACACCTTTCCACTGTGTTTTAGAAAATTCCTCATTGTCTACCAAATTAAATTCATCAACTTTCTCTGAGATGAACAAGCACATGAGTATACTGTTATTGTCCATGGACTTAGTGTGCTGTAAATATTTAAAGGCTTAGTTGTTTTCACAGCAGACGTCCATGCTGAACAAGATCTGCAAAAATGTCATTCATCTAGCAAGAGTGGGTTCTGGAATATTTAATTTGGATATTTACAGTAGTCACATATTACATTTTCCCCAACACATTCTTCTTGATATTAACAGTTATTGTTAGAAAAATTTGAACTGACTGAACAATCTCAACTTATTAATTCATTCTACTTTCTGATTTAGAAAAAAGTGATAGAAGAATATATTCTGTTTTGGCTAAAAAAACAGATAAGAAAATTAGAATTACGGGACACTCTTAAAATCTTTCTCTATATTATTATATATATAGTACTAGGGTGTTGTACCGTGTTAGCCATTATGAATTTAGAGAAAAGCGAAGCAAAATGACACCTTTTATTGGCTAACTAAAAAGATTACAATATGCAAGCTTTCGAGGCAACTCAGGCCCCTTCTTCAAGCATTACTATATTACTATATATATATAAATGTATACATGCCCCCTACACACCTAGACCAATATATTATATAAAAGTAGAGACATAAGTTAAAAACATATAGCAAGGATTTTAATGGGTTATGAGGAAAACAAAAGTAAAATCATTTTAAAATTATTTAATATAAGCAAAAAAAAAATTCTGTAAAAGTGAAATCATTTGAAAATATTTATTTAATACAGACAACAGATAAATATTAGTATTATTTAATGCAGGCCGTTAGAAAAAAAATGGGCCATGGCAAGTTGTAACAACACTGTATGTTGCAATGCTGATACAGTACTTCACAGCAGCGCGGCTGGAGAGCAAAGCGGCAACTGTCGCTGTTCTCAGCCAACCATAGCAAGTTGCAAACAGGCAGCAAACACTAGTTTCCTTGTTACATTTGGGTTATTTTCATCAAGGGAATCTGAGAAAAGAAAGTATAATTACTTATAAAGTTACAACTAAGTACCGTAAGAAGGTAGTAAAAATATATTTTTATTATGAAATTTGAAAATGAACTAAATACGGGACATGTGGGTGTCCTTGAATGGTCAGTACGGGACAGGGGACAAAATTATCAAATATGGGACATGTCCCGTATATAAGGGACGTCTGGCAACCCTAGTTTTGACTGAAAACAGGTCTTAGTTTTGGTTGGAAGCCAAAATGTTTGGAAGTCTTAATGCAGGGGCATTTCACTATACCTATATGTACAACACATTGAGTCCCAACATACAAAAACAATAGAATAACGGGGAGCCATTAATGTTATGTGAACAAGAACCAGCAATTAAACGTACAAGAAATCTTGAGAAATATCAACTACAGTATTTAATTGACAAGTAATTTGATGTTTTTAAGGCTAGTAAAAGTGTCAATTTGAGTGCTATTCATAGTAAACATAATCTATATATTTATGCTTGCAATTCATATACATATATACAGTATATGTATACACTAGCCATGCCACGTGGCTCCGCCCGCATAGAAGTGAAACAGGACAGTGAGGAGGACCCTGCCCAGCTCCCTAATCCCGACGTCATACTTCCTCCTCTCCTCGGCTTGCAGCCTCTGTCTCGGATTAATGCGAATAAAAATCAACATTAATGTTTAAGTTCTAGAAAAAAGCCAGATCTAAATCCGTTAAATAGATCTCTCATTCGCTAGCTAAGTGGATGTAAGATATGCCCCGAGGCTGGTGTGTGAGTGAGGAGGGTCCCGCCACCCTCCCCTTGGCCCGTTGCATCTCTCTCGGATTCATGCAAATAAATCGGTACCGCAAGCAAACTATGAGAGAGGTCACAAAATGAACCGGAATGTTCAAGCAAATTATAGAAAAACACCCAATCTGAATCCGTTATGTAGTTCTATCATGAAAAGCAGACAGACATACAGACAGACAGATTTTATATAGATATATAGATATATATTGTTTTTCTTTACTTACAGCCATTTAGTTGAGGGTGATCAAGCAACATTACCGTACTTTTTGCAGCATATTGGGGGGAATGTGTGCAGGCCTAAGTGGAAGTGAAATCACATCTTAAAGGTTAGAATCCATTTTGGCAACCAATCACATTTTATAAACAAATTTGTCCATACTCTGATTAAAATGTATAGTGAAAATTTAAATTTAAATTACCTTGTAACTTTACAAAACTATGAGCACTTAAATTATGTGGTCTTATTTTAAGTTTACGTTTATTGGCATATGTGTTTAGAGTACAATTAAATTCTTACTTGTTTATATGACAATAAAAAATGTACCAATGGAATATCTGTTCAAATAACATCCTTGTCCAGTTTAGAATAAAGAAAAATATCTTCAACATGGATATGTATAATAAAAGAGATCCTAATCAGCACTTAGGTAATTAACTGGGAACTTATTTCTTAGACTCTGGTGTAAGCAGTTGTCTATAAATCAGAGATTACAATTACATTAATACATAATGCATACTAAACTATTTTAGGATCTTTCCACATTTTTGAGTAAAACAGTGCTTAGCTTTATTATTGTGATTTGGAAGGACTGTATGAGGATTTTGTGGATTCAGGTATGAAGTTACATCACTCATTTATTATTGTTTAATTTAAAAATGTATCTCAGTGTCAACAATAAATCAGGTTTATTCAGCTATAGATTATGTCCTAATTTAGAGTGTTAGTGTGATGAGTGCTTTTAATGATTCTTCTACAGATGCTATGTTGATACCCTTCAAAACTGTAGATTCCACACCATTGGCTATCAGGACTGAAGTTAAGTTAAACAACCAGTCATAAATCCATTCCAGGCTGTAATTTCACTTAAGACAGTCACCAGATGGATGTGTATATCAAAGAAAGAGCAGCTTAATCTATAGACAGCATGGGGAAGTAACCTGTCTTTACGTCAGGAAATTATTCATGCTTCTTCAAGCCTCTGTAATGTTTTCTTAATGCTGCATTTAACACCTCCTTATATAATGACATGTAAAACTGCACATCTGTGGGTTATATGGAGTTTGTAAAAGCGTGTGAGAGATGCTTTTAATGCTACATTAAAATTCAAACATCTATGTGTTGGCTTAATTGCAGGGTGCACATTTGAATAAAAACAGTGACTTTTCACGTGTGTACAAATAATTTCAAGGGATACTCCAGCAAATACTGCGCCTTTCACAACACAAGAGAGGCTAAAACAAAGGAATATACAATACAAACAATGTTCATATACCTTGGTACGTCTAATCTAACACCTGGGGCCTCATGTATAATGCCATGCATTGAATTCACACTAAAGCATGGTGTACAGACAAAAATAAAAATGTGCATATGCACAAAAAAAATCAGTTGCATAAAACTGTGCATAAGCAAAGTTCCATGCACTTTTCCTTCATAAATCCCAATCAACACACATGCATGTGCCTACAGCCCCACCCCAACACCTCCCAGAATTACACCTATTTGAATTTGCAAATCAATATAAATGGTAAAAGCATGTGTAAAAAAGAAGAATTTCTGTGAATGCAAAATGGAGGTCCTGCTCAGTGAAATGGAGGCATGGAAAAGCTTACTATTTGGAGGCTTAAGCAGTGGTATAAGCAACAAAAGTACAACGTAGTGGAGGCACTCAAAAGTTCAGAAAGTTGAACTGTGCTTGAAATCGAAAAAGAAGTGGTCACATGTCAAATGGTGACTTTAATCTCAAAATTTCCACTTTATTCTTGTAGATTATTTTGTCAATAAAATAGAACATTATAAACTTCATCTTAAAATTGATGTTTAAATTACTAGAGTTTCTCAAACTCCATTATAACTAAAGTAGCATGTTAAATGCTTCGTATTCTAAGTGTTCCCCGACCCAGTCATTATCACTATATTGTTCTTAAATGGGCTTTCTCTTACACAGACAGGAGCATGCGGGCAGTGATCTCCACACAGAATACATTATATTTATGATATAGCTCTCTGAACTCTATCTGAACATTTTAGAATACTAAGATGTATACTTGATATCATTTTAATGATGAAATGTATTAAAGCATGTATTTAACATATGGGGTCAGGTTGGGGCAGCAGTAGCAATGAGCTAGCGTCCCATCCAGGGATTTTTCCTGCCTTGCACATGATGCTTGCTGGGATGGACGCAACTCTGATAGGAACTTCTGGTAAGGCTCGGAGGAGATTTGCCAACTCTGACAAGCATGGAACCTGAGTTTGCAACATATCCTCTCTGGCTGTACTTGGCATTACCACAGTATAGATGGCATCACAACTAGATCATGCTTAAAGTTAGCTGAAATCCTGGAGGCATACAGATCAGAAGTAAACAGGGCCATCCCGGTAATTTCATAGTGGCTGAGCCAGTTGGTTAGGCAAGGGTGCAAGGTTCAAAACCTGCAGCACAAGGATGTGGTCCCTAATGTCACCTGTAGGAGTGTGGACTGTGTGAGCAGACCTCAACCGTCAGTTGAAGTTGCCACAAAAGATCACCCCAACCTCTTTATGGCTAGATATCATGCTCTGGTCCAACACTACTAGGACGATCATTGTGGCTGAACTGACTGTTCCATGGGAAGATGGGATGGAGGCCGTCTTTGAGAGAAAGAGGGATAAGCATGCAGAACTGTTAGCTGAGTGCTTGCAGACAGGGTGGGGGCCTTCATCTTCCCAGTAGAGGTAGGTTGCAGAGGCTTCACTGGAACATCCTCAGAGAGGTTCCTGATGTCCCTGGGATTACAAGCTCAAAGTGAAAAATGCCCTCAAAGATCTGGTAGAGGAGGCAGAAAAAGGGAACTTCTGGCTCTGGCTCAGAAGAAAGGATAAAGAGTGGGGAAAATAAGGATCCTAAGAGCTGACTGCAGGGGTGTTAGGGAGATGTCCCTACCACTGCTCCACCACTTCCAGATGTTCTGGGATTAAATAAGCGAAACTTGATCCTGTAGTCAGCAAGGTGGCACTAAGCGTCAGGTAGAAATGGCCAGCAGGTGGTCCTACCTGTGCTCTTATTTTTTCAGCAGTATCTTCTATGTCAGATCACCACACAATAAGTGTCTGTAATAAACGTAAATCTAGCTGTAAGCCTAGAACACAGACTTTTCAAAACTTTTCAGAAACATTGACAAATCTTTGTTATGTGTTTAATTATTCCATCCATCCATTCAGGGTCACACCAATCCCAGCAAGCTTCGAGCGTGAGTCTGTAACAATCCCAAGACAGGGCACCAGCTCATTGCAGGGTGAATACGAGTATACACGTACACTAGTAGCATCAAATTAGCATCACCAAATCTCCTAACCTGCATGATTTTAGAAGGAAACTGAAGTACGCAGAGGAATCCCACCAGGAAAACATATAAACTCCAGGGAGGGGGCCTCTGGGACTTGACCTCCTTACTGCAAGACAGCAGAGCTTCCACTGTGCCACCGTGCCACCACATGTTTAATTATTAACAGTATACATTATTTAAATGAAGTTAACAATTTATCTGTAAAAATGTAACATGCATACTTTAATGCATTTCATCATAAAAATGATATCAACTATACATTCTAGTATTCTAACAGCACACAGCTCCAAGAGGATAGCTTTTGGAAATCTAAATCGAGTAAGAAGCCAGTCATCATCAAGGAACAAGAAGTCAGTATGATCTCTTCACTTCTTCCATTTGCAATGTCTTCTAGCAATGTTAAAACAGCTATGGCAGTTAAAATAGCTTGGCCATTCCATGCACCATTATATTGTTATGGATTGATTACAATCAAGTGCCTTAAATTTGTAAATGACATGCAATTAATTTCTGTGTATTTGATAAAGCCCGTGTCATGGATGTAAATATGAAAAAGAAAGGGAAACGACACAGAAACAGTTGCACTGCTTTGACACTGGGTGCCACCTGTTTGCAAAACCGAGCAGTAATGTGTGAGCACATGGTCTGAAGCTGCCGTGAAAATAAACATGGCATTATGGCAAGTTTAGTTTTTATACATCTCAAAGTGAATGTGACAACATTTATGTGCGCACAAACCTTTTATACACAATGCCCCTGGAGAATAAGCAAACTCCACACAAATAATAACTCGGCTTTAAAGTCATTCTTTTAGGGACATTTTTGTTAATTACAAAAAGTGTTCTAATTTCAGGCAGGTCGTAAATGATATTCTTATGAGATGTGACCTGACGGGCTGCTCCAGCCCCCTAAACCTGACACAAGAAGACAACAGGCACAAGTTTAGCAACACAGCACATGTTTTTATTCACGTGGGGAAGCGCTTTCCCTTGTTCCCCACAGCAGCACAGTACAAAGCACCAAGCACAATAAGTACACAATCCTCCTCCTCCGGCAAGTTTTGTCCACCTCCCTCCTGACTCTGGTTCTTGAAGTAGTGGCAGTTGGCTCCTTTTATAGAGCAGAGTGAAATGCTCCAGGTGCCCGGTGATCTTCTTCTGGCAAAACTTACAGGTGTGGTGGAAGTACTACAACAAAAGACTCAGCCGTTCCTGCAGCACCCCCTGCTGGCACCCACGTAACCCAGTAGGACTGGTCCAATTTCTAACTCCCATAGAGCCCTGTGGGAGTCCAAGGCACTGCTGCAACTTTGGGGGGGTGCCATCTAGCACTTTGGGGGAGGTAATGCCCTGAATATGCTCTCTCCCTCAGTCCTTCCACTATATAGGCGTCCCGGCCAGGCAAGGGCTCATGCCATCCATCACAGAGATTTTCATGTAACGTGATGTATATGGGTAATTTGTACTTCCTAGATTTACTCACAAGCCAGTCAGAGCCATCCCAATTTCAAATAAAAAATATTAAATATGTTCAATATTTGACTCCAAATAATGTAGTATGGGGAAACACTGAGGTTTTTTATATGGAATGTATCTTGACATCTTGTGTAAAGGCTGATAGCCAAAGACAGACAAGAGAAAAACGCATGCTGCAATATGTACAAGTCAGGCTGACCTCTTTTTCCCAGCCCTGGCTTAATCTATATCAAGATCCCAAGTTTATTGGTGCTCCAATAACTGATGACAGACAAATTGGTGTAATTTGTTGTTATGTGGGGGTACAATCACATTATTAAACAGCTATAAAATTTTAAAAAATATAGTCTTCATTAGCTTCAGAACAAGAATATGTGTACTCTACACTCACTGAATATTCTGTGTTAAACTTAATCCACAAGAACATCAATGGGCAGCATGATTGCATAGTGGTAGCTGCCTTGTAATAATGGGACTGGGATTTGGAAACCTGGTTCACCAGTTTGCATGTTCTCCCCATGTACATGTGAGTTTCTTCCAGGTGCACCCATTTCCTCCTGCACTCCAAATACAAGCTGGTTAGGTGAATTGGTGTAGCATAATTGTCCATACTGTGCGTTCACCCTGTGAGAGACTGACAGCCCTTTCAAGTGATGTTGTGTCCATTGATTGGTGGGATAGACTCCAGCTGCCCCATGAACCTCCCCTAGTTAGGTGGGTAAGGAGTTGGATGGTTGGATGAATGGGATCGTCTGCAACTGCAGCTTCTTCTAATATACTGTTGGGACCATTCCCCTACTGCATGACTAGGTGGCCATACCCCATAAGCTCTACATGAAGGGCACAAAAAAGAAAAGAATGAAAACTAATACATACTGTATATTATCAATATAACACAAAACTGTAGTATAATCATCAAAAATACAATAGAGCTTAACCAAAAACAGAATTAATAACAAAACATACAAATATCTCAAAAACAACAACAGAAAAAAATTAAATATGCACTTGAGCCAGAGAAGAAACATTGACTGAAGTGTAACAAGTAGTAATTTTGTTCTGTTCCCTTTTTTTCACTAATTTACAATTAGAGACTAGTCATGTATATTCCACCTGATCACCCAAGCTGTTTGCTCTAAGGCTTGCGCTAGCTTTTCTTTCATTTTGTTATTTGACTACCCTTGGTCCTACATAGAAAATCATTTTAGCATGATATGCAGATTTAAAGTTAAAGGAGCTTTATAACACACTGGTGAGGTCACTCCTGGAGTACTTCATGTAGTTTTGTTCTCAAGGCTACAGACAAGACATGAAAATGCTAGAGAAAGTCTAGAGAAGAGTGACTATGCTGAATCCAGTACTGAGAGGTAGGAAGTGATCATTTCAGTTTAAGAAAAAAGAAATTAAGAAGTGACATGACTGAAGTGTTTAAAATTATGAAAGAAGTTAATAGAGGGGATCCAGGCTGTTACTTTAAAATTAATTCAGCAAGAACTTGTTGGAAACTTGGTAAGGTTAAATTTTGCACAAATTTTACAAATGTTTTCTTCACACAGAGATCCATAGACATATGGAATAAGTTACCAGATAGTGTGGTGGATAGTAGAACTTTAGGTTTATTCAAAACTGAACTTGATGTTATTTTGTAGGAAGTAGGTGAATAGGATAGGTGAGCTTTGTTGGGCTGAGTGACCTGTTCTTGTCAAAAGATTTCTAATGTTTATCTACTACGTGCATATTCATACCACCAAATCTTATTTACACAGCACACTTGCTTTCAGAATGCACTTACCTGTTCCAACACCATCAACTAATTCAAGCCTTTCAAAATGGCTGTTGGCCATTTACCTAAGTTAAAGGATTTAAGAAGCAAAGCAAGTCACATAAGTTCTGCACTTTAAGTGCCTGATCAAATCTTTCTCTCTCTCTCTCACTTACTCCAACACATGTATCTGATCACACATACACACTCCACTTCACTTCTTGTCAGGATGTCTCTACCTTTTCTGACAGAGTCTCTCTTCCAGGTTCCAGCAACAGAGTGTAACAGCAGTCTGCAATACATATGATGTCAGTCACATAATGTATACAATGTCAGGTCAGAAAACATCCATTGCATGCCCAGTTATACAGTTTAGATATAGGATTAGGGTTATGGGTGAGTTATATGACTCAAATAATGATAACTGTTTGACATAAACGTACAATTCAATTAACTGTTTACTGGAGTTCTGGAGGTCTGCTGGTAGACCCTTGTCATCAAGAGTGACATCAAAAGGACATCTTGCGACTGACATTGTGGGCATTATATGACTGACACCATAGATGTTGTGGACTGCAGTTAGCTGTATCACCATGCCTGTAATCCAACCAAATTTTTTAGGCCTGCGGTAATTTGGATTATTACTTTTAGACTGGATGATGACAAATGCTTTTATTAGTAATCTCTATTAGGCTATATTAAACTGTGAACAAAAGTGTAGAAAGCAAGAGAATACTTTTTACTCCTTGTAATAAGAATATAAGCTTAATGTCATTGTGCCATGTACAATAATGATTTTATAAATCCACTCACATGTACAGGCTAGGCCAAAGTTAGCAAACTGGGGCTCTCAGCATTTAGAACTGCTAGGCAAGCATTTGAAGAGAGAAGGTACAACTACGAAAATGGGCATTGTACTATTTCTATATGTTAGAGATGAAATGGAATCTTCTCCTTCCCTTGTTTGGAACCTAAGTAAGGGCCTGTACGTGGAAAAGACAGTATAAAAAGACATGGACAGCAGCCAAACACTTTGAAGCCGACGGACAGATGGTTGATATTGTCATCCGTCCTGACAGCCCTTCCATTGCAACGATGAAAAATGGCAGACTGTATAGATCAAGATCCCACCTTGGTAATGTCTTGCTATGGCTTCCCGTCTGTAATGCTGCGTAAATTGTCATTAAAGAAAGCTAAGTTATTTTCTCTTGTGTGATTCCTTACCGCGTATCACTATGGGAGGGATATCGCCTTTTAATATCATATCTATATAGTTTTCGGTTACTTAAAAAACCGCAATTACAAGAGAACATATTCCAACTAGGGAGCTATTGCCCCCTAAAGGAACACGCCTGTTAGATTAAAAGATACACATTGTGTACTATTATGTAAAAAAACTTAAATAACATGTTTGCTAAAGGCCAGGCCACCACATTTGTGTTTTTATTAAGTAGTATTTCAGTGCATGCTCATCACTGCAAATGACATAGTTATTCACAGAAACCTGTTTCTTAATTGCCATGTGAACCCTTATTCCAATTAAAGAAAGTGAGGTATTGGCCCGTGAGAAACCTAATTAACAGACATAGATTTCTTGATGAATAGCCCTATTATGTGGCCCTGTGAACCCTTAACTGGATATTGTTATGGATTTTGTAGTCTGCAAATGTGTATTGCATTTTGTCAGCCTGCGCATGCATTTGCTTTGCACACGCTTTTAGCAGTTACGGGTAGAAGTGTCCCCAAAATAAACTTTCAGAAGTACAGGTTTGGGCAATCATGTTATTCCTTCTCCTGGCTGAAATTATCTGTACTGATATTTCAGAAATCGCTAAATTTATGTTGATGAGCTGAAGGCAAAGAGCTAAACTCAGCAACCCAAGACCAATATGTTAAGTTGTTAAAAGTAATGTGTGTTACATAGTCAGATTACTTTTTAAAGTAATGAGAAACCTAACTCAATAAATATCTTATTGAAGTAAACATCCCAGTGTTATTACTGCAGCAGCACCGGGTAAAAGACAAAGCGCACATACTGGGCCCATTGCAGGCTTAAATAGCACAGCCAAGCAGAAAAGAGTGTGCTGTGTGCAATTGCATTACCGAACATACAGTATAAATAAGGCGTCCATTTGACTAAACATTGTCGCAGGCGGCTGGCATCCATGCCCAGCCGAGACGTCCCTGCACACTATATTCAGGTGTAGCAGCCCTGGACAGTGCAATACCTCCCCCAGACGCTAGATGGCCGCCCCCCTGGGGTGGAGCAGTGCCTCAGTTTCCCACAGGACTCCCTGGAAATTGGAGTTGGGTGCAGCCCTCTTGGGTCCCGCAGGCACCACCAGGGGGTGCTGTGTTTGGGACTCCTGAGCCCGTGGGGGCAGCATATTCATAACACCCGGAAGTGCAGCCAGAAGTCAGTGATCAAGCAACTGGAGCACTTCCGGGTGACCTATTAAAGGAGCCAGCAACCACCACTCAGGGGCCAGAGTTGGGTGGAGGAGGACAAGGTTGCATGGGAGGAGTGGTGGTGCCGAGAGGAAAAGAAAAGTGCTTTGTGCTTTGTTACTTGTGTGCTTGGGACTGTCTTATGCCTATGGGGTTCATGGGGAAGACGTGCCCCACAGGTGAAGAAAAATAAATAGTTTTATTTGGTTAACACGTGCCTCCCATGTCCAGTCTGTGTTGGGTTGGGCGCTATATAGCGTCCATCTTACAACATATTTATAAAACACATGAAGATTATAGGCATCATGTTTATTTTTGGATCCAAAGAGGCCGATGATGATGTTTAATTCTTTTTTTGTGCAGTTTAATGACGGTTAAATGTTTTGACAAAGGAGAACTCCAGAAGATTACTTGTACTTGTAAACAGGGATTTTTGAGAAACCATATTTTTGGCTTAACTCAGTTATGTGTGTGGATGAAAACTTACTGAATGTTAATCTCACATTAACTGCTAACTTTTCAGGGCAGTCTGCGGGTGCTTAGTGCTCCACTCATGTAGGATTGAACTACTACTAATGTCTTCTTGTCAATGTGTTATGAAACTGGCAAGGTGTGCAACACGGACACATTTGTTTTTGTTCAGCAAACTTCATGTTTGCATCCCGAGTTGAGGGGGTGGGTCTTATATAAAACCATGATAGAAGTTATGCCCAAGTTCAAAAGGTTTCTGTGCCCAGTTTCTTTAGAAATTCGATTCATTTATTTCATCCATCTTGAAAAAAATGATTACTAATTTTTGCCATTGGTGGTTTCAATTTCTAGAGTAGTGCACTTTTTTTCTCCATTGTAAAGCACGAGAAACTACACGCTTGAAATAACCCTGAGTGGCAAAAAGAGATGGGCTTAAGGACAAAGTGAGTAAGCTCTAACCTCCGTTTAGCCCGCAGGTTTCTTTAGTGAAAGTACATCCCGTCCCTTTTGCTTGTGGAAGAAAGTGACCTATCCCTGGTAAGTTTGCTTGGCGAACATTACTACCAGCACAAAATCTGTGTCACTCCTATTCACTAATAAATTAGGCAAATTCGCAGTGTTGAATAAAAATGATAATGATGATGATTATGTACAACTTGTGAAAAGAATTTCAATGATGCAGCACTGTGACATGGTGGGTTAGTGCTGGTACCACACTCAGATCTCAGTACAGGTGTACTGAACGTTATGTTAATTCAAGTCAAGTCAAGTTGGGGAGCATTCACTGGTACAATGCGTTACTGCACCCACTATATGGCGAAACAATTCAAGATCCCGGTTTACAACCCCCCAGGCAGACACACGGTCCAGTCCCACCCTCTGGAATTGACCCTCTATCTGCCACAGCCAGATGTTATGTGGGCGACCCCTTGGCCTGGTCCAGCCACTCGGGCCCCTAATAATGAGGATCTTATGAGCCGGATCACTCTCAGGGAAACATGCCACATGGCCGTAGTGCCGTAACTGATGCTCCCTCACAATGCAGGTAATGTGCCTCATTCGGGACTCCATGAGCAACCGCTCATTCAATACAAAGTCAAACCAATGGTACCCAAGGATTTTCCGGAAAGACACAGTACCAAAGGAGTCCAGTCTTCATCTCAGTTCACTGGATAGCGTCCGTGTCTCGCAACCATATAGCAAGACATGAAGCACCTGGACTCTAAAGACTTGGACCTTCGTCCTTTTGCATAGATATCGGGAGCGCCACACACCCCTTTCCAGCGACCTCATGACCCTCCATGCTCTCCCAATCCGTCTACTGACTTCACTGGAAGAGTCACCAGAGACATGAATGTCACTGCCAAGGTAAGTAAACCTCTCAACAAGGTCAACATTCTCTCCGCAAACAGACACACTGCTGATGGCTGTGCCCAAGAGGTCATTAAAGACCTGGATCCTAGTTTTTATCCAGGACACTCGCAAGCCCAGACACTCAGACCCCTCGCTCAGTCTCTCAAGCACCCCGAGCAGAGCCTCCATTTGACTCCGCGAAGATCACAGCATCGTCAGCAAAGTGAAGATCCATGAATCTTTCATCACCAACAGATGTCCCACAGCCACTGGACCCCATGACCTTGCCCAACACCCAGTCCATACAAGTATTGAACAGAGTAGGAGCAAAAACACATCCCTGATGAACCCCAGAATCAACTGGGAAAAACACAGAGGTTCTGCCTCCACTCTGCACAGCACTCACAGTACCAGTGTACAGGCCAGCCATGATATCCAGCAACCATGAGGGGATCCCACGAACCCTCAGGATGTCCCACAGGGCAGCTCGATCAACTGAGTTAAACACTTTGCAAAAATTGACAAAGGCTGCAAAGAAACTCTGCTGATATTCATGTTTGTGCTCCATGAGAACCCTCAGTGCCAGGATGCGGTCGATGGTAGACTTCTTAGGCGTAAAACCAGACTGTTCCGGTCACTGGTAGGTGAGCAAGTTATCATGGATCCTATTGAGGACGACCCTAGCAAGGACATTACCCGGCACCGAGAGCAGCGTTGTCCCCCTGTAGTTGCTGCAATCCAGGCGATCACCCTTCCCTTTCCAGATAGGGACAACAAGTCCCATTTTCCAGTCAGTTGGGATGATACCAGTCTCCCAAATGGAAGCAAAGATTGCTTGCAATGCCAGGAGGACAGCCTTACCACCAGCCTGGAGAAGTTCACCCGGCATTCCACAGATCCCTGCAGCCTTTCCCCCTTCAGCTGGTTCACCACCTGTGCAATCTCAGTGAGAACCGTGGACCCAGAGATATCCAACGTACCAGCCGGAAGATCAGCTTTGAACAACTGATCAAATTAGCCAGCCCAGTGGGTCACAACTGCAGTGTCATACGTCATACGTCCATCAGCTGCCCTGACTGTGACTCTCCGAGGAACAGATTTGGATGTGCATAATGCTTTGATTCCTCTGTAAGCAGGACGTGGGTTACTGGACCACAGAAGGTGTGTCACTTGCTCACAGATTCCTCTAACAAACGCCTCTTTATCTGCCCTCAGAGCCCTCGCAGCCGTCCTTCTCAGTTCCTGGTACAGACCAGAGTTGCCATTGAGCCATACGCTGCGACTCCTCTTGATGATATCCAGGGTGCCCTGCGAGATGAAACACCTCCTTCTGGGAACACCAACACAACCCTCAACAACCTTCAGGGTCTTGTCACGCAAGGTCTCCCACATCTCATTAGGATTGGCAGTCGTACCCAAATCTGCAAGTTCCTCACACAACCTGTGTGCAAACTCATTAGAAACAGCCTGATCTTGGAGTCTGGCCAAGTCCAGGCTCATTTTCCTAGTAGGTGATAACCTACTGGACCTAAGCTGGACCTAAGAGTAGCGACAACAAGTCTGTGGTCAGAATTCACAAACTGGGCACTTCTGTAGATGCTGCAGTTTTGCAAGTGCCTCCAGCATCTGCCCACGAGGATGTGATTGATCTCCTTCACTGCACCACCAGTATTGGAGTACCAAGTCCAATGATGCGGTTCAGGGCGCTGGAACCAGGATCCAGCAATTTGCAACCTTTTGCAAAGTTAAGGAACATGGAGCCACTTTCACCCCGGTCACCAGACCCATGGGGACCGAGACAATCCTCATAGCCAGCCCTGTCAGTGCCAGTGTTTGCATTGAAGTCACCCATGACCAGAGGAGTGTCACCTCATGGGCACCCATTAACCACCGAGCGAAGCTGTGAATAAAATGTCTCCCTCACCGAGACATCACTCACCACGGTTGGAGCATACACTGAGACAACAGACAAGGCACCCAGAGAGTGCCGTAATCTGAGTCCCATAATACGCACATTGAAAGGAGTGACATTGGTCACCATTGGAAGAAGCCAATCCGCTACAGCAACAGCTACTCCCCAAGTATGACAGCCATCAGACCAACCAGATCAATAAAAGGTGTATCTACCTACAGAGATCTGGCCAGTCCCCGGTCTGCGCACCTCCGAGAGTGCCGCCACTGAAATACGGAGTTTACACAGTTCCTCTGACAACAGAGGAAGATGACCATCTTGCCAGAGAGACAAGATGTCCAATGCGCCCACTTGTATGGGCCACCTCAAATTAGGACCCGAGTGCTGTCGTGCAGCAGGTGATGCCTCAGCACCACACCAGTTCCGATCCCCAAAAGACCTGACCCTATTGGCTCTCCAATGATTTTGACTCTTCCGGGGATGGGGCTCCCGAGGGGTTGCCCCCATCCCCTTCATGATGTGAGCAGCCTTCCTATGGGCGGCTGCAGCAGAACTACTCCTGCGGTAGAGCAAAAAGGAGTCCTTTCTGTAGTCTCTGAGCTTTGTGAAGTTTTTATTACGGTGGCTGGAGTACCAGTCCTGACACCAACCCCCAGTTGGAGAACCGCTTGCAGGGCTGGATGCAGTTTAACGTCATACCCAGGACAGTTATGTTAATTGTCAACTTTAAATGTTATAATGTTAGTAATTGTTCCAGTTCAGGACTGCTGAATTTCACAAATCTGGCACCATCTAGTCATGTATTTACTGTATGGAACCTGTTATGGAACTAAATACATAAAAATTCTTTCTGGAGCCTTTATGTGGATGGGTCTTTTTGGGATCAAAAAATGGTTTCCCTCTGGCATCACTCTGAAGAGCCACTCTGACACCTTAATTTATATGATAAATTGCTGTCCTGTCCAGGTCTCATTCTTCTCTTACAACTCTACAGGAGACTTAGCAGTAAAATAAAATAAACAAAAATAAAATAAATAAATATATGTATCATGTGGGTGGCACGGTGGTGCAGTGGCAACGCTGCAGCCTTGCAGTTAGGAGACCCAGGTTTGCTTCCTAGGTCCTCCCTGTGTGGAGTTTATTGTATGTTTTCCCCGTGTCTGCGTGGGTTTCCTCTGGGTGCTCCGGTTTCCTCCTACAGTCCAAAGACATGCAGATTAGGTGCATTGGCGATTCTAAATTGTCCTTAGTGTGTGCTTGGTGTGTGTGTGTGTCCTGTGGTAGGGCTGGCACCCTGCCCGGGATTTGTTCCTGCTGGCTGGGATTGGCTCCAGCAGACCCTGTGAACCTGTCTTAGGATATAGCAGATTGGAAAACGACTGACTGACTGTATCATTCAATCAATCAATTAATCAAAATACCTGAGATGAAATCTTAAAAAGACCAGACAAATAACAAAGATGTGAAGAAAGTAAATTTTATCATTATGTATGTAATCTGTTCTAGAACGTTTATTAATACAGTTGGAATAGTGAGAAGAAAAGTAAACAGTCGCATCTTTCAAAAGGGTTCCTTCCCATTTTATTAATACTGTATGTTTCAAATTTATTAAATGTTAAGATTTACTGAAAGATGAGAAGTTACTCAAAGTTTAAAAATGTGTAAATGCAATTCATCCTATCGCAAGTGTTCACTAATTTTTGGTACAGCCCATTTGGAAAATTCCCTAAAAACTGTTCAAATCACCCCAAATATTTCATGCATTTGCATTTGAAATAATAACAGTGTGTAGGTTGCTATTTTTTAACATGGGGCTCAGCATGTATTTTCACTTTAACATCTCATGGGAATTTAAACTCCTGGTAACCAGGCCCGCGTTTCCCACGCATTTCAGGCAGTGGATTCAGCTTTTGACTTATTGTAAACACAACTCCACCGTTCAAACTGACATTTAAAAAGTATGTATTCGAATTAAAAATAGAACGATTATATAATTACTTGTAAATTCCCGTGAGATGAAAGAAAAAAAATGTAAAAATCGAATGTAATAGTGGCAAATGTAACGAATTGTTTGCATTTTATAATTATGCAAATACTTATAAATTATAATCCCCTTGCCTTTTCGTATGCCTTCAGTTAACCGATTCTTTCAGGAAGTGCTTCCAAATTTCCTGATCTTTTTACCTGGACTTAAGAGTTAATTCTGGAAATATTGTTATTTTAATGAGGATCGCAAAACTGACGCAGCAAGCGATGCTTGTTTATGTGAGTGCGTGTGTTTTTGACGTAAATCCCGAAAAATTCGTTTAAATATTCATATTGGATCCAGAAAGCAATGCATTTGCATCATGTTTCCAGATGAAATCCCTCTCGTTCCCTCTCTCTCTTTCTTTCTCGCTGTCACTCTCGCTGTTTTTTTATCTCCGTCATGTCTCGCTCCCTTCTCATACATCTCTCTGTATTTTTTAAAGCATATTGCCGAATTGAGAGCTTTGGAGGACCTCATATAGATAATTTCATAACGATAAACGACTCGTAAAGATTCAGTAGGTCGCTGCTGGATGCCCGTCACTGTTACGAATATCTTTCTGATTGCAATATATATATATATATATATATATATATATATATCGCCAAGCAATCAGATTGACCAAGCGGGTTTTCTGAGGCGTGAAAGCTCACGGTGTTCAGCAGCCCTTGTTCCCTTAAAATCCATTCCATTGTTCTGTAGCGGCTTTAGAGGCGAAGCAGAATCAAATCGCTTAACAATAACAGAGGGTATTTTTCAAAGGATTCCCTCGCAGCCTCGGTTGTACAAGAGCTCTTTTGACGTCAGGAATAATCATTACTTTCTCATCCGGGTAT
This sequence comes from Polypterus bichir lapradei, assembly GCA_026402145.1. Classification (NCBI taxonomy): domain Eukaryota; kingdom Metazoa; phylum Chordata; class Cladistia; order Polypteriformes; family Polypteridae; genus Polypterus; species Polypterus bichir. The sequence continues at coordinate 1,410,162 of JANRMT010062796.1, read as the reverse complement.
CCACTTTCCTCTTATGGTATTTATTTCATAAAGAGTCGGGTGTCTGCACAGGTCTGCATTTTTCACATGTATGTTTTTTTTCTTATTTATTATTAATATATAGAAGAGCAGCTGTGGATTATATGCTTTCTTTTATTGTGGATTCTGTCTTTTCATCTTGAGCAAGCGTTTGTTCAGAAGGAACATTTCCAGCTCGGAAGGCACCGTTACGGGTGTTACTGATGAATATTTAATGGATCCGGAATGGAGCTAGCATTGGTAAGTTTTGAAAACGGTGGTGCCACAGCCATCGGGAGCTCAGGCAGAGCAGGCATCCTCAACCTGCCCCAAGACTCCTTTGAACAATCTCCGGTAAACGAGGATCACAACAAAGAGATCAACACTTGCACTGATTTAAATCAGGACGACTGGAAAATGAACGACATGAATGATACGTGTAGCACGAGCGAGAATGCTGTTGATGTTTTGTTAAGGGCTGACCACAGCCCCCATCTTTTAGAGGAGGATACCCTGGAGATGGATATGGACAACGAGAGCAGCGAGCGGGTACTGATCAACATTGCTGGTCTCCGTTTCGAAACGCAACTGGGCACTCTCAACCAGTTCCCAGATACTTTACTAGGAGACCCCGATAAAAGAATTAAGTTCTTTGATCCGCTTAGAAACGAGTACTTTTTTGATCGGAACCGACCCAGTTTCGACGGGATATTGTATTTTTATCAGTCGGGTGGGAAAATCAGGAGACCAGTTAACGTGTCCATCGACGTGTTTGCGGATGAAATCCGCTTTTATCAGTTGGGAGAAGACGCGATGGAGAGGTTCAGGGAGGACGAAGGGTTCATTAAAGAAGAGGAGAAACCTTTGCCTCAGAACGAATTTCAGAAACAGGTGTGGCTCATATTTGAATATCCCGAAAGCTCCAGTCCCGCTCGAGGAATTGCCATTGTGTCCGTGCTTGTCATCCTCATATCTATTATAACGTTCTGCTTGGAAACCTTGCCAGAGTTCAGGGATGAGCGAGAATTGCCCCCGGCCATCAGGAAAACTAATTCCACACAGGCACCCCAGTCCAATACGCTTTCTGATCCCTTCTTTATTATTGAGACTACCTGCGTAATTTGGTTTACTTTTGAGCTGATAGTAAGATTTTTTGCCTGCCCCAGTAAATCTGTGTTTTCCAAAAACATTATGAACGTTATTGACATTGTGGCCATTTTTCCTTATTTTATTACCCTGGGCACCGAACTGGCAGAGCAACAAGTAAACAACGGACAGCAGGCGATGTCCCTGGCAATCTTGAGGGTGATTCGACTTGTAAGGGTGTTTAGAATTTTTAAGCTCTCCAGACACTCCAAAGGACTCCAGATTCTGGGCCAGACTTTAAAGGCTAGCATGAGAGAACTGGGCCTTTTAATTTTTTTCTTGTTTATTGGCGTCATTCTTTTCTCCAGTGCTGTTTACTTCGCCGAGGCGGATGAGCCTGAGTCTCATTTTTCCAGCATCCCAGATGCTTTCTGGTGGGCTGTGGTAACCATGACAACGGTCGGCTACGGAGACATGAGACCTATTACTGTCGGGGGAAAGATTGTGGGCTCGCTTTGTGCGATCGCCGGTGTCTTGACCATCGCCCTGCCGGTGCCGGTCATCGTGTCCAACTTTAATTACTTTTACCACAGAGAAACAGACCAGGAGGAGCACACTATGCTAAAGGACGAGCCCAGCAGCGGGCAAGCTACCCCATGTAACGAACTCAGAAGGAGTCGGAGCAAAAGTTCACTAAACAAATCAACCGAACACTTAGAGGTGAATGAGGGAGTCAAAAACGGACGATCCGTGGAGAAAGCCAGCTTGAAAGCCAATAGCAACATGGACATTAAACGCTCCCTTTACGCACTGTGTTTGGACACAAGCAGAGAAACCGACCTATAGAGCACTTCGCCACATTAACTACATAGATACTTTAGATGGTGTTTGATATTCCAGATTACTTATTTATTTTTCTTTTCATAGTACCCTTTATATCAAACACATTTATGGTAAAGAGTGCTGTTGGCGATTGAAGGTGGGAAACAGGGGCTAACAGATCAACAGGTTTACAGTCGCGTCGTGTGTGTACGAATGGACACAGTTACGTAATAACTAGGGTTGCAGTTCATATAGAATCATTGATCACTGGGGCTAAACTCTTGAATAGCCTATCTGAAGCACACCGAAAATGGACTTTGCACTTAAAAGCAACACGAGGCAAACTCGTTTTGTGGTATTCATTTTGAGGAGCAGTATTCTAGCATGTAAATAACAAACACGTATATTTTGTGAACAAATGTTAATATAACGTTTAAGCATATATTTTAAATAACGATGTGTAATTTTTTTAAAGGAACGAAGCCTCTGATACAAATTCATACGCTTTACAGCAGTAGCACATACAACATATGAAAAATCTTTTGTATTGTCAATATTACTTATTTCACGCAAGTCTGCGCATTAGTGTGAATTCTACTTTGTGGTCTTCTGGTGCTGTCCGATTTAAACTCTGAAAAGAAAAAAAATAATAATAACAGAATTCGTTTGGTCTTATTCTCTTGTTATAGTTGAGCCTTAACCTTGTTAAGATGTGCGACCAATCTCTAAGTGTGAGCGGATGGTCTTTGTCTAGCACTGTGCACGCTGTAAGTTGAGGAGTCGAGCATTCAGTAGACAACAGTTGGCTATACATATCAAATACGAGGCGGGCACGCACACACACCTAACGTGTTTCCTGGGCCTGACGTTTTATATTTCTTTCATTACAACGATATTTATTCATTTATTAAGAGATAATATATGACGATCGGGGCAGAAGCAGAAACGCGCACTTTTTTATATGCGGTAAATTACTTTTTTACAGTCACATAATAACTCTAAATACTTGTGTTTGAAAACTGTACGGATTTCCGAGAAGAAGGAGTTGCACTTTTTTTCTGACAAAATGTATCTATTTTGGCTGGAACCTGTTATTGTGAACTTCATCACAAGAAACAATTTAAAGTTTTGCAAACGCCTTCACCTGGGTGATGTTTCAAATGATATTTTACAGTGTGTATTTTTTAATGGGAAAAGAGTGCTTCAGAGGGCACAAGGAACAAGCATTTGCCCCTTTCAAGCAGCCGTGCTAAACACAGGGGGAAAAAAAAACTGCTGACCTGAAAGGTGATCAGGAAAGGAAAGGGTAAAGACGCTCGCTCTGATGCACTTTACAGCCTGCCTCGGAACCTATACGGGGTTTTGGACTTTACATCTGGCCTACGGCATTGAACAAGACGTGCAGAAACAACAAGAAAACGTGAAACGTGCTGAGATACAATGAAATCCCCCGTCGCCTCACAGCTGGTAACGGACTAGAGGTGAGTAGGTGCACTAATTATAATAATTAAGTCATTTCAAACTGGCCAATAGGGTGCCTGAGAGATAGACTGCGTTATACTACTGGTGTAAAAGTAACGGAACGGCTTTCCGACTGGAATACGCAAAACGCCGTAGTGTAAAGGTGCCAGTCAGCAAACAGAGGGTTTTCGTCATTTTAAAGTGCTGAAATGTTTAGTTAGTCATAAGACTTCATTATTTCACACCCCCGGTATAACACAGGTTTAATGCGAATTCAGTAGCACCTTTTATGTACGTGTTTGGAATTCAACGGAATGCATGTGTGCGCTGTTCTTTCAGCACCATGAGTGTTACTCATTGCTTCAGAATAAGTTTAATCTTTAATTAACAGACTAGTGGTTTGCGGAATAAGGGCCTGCAATACTAAATCTCGTGGAGAAAGTGCAGATGTATTCAAGGCAGAGAGCATTTTGTTTTAGAACCTTGTATCGCTTTGGCACGGAGTTACATAGCATTCTCAATCCAAGTTTCTCCAATGTAGGGTTTTGGATGATTGGAGTCTATCTGCAGCACTGGGCACAAACTAGGAAACAGCATTAGACAGGCAGGAGTATTTTTGACCGTGGGAGGAAAACTGGACCACCTTTGAGCTAGAATAACACAGAGAGAATGTGCAAAATCCATTTTGATGATGCTTGGTGCAGTTTTTGAACCCAGGATTAGTGAGTAGTGAGGTAGAAGTGCTACTCACTGTGCCTCCCTCAGTGTGAAGTTGAAGCACTGAATTTCTTCTTCTTTATTTATATTAAAATTTTGAATAAGTCATAAGGGAATCTAAAAACTTTAAACAGATTGGATCTGTGGCAGTTTGTCAATAAGGACAGACTTGATTACTAATCTAAAAATGTGTACTGCTTTATTAAGACAAAATGTGAGGAGACGGCCTAAGGCCCAGCAAGGAGTCATATTTATGAAGTAATACCTTAAAATTATGTAAGATTCCATGATACAGTTACTAGTCAGTCATCGTCCAACCCACTATATCCTAACACAGGGTCACGGGGGTCTGCTGGAGCCAATCCCAGCCAGCACAGGGTGCCTGACAGGAACAAATCCACCATAGGGCACACACACACACACACTAGGGACAATTTAGGCTCACCAATGTACCTAACTTGCATGTCTTTGGACTGTGAGAGGAAACTGGAGCACCCAGAGGAAACCCACGCAGACACGGGGAGAACATACAAACTTCATGCAGGGAGGCCCCAGGAAGCGAACCCAGGTCTCCTTACTGCGAGGCAGCAGTGCTACCACTGTGCCACCGTGCCACCCACTGGAAGTTTGTTAACAGAAAAATTCAGTAACTCCAAGTGACTGCACAGTAGGTCATCTTTTGAACTTTCTTTTTCAACAGAATAACTCACAGACAAAAACTCTCCCTGCTACCTACATAAATGGTAGTCTAGAATTTTATTTTATCCATTTATCCATTCTATATAAACTAAACAAGTTTTCCAGTCAGAATCTCAAGAAAATAAGAAACATTTCAGTGACAAAATATATTTGTCAGGAACCAATTGTAAATGAGATACAGTACCAGCCAATCTCTGAGCGCTTTCTCAAACACACTCAAGTAAGGGCAAGGTACGGCTGTCAGGCATGCAGTTTTCGGCTGTGAAAAGATGAAGGAAACAAACGCAAACACCTGGAAAACATCCTGCCTTCACAGAAGACACACCAATGAACAATCAGCATACACTTGTATGACTGTAATAGTTACCTTCTGTACCACCATGCTGACCAGCTTGTAATTTAATAAGTGTAAGTTTCTGTATGTAATTCATAACATAACATTGTCAAACCTGCTTAATTCAATTCAGAGTCCAGAGGAGCACAGGCTGTTCTAGCCACATGATGAACAAGGCAGGAACCAGACCTCAATAAGGCACCGTTAGATCACAGAGCTCACTCTCATGTACAGCCACACTTGGACCAAATATAAGTTACCAGTTAACCTAACACACACGTCTATTAGATGTGTAGCTAAAACCAGATCATCTGGAAGAAAACCCACACAAGCTTTAGTAGAACATACAAAGTCAACATGGTTAATAGCCAGGTGACGTTTTTAACACACAGAATGCTGGATTCAAGAAGCAATAGCACTTATTACTATGCTAACGTGCCACACACATATATAATTTATATTTGGCAAATTTCATAGACAAGCACAACACTGGAAAGTGAGGTTCCTAATCAAGAGTGGTGTTTAGGGGTGGCAAGTGGGGTGATCGACCCAGGCCCTGCAACTTTGGGGGCCCCGCTTTTGAGGTCCATGTATCCCATTCAAGTAGATTTGTCAAGTTATATTCTATAGTTATATTTTGATAAAGTCCATGTGTTATCTTGCAAAAATTTAGCTGAATACTGTAATGAGAAAATCCGGTGTATGTTAACATTATTTTAATTAAATTTGTGTGCAAGTTTATACAGTCTACACATACCGGTAACAGCGTTTGACGTAACCGGCACCGTGTGGGGATGGTCACCCCTAAAGCCACCTCTGTTCCTAATCTTCAGATTATGTGTACAAAAATAGGAAAACATAAAGGTGAATTTCATTTGTCAGTTATCAGAAAAGAACTTTTCATAATGAAAACGTGATGTTTTGGGATTGTCCAGAACCAATACTGGATATTTATTTTTGAGTGAAATTCTTTTTCAAGCCTTTGACACCTAAATTTATTGCAGGTGTTTCCTACTTAAGATTATAATCCTATCCTACAAGTGCTGTTTACTTGTTCTACAATTACTTTCTTTCAATATTTTGATTGTCTTGCATTGTTGAAGTGCGAGGAAGTTCTGTATTGCAAATATTCACCACAACTGTCACTTTTAGATTGACATTAAACTTAGAGTGAATTATAAAAAGACAGAAATTGTAGTTTCTACTGCAGTATGTTTCACAGGTGTTTTCCAGTATTTTGGCAGTTATATACCTCATAATATTTTGTGATATGTTCAATATGTAGATTAAGGAGTTATTTTATTCATTTTATAAATCGCCTTGCAATGTATTAGACAGAAGAAACAAAAATTCCCACAATGCCACTTCCATCCATTTATGTTCCATATCAATTCAAATTAGTGAACAAAAGCCCACTATAGTGTAGTTCTTTCAGTATGCTGAGATATCAGGAACCTAACAGAATTCTGTTTTGTTTATTTTAATGCAACAGGAATGAATTGTTGTCAAACTCTAAACAAGTTAGAAAATGTATACATGGTATAATATTTAGGTGCATTAAAGGGCTCTGTGGGCACTGTAATCCTCAATGGACTGAGTTTAGTAGGTGAGTTCTAGAACCTTCTCAATCCATATCAGGACTGCGAGGGCTAAAGGCTATCTCGCCAGGATTGGGTAAAAGGCTGAAAACAAGACTGGATAGGACTCTCTCTCTCACACTCTTACTCACACACTCCATATTTGCACACAGTGGCAGTTTGCAATTCTAAATTAACATAACCTAAATCAAATTTATAAAAAAAAAAAAAAAAAACATTTTTGTAATTAAATCCTTCTTTGCCGGAGCATGTCTGGCCGTTGTAATTTTCATGAAATGGTGCTTGTAAAGCTATTCAGTTATAGCAAACATTAGGGAATAACTGAACTGAATGGCAGACTTTATTACGGTGACTGACCATTATGGATACCAGGCAATTATGGCTCTCTGATGGCAAATTACAGGGTAACACTTGTGTAACATGTGTACCCACACATACTGTAAAGTCTTATTCACTTAACACCTCTCATCATTATTAGAGAGGGATCAGAGCATGGGAAAAAAACATTTTCACAAGGAAACATATATGACTGCATATAGAGCTTGAAGTGGGAACAGATAAATGGCAGTATACTGTTTGGTTTTGTTTGCTTCTTGGTCCTTCTCGTACTTCTATTCAAATTTAACACAAGTTCCTAATCAAGCGGAGTTCCTCTTTGGAGTTTTGTGTGATGTTGTATATGTATTGTGACAATGCTGCAAAACTGTATTAGATGGGTAGCCTGTGTAATAAAACATGTTATATTGCTCCCGACCTGACACGGATTCACCCGGAGGCACGTATAAAAATAAATAAGACCTTTATTTTTCTTCAGCTGGAGGGCACGTCTTCCCCGTAATCCCTCCAGCCACAACACAGTCCCAAATAAAGCACTAAAGGCAACACAAACACTTCTCCTCTGGCACCACCACTCCTCCCAGGCATCCTCATCCTCTTCCTCCTGATTCTGGCTCCTGAGTGGTGGATGCTGGCCCTTTTTATAGCCCACCCAGAAGTGCTCCAGGTGCTTGATCACCTGTTGCTAATTGCACTTCCAGGTGGGGCTGTAGAGGTGTCCACAAAGGCTCCGGGATCCATGCAGCACCCCCTGGCGGCCACCCCAGGTCCCCACAGGGTTGTGGAGAACTCCATCTCCCATGGAGCCCTGCGGGAAACTGAGGCACCAACGTCACCCAGGGAGGCTGCCACCAAGCATCCCGGGGGAGGTACTGAGGAGCCCATGGCTGCTCCCCCGAAACATATGCAGCAGGGGCATCCTGGCCGGGCATGGGACCTGGCCGTCCATTACACCTGTTAAAACTGGTACATTTTGATATATCAGCATGAAATTGGTACTGTCTCTTTCACTGTGACATCTGGTCATCCTAGTAAATTATAGGAAATAGTTAACCATTATAATCTGGTTTGTGGCTGGTTTAGTGTAAAGTTAATATTGAATAAATGTTTATTTAGTCTGTGGAAATTGGCTTATGCACCACAGGGTCCTTTATTGAGATAGATAGATAGATAGATAGATAGATAGATAGATAGATAGATAGATAGATATTTTATTTTTCTTGCTTGCTTGAATTTTATACTTTTTCACTTAGGAAAATCATTTCACTTATCTTATGAGTTAAAGCAGTAGGAGGACTGTTTTACTGATGTGCTGGGTCTCTAATGCTTGTGCTCAAGCCTAGCGAGTTCAGGAAACATCCTGCACATGCTCTGCCAGTGACAGTGATTTCCTACCCATGTACACAGTGTTGTGGTGTTTCATTAACTTCTGTTGGGGGGTCTGATTGCAGTCAGTATCAGCTATTGGAGGTGAAAACCAACAAAATATACAAAATGTACAAGTTGGTGTAACTGCTGTCAAGATAAAATTGATACAGTAAACTAATTTGTAGCTGAAGAATGTTTCTTTGATTTAAGGTAGACGAGACTGCAAATTCACAAATGCTTTCAAATTGAAGATTTTAAAATTGTGCACAGAACAATCTGTTCAAGATATCTCAGCCAAAACTGAACTCTTGTTGCTTCATGCAGACAGACACACACACACACACACACATGGACTGTCACAATAGGTGCTTTGCCCATTATACGCAAACACAGTTAAATTGCTTTGACCGTTCCTTTCTGAAAAAATTTTTAAGCAAAATAAAATATTTTCCCACTGCATAATGGAAGTTGGAACAGGATTCTTCCAACTGAGTAAGATTAGAAGATGAGTAAGTAGTGTAATAGTAGATATCACAATACATTTTTCATTTGGCGGGACTCCAAATAATGCTGTCAGAGGATATGCAATAATGCAGTAGTAAATTTAAAAGTATCAGCCAAATAACCAACGATTTCCAATATCATCTCCTTGTACGACATTTCCAGACTTACAGTGTGAGGTAGGTGCTTGATGATATTTTTAACAATTTGTGTCTTGTACCGGGTGTAATGTTTGTTTAGACAGATGCATACAATGTACATCTTTTAACTAAAGTACACCATACTTTGCACAAATTGATAAACTGTGTATCTTTTCAATGGCTAAATTCCATTCAAGGTCTGAGATTGTGATTAAAAGGTCCAGTTCCAACTGTTGACTTAAGCCATCTAGGGGTGCACTCTCAGAAAATGCTGGTAAAGTCTAGAAGTTCTCCCTACTGTATATCTTTATCATCAATAGACAGTAAGTTTCAACCATGGATGTTATTGGAAGATTAAGAAGGGTGGGAAGGTTTTCTTTAACTAAGTTTCTAATTTGCACAAGGTAAAAGTGCTACAGGAAGATTTTATTTAAGTTGTAACTGTTCAGCATGCAAACCTTTTGTCAATATAAAGGACTATAAAGGCCCACATACTAAAAAACTACCACAAGTTCAACAGAGTATACTATAGATTAATTCTAGATGTATTATATGATTATCATGTATGGGAGCAATTGACAATTGTGTCTTGACATTTAAATGTTTCCTACAATGGCATCATGTTTTGAGAGAATGTTGCAATTACTGGTAAACTGGCATAATTCATAACGTTAGGAGAACAGAGAAAGTTATATAGTGAAAAGTCTGAACAGGAATCTATTTCCATGGTTAACCAAGCAGGTACACTTTTGTTACTTGCCATTTCCTCCCATTGCCTTTAAGTGCATTTATTCACAATCCACTGTGATCAAATGGTAGTGAGAACTGGGTCCAAAAGAAATGTTGGGACACCAAACAGGTCATCCCATTTAATTTGTTAAGCAAAATAAAACAATATAAACACATGATGGTGTCACTTAACTAAAATATAGGCTGTAGCCTTCTCTTAATTGCAATAATTCTGCTCGATTGAGCCCGTCCTTCTCTCTGGCTCAAATCAAAGTGAGATGCCACCTTGTGAAGATGCCCCGCTTTATAGGAATCCCCCAGAAGGGGCATAGTCATTTGCCCTAACTGGGCATCTTCTCAGACCTGTGGAGGTAGAAGCAGGTGAAAAATGTTATTAGTAACAGCACCCCCTCTCATTCTGGAGTAGTATTGCATACCTCAGCTGAGCCTACAAGACGACCCTCCTACATAAATAAGTGACACCACTAATAAAATTGGAAATTAGATAATACCATCCCCTCTCTAATTAAGGTCTTTGCAAAACTTTCTTTTTTAATTTTTTTTTGCAGGTAAAGTGAAAGTAATGGCAATTGTGCAGCATTTAATTCCAAAAAAAAATTTGTTAATATATACAGTATAGGGAAAACTGCAATACTGTTATTACACGAAAAACAAAGGTCTGTGTAAGATTATTGTATTTTTAAATGAATAACAAACACCCTCCTAATATAATGTCACATAATAGACAGATCAGTCCAACTTGGAGCTTCTTTCTGTTCCTGCATCTCTAAATTCATCCAAGTCTGACATGAGTACTCATTTAACGGCCCAAAATGGTATAATGTCAGGAAGATTTCATAATTACTTCACTTATTGCAAGAGGTCCTTTAAAGCACTACAACTGTTAGGCTTTACCAGCCCTTGATTTCCTTGCACCTCTGTGTTTAATATTTCAGGCCTCCAGGACTTGTCTTTTACTGTCTATATTATCAGTAAAGAGCAGGGCAGCTGCTGGCCTATCCAGTGAATTAATGTTGCCATCTAGTAGTCTGGTGGACTATAGTCTGGCCTTCTATAGACCCACCTCTGCTATTGCCAGTCCCATTTTTAAACTGTGGAGTATCCTTTATTTGAAACCACTTTATTTAGTGTTCCTAGTAGTATTACAGGCACCTCGGAGTGTCTTTTTACTGACCTGGCTTTGTTTAAGCCCTTTCACCTTATCTTTGCCTTCCTGTTTCTCTTTTTGCCCCTGTGTATTTGTAATTTAAATGTGAAGGGAATACACAGAGTTTGATTCAATGACAGTGACAGCTTGACATGGAATCTTCAATTTTTTTTAACTGAATCAATATAGCAATGACTTTGTTCCTGCAACCTATACTTGTTTATCATTGAGGGTTGCTACAATTACTCCAATTATGAGCCTTCTGCTGTTAGAATTTTAGAGAGAAACCCAAAGAGTTTATGCATCACCTATATAAAAGACAATTAGCAATGTCTTCTTTAGAGCTATTTCTTTAATGAGAAGTCAAGCAAAATGACACCTTTTATTGGCCAGCTAAAAAGATTACAATATGCAAGCTTTCAAGGCAACTCAGGCCCCTTCTTCAAATCAACCTTCAAATATGGAGAAGCTGTGCACAGTCCAAAAAACATCAATATAAGACAGACTACTGGCATAGCATAGACCATGCTTGGGACTGTGATACTCAAGTTTACATTAGATTAGATTAAATGAACTTTTTTGATCCCATTGGGAAATTAAGATGCATACAGTAGTAGAAACATAGAAAACAAGGAAACAGACTCACAGGACAGATAACACAATCAATCAATCAATAAAAAAACTTAATGAGTACATCGGGTGGAGGCATTGAATTGCCTGATAGCAGAGGGAAGAAAAGCCCCCCAAAGGTACTTCTTAGCACTCTGCTGTGGAATGAGCCTGTGACTGAAAGTGCTCCAAGTGAGCACCTCTTGGTGGGGATGGAGGAGATTTATTTATGATGGCATCCAGTTTTACCACCATCGGTTTTTTTTCCACAACAGCTTCCAGTGTGTCCAGTGTCTCTTTTTTGATAAGTTTGTTTAAGAATGGTGATTCTTTTGACTTCAAGTTTCCTCCCCAGGTGACTGCAGCGTAGAACACCACACTGGCTACTATGGACTGGTAGAATTTCCAGCAGCTTTCTTCATACATCAATAAACCTGAGTCTCCCTAGCTAGTACAGTCTGCTTTGGCCCTTCTTGTACAGCACCACTGTGTTGTTAGACCAGTCCAGTTTGTTGTTTATGTGAACCCTCAGGTTCTTGTAGCTCTGCACCACTTCCATGTCCTCCTCCTGAATGGTGACTGCTCTCAGAGGCTTCTTGGCACACCGGAAGTCCACCACCAGCTCAATTGTCTTGCTGATGTTGAGTTTCAGGTTGTTGTCCTTGAACCATAAGATAAAGTCCTCCAGAACCTTCCTGTATTCTGACTCATCCCCATTATTAATGCAGCCTGTGATGGACAAGTGAACTGAAACTTTCAGATGATGAAAAGCGCTGGTATTGTGCCAGAAGTCTGTTCTGTAGATGGTAAACAGGAAGGGAGACAGGACAATTCCCTGAGGTGCTCCAGTATTATACATCACCATTTCTGACAAACAGTCCTTCAGCCTCACAAACTGCTGTCATAAACTGTTGGTCAGGTAGTTTAAGATCCCGGAGGTTATGGGAGGATCAAGATTCAAAACCTTGAGCTTTTTTTTTTCCCCAGTCAATGAGGCAGAATGGTGTTAAAAGCACAGGAAAAGTCAAAGAATATTATCCTGACTGTGGCACCAGCTTTGTCCAAATGGGAGTAGGCTTTTTGGATCACTAAGATGGGGGCATTCTCCACACCTATATGTGTCTGATAGTCAAACTGCAGAGGATCCAGATGTTCTAAAATCAGAGGTTATAGATATTTTATGACGAGCCTTTCAAAGGTTTTCATGATATGCTAAAATATCAAACGTGGAATCCAAGGAATGATTCTATCTTTGTAGGTACCAGATAAGACACTGACTTGGTCAAGCTACCAAACAACATAAACATAAAACAGCAGTGTACTATATGGCAACTGCATTAAAGCTACTTTATAAAACTATTTTTAATTTCTGTCTGTAAAGTAACATTCATCCATTATTGCACTTTAGCCCTGTAAGCAAAGTTTAAACTTATTTTAGCTTAGTAATTTCACAGCCACCTAAGCATACATTTTAGCCACCTAAAACTAAACTTTGTATTCTTCTATGCTAACATTCAACTACAGAATACTATTTATTGTTAACCTGTTTGCAAAAACAATTCCATTATTCACTTTTCATTAAAAATTGGACAGTAATCCAATGCCCTTTTCAGTTTGCTGCTCAAGCTTACATAAAATAAAAGCACAGTGAGAAATTGCTCCTCCTCTGGGCACATAATCCACTGACATATAGCTATGCCACTTTCTATATTTAGTGAAAAATTAAGCCATTGCCTTATGGTAAATCAACATGGTAAGATATTAAAAACAAGCAATCTGTAGTCTTGTGCAGCTAGTATTTAGTTGTGCAGAGGTCATCCCAGGAGGATGTCATGTTTTATGCTGCAGCCTTGAATTGATGTTGCTATGACAACTACATATAATGCTGCTTTTGTGCTGTACTTTGTTTATTTTTATTGAAACATTTATAAATGGTACTGAAAGTATTCTTTTAAATAAGAGGGTTTTTCCAAGTTATTGTATTTTTCTCTTTTTAAACAAACCATGTTATTTTTTTATTTATTTGTTTTTAGTGATATGGCTTTTTTTTTGCTCTACTGTGTGCAAAAACTCAAAACTTTTTATATTCCTGTATGCTATGGCTTCCATCCACATCTTAAAGATGTACATCAAGCCATCCATCTATTATCCAACCCGCTATATCCTAATTACAGGGTCACGGGGGTCTGCTGGAGCCAAATCCAACCAACACAGGGCTCAAGGCAGGAAACAAACCCTGGACAGGGCGCCAGCCCACCACAGTAAAGATGTACATGTTTGGTTAATTGGATGTTTAAACTTTATGCGTGTGCCAGCGTACTCTGCGATAGGTTGGTGTTTCATCAATGACTGGTTCCTTTATGGTAACCAAACTTGATGGATTAAGTTCTATCTTCTCACAGTCCTGCATTAAAACAAGAAGATTAAGATGCTACATGAATGGATCTCTGCATTTGTGCTTGGAATGACCAAATCCATAAAAACTGAATATGTCATATTGTCACAAGTGGGGTAATAGGTCCATTTTCTTCTTTTTTTTATTTTTCAATGATATGTTCATTTAAAGAGTGTTGGATTATAAATATGTTCAATTTACAATGAAAATGATTTCAGTCATTTGACAATGTAATACAATCTGCTTGTTTTACTGATGCAAACGTGAGTTAGAATGCCTAGTAATACATGGCAAATTAAGCAGTTAAATAGATAACTCACTTCATTTAGTGTAACTCATTTGCACTTAAATTTTAGTCTTTTAATTAAGAACAGCCTTCTAATTGATTATATATGCTTGGTTTATGAATCCATACAATTTTCTTATTTAATATTATAAGAAGCAACTAAAGCATAATGACTAAAATTTCTGATTAAGGCCTGTGCAGGACTAAGGTAGACCATGACCTGTTTAATGGAGTGACTTAATATTACCTAACTTTATGCCTGTTTTCTAACCATGCTTATCCAGTATGTGGTTTTATGGAGCCCGTACCTATCCTAGCAGAATAGGGCAGAAATCTGGAGCCAACCACAGGTGCTGAGTTAGTCCATCAGAGACAATGTTCAGCTGAAGCACCCCCACTCACACTGGGCAAATTTGCAGTCGTTCTGGATAGGATTTGAACTGATGTGCTGTAAGAGTACAGTGTAACTCACTATGCCACCTACTCAATATTAAATGATCACAAGATTAAGAATAAAATCCTTGGAATGTCCTCATTTCATTATATATTTGAAACTCTGTGTGCATTCCTAAGAAGTCTATACGTTTTGACCGTCAATTAGCTGTGTTAAAGCATAATGAATTTGGAGTTATACAAGTTTTTTTAAGCATTATCCACTAAATTGTTTGGTCTTTTTTAAACTTTTCTAACTGTAAATTATCTTCAGTCCATAATGATTTGAGCTTTGTTATTCAATTATAGAAATATTGTGCTGATGATAACTTACATTTTATCTAATTTATTTCTTTTAAAAAATGAGTTACAGGTTTAACAGTTTATAAGAGTCCTATGCATCTCTTTACTGTTTAAGAAACTGATATAGATGCACAGTTATAATAACAGGGTTGAGGTCAGAATTTGCAAAGGAAATTTCATTAGGTAATATCTGCGTGGGTCATCCATAATTATGAGACACCATTAATGGCGTACTGCATGATAATGTGCAGTAAATACACTTGACTTGAGCATTCATAGTTTTCATCCTCTTTCACTGTACATTTAGCATTTGTTTGCTCAGACGTTGATGCGCTTGCTGCTTCCTGAGCAGCTCTTGTTTTCTCCACTCTAGCGGCCTGCTTCTTCTCTTCTTCTGTCGACATTGTTTCGCATTAAAACTGATTAAGTCAGTGTTTGTGTTGCAATTACTTAGTACATTTTCCTTAATTTTTCACTTAAGCTGCCACTTAAGTCTTCAATCTGCCTCAAGAATGCTATAATTCCATTTTTTCCTTTTTTTCCTTATCATTGTCAAGCAAGTCTCACCATGTGTGTGGTTTGTGTGCCAGGGTTTATTGCCGAGTTGTGTTGCTTATCTTGCTATTCTACATATAAATCAGCTATAGTTTATTTACTAGTACAAAGAAAAAACACATCCATCCATATGGATGGAAAAAACACATACTTTCCTGAATATTTTATTTGGATTTTAATATTGTATGTGTTACTCTCGTCCAATAGAGATAGATCAATGTCAGTATAAGTCATTCTTCACCTGCCATTTCAGCAAATGTATGTCTGAGAGTGTAACATTTAATTTTTACCTTGTGCCTTATTGTTTATTGTAGAATTACAGTATTTTATAATTGAGTCATGCTTAAACATAACTTCAAGAATCACTAAAATCACTTTGACTTGCTCCTATGAGATCCCAAGATTCCCTCAGAAATAACAGCAGCCCCTTAAGGAATACAAGCAGATGTATATTTATGGTGGCCACACTAGATAGTGCTGTTAGCCTTTCCAGCTTACCTCACAGATGCATGAGTGGATTGGGACTGGGGAATCTGGGGGCCAAGTCAATACCTTCAACTCTTGCTCATGTTCCTCAAATCTTCCTGAACCATTTCTCTGGTGTGGCAGGAACATTACCCTGCTGAAAGAGGCCACTGACATCAGGGAATACTGTTGGCATGAAAGGGTGTGTGTGGTAGATAGGTGGTACGTGTCAAAGTATCATTAAGAAGAATTCCAGGACCAAATATTTCCCAGCAGGAAATTGCCCAGAATATCATCCTGCCACCATCATCTTCCCTTCTTCCCAAAGCACATCCTGCGGCCATCTCTTCCCCTAGTAAACAGCAAACACACACCCTACAATTCACATGATCTAGAAGAAAACATGATTCATCAGATGAGGCCACCTTCTTTAACTGCTTATGGTCCAGTACTAATCTACACATACCCACTGTAGGCATTGTTTTGGTTGTACACAAGGATTAGTAGGGGCGTTCTGACCAGTTAGCAACCATGCAGCCTCATATGCAACAAGCTGCGATACACTGTGTGTTCTGACACCTTTCTCTCATGACCAGCATTAAGTTTTTCAGCAGTTTGTGCTACAGAAGATTTTGTTTGGTATTAGACTAGACAGGCTAGCCTTCACTCCTCATGCACATCAATGATCCTTACGTGCCCATGACCCTGTCACCAGTTGTCCTTCCTTGGACCACTTTTGGTAGGTACTAAACAATGCATATCAGGAACCCCTCCCAAAGACCCTCTGTTTGGGAGATGCTCTAACTCAGTCATCTAGCCATTACAATTTCGCCCTTGTCAGAGCTACTCATATACTTACGCTTGCCCATTTTTCCTTCTTCCAAAACATCCCCTTTAAGAACTGGTTATTCTCTTGCTGCTTAATATATCCCACCCCCTGACAGGTGCCATTGTAACAAGGTAATAAGTGTTATCCAATTCACTTGTCACTATTTTTAATGTTGTAGCTGGCTGGCGTATATACCATTTTGCTGTACATTTACAGAAAAATATGGTACCCATGTTCTAACAATAGCATTTCATAAGATAACAGTTTTATTGCTTAAGTGAAGAATGGTTAATCTGTAATATCTATTTCTTCATATTGTTTCTGAAGTGTTTTTCTGTATGTGATATTATTATAGTTAGGTTGTATTAATTTAGGCTTAGGTGTAACCACCTTAAGTATGATTCTTTGTTTTCACGTTAAAAAAGAGTATGGAAAACACTAACTGTGAAGACAGTGGTAAAACTGAACTTCTGTACAATGCTGTATATTAAAAATAAGAATATTAAGCCTTCCTGTTTTACTGCAGTGGCTGCCTTGTAATCTTTATAGTCCTTTCTTATGTATGATACAGTGAATTCAACAAACAGTTTAATTTTGACATTTGACTATGCTTCTGACGTTGAACAGACAGCCGTTCATATATTTAGCATCTGTTAATTTTGATTCTCTTGTTTTGCTTATGATTTCTTCATCACATCAGTGCATAGGCCTGACATGCTTAAGGAGCTATCTTCTACCTTGGGAACAACCAATTGTGTGTTTTTGATCTCGATTATTCAGTCAGTGTGTGTTAAACGTCTTCAAGCTTCAAAAAATGTCACTATCTTTTTAGCTAAGTTAATTAGCTTGTGGTCTCAGAAGGATGCTATACTTAAGGCCAATGTAAAATCCATGTTATCCTTGTCATCGGGGGAACAATTCCATGCTTAAAAGCTCAGTTCTTTGCATTAAACAGGATTCTCAGTGTGTCACCTAAACTAGCTTAACATAACCCAGGGTTACATTTGAGCTGTTAAGAGAAGGAACATCATCTTCACTATTAGATAAGTGCAGAACCCTCCTGGGTTGAGTAGTCTCATCTTCTGGGCTTATAATAGAGTACTGGGGGTCAACATGTAGTGAGAGTTGAGATTATAATCATATCATATAGTTGGGTGGACCAAAGCTGCTTGAACCAAACGTCACTTGAAATATTCTAGTTATTCCACACTATTTAATTCATAATTTTATGTAAATGACTTAACCGGGTCATTCCTGCTGTGAGAATTCACATAGATTATATTAACTGAATTAAATAAGTAATTTCCTTCAGAGCTGAATTTAGTTTTTTTAACTTGAAGCACTCCATGTTAGTCAAGTTGAGAATTTGATGCAGATGTTAGTATCAGTTATGAGATCAAAGTAGATTTAGGTTTTTTATTATGCTGAAAATGTAGTCTCTTTTTTATGCATACTATTTGAGCAAACTTAATAAGAATTCCATTATTCTTGTTAACTGGCATAGTGGTTAGTACAAATTCCTCACATGACCAAGAAACTTGATTCTATGGCTTAGTCAGAGATTGCATATTTGGCCATGTTTCAACACACACTTTAATTTGCTGGTGTAGAAAAACATTGTTGAGTTCATTTTTATTAATCCATTCATTTTTTAACCCACTTACTCCATCTTATTCTCTACTTACACCTTCATGCACATGCTCATACATGTCAAATTTATTGTTGTCAGCACATTTACCCATCTGGACAAATCAAAGCAAAAAAAAAAAAAAAATTTATGGTAAACTATGAAAAACAAGTTCAGAGAGTGCTAGTAATATGTAACAATTTACACATTAATATTCAGTAAAGCGGATGGCACGGTGGCGCAGTGGTAGCCCTGCTGCCTCACAGTAAGGAGACCTGGGTTTGCTTCCCGGGTCCTCCCTGTGTGGAGTTTGCATGTTCTTCCCATGTCTGTGTGGGTTTCCTTCGGGTGCTCCGGTTTCCTTCCAAAGACATGCAGGTTAGGTGCATTGGCGATTTTAAATTGTCCCTAGTGTGTGCTGGATGTGTGTGTGTGCGCCCTGCAGTTGGCTGGCGCCCTGCCCAGAGTTTGTTTCCTGCCTTGCGCCCTGTGTTGGCTGGGATTGGCTCCAGCAGACCCCCGTGACCCTGTAGTTAGGATATAACGGGTTGGATAACGGAGGAAGAGGAGTTCCTTCAGTGTTTTTTTTTTCTCATTCATATATTTCAGTCCTACTGAACACCCAAGCAGTCATGGTGGACATATATCCTCCAAAGTAATTTATTGTTTTTTTTTTCTTGACTTTGTACTTTATTTTTTTAGCATAACCTAAAATTGTTAAACCTGTTTAGTGTGATAGGTAGACACAGGCCTAGCTTTGAAGAATTGTGTGTCAGGAAGGAATAAACCTTGGACAAGGTGCTGGTCCACTGCAGTGCTCACTCATACACATTCACACAATGAGCCTATTTAGGGCCACCAAATAGCCGAGTATGCAAACCTTATTGTTGGGGTAGGGTACCAGAGGTTACCTGAACAAAGACCATCCCTAACATGGAGAGAACACACAAATGCCACACAGACAATGACTGGATGCAGGAATCGAACACATTCACTGAGTCTACAAAGCAGCAGTTCCAGCTACAGTAAAACCATGCTGCCCTCATATTTTTTTGCTTGAATCTTGAATGATTTATAAATCATAGTCTTCAAAGAGTTTAGTATGTAATTTGACATGTTGTTCAATGAAAAAAATTATACATTTCTGCTGAAGCATTTAGTAAACAACATAAATTTGAACATGTGTATTTTTAAATGTAATCTTCTAGGTATGTAATTTTGCCCAAGATATACTGTACGTATGCTTCAGAAGCAGATATGTGCAATATTTTTTTGCCCAGTCCTTGATGAGATTGATGCAAAATTTTTTGTCTGTTTTTCATTTATTAGGTATTGTTTTTATTTCTAGACTGACTGGGGATTCATGGATTTCTATTTTACCAAGCTATTTTTTCCTCACTGAGGGAAGAGCTGCTTCAGTTTCTCCTTTTACCCTCTAATTCCACTCTAGCGTGACTGTATTTGCATCCCTTGTCTCATGTCTCCATGGTAGCCCATCATTTAATGCTCCTTTTGAATTTAGAAGGTTACAGCTCTGACGCAGATATTATGAAGCATCTTGCTGATGGTGAGGCTATCTGAAGTAATAGACTTTTCAGAATTAATTAGGATGCATTAAGCTTGAACTTATGTTTATAGTCTAAAGCAAAATACATTATTTGAGGACTTATGTTTACATTCTAAAAGTAATTCCTTTTCATTGGGTAAAGGTCTTCATCACGGATTTTAGGAATGAAAGAGACCATGCAGGTCCTCTACTTCTTTTGTTTAGCAAATGACTAATATGTCCCAAAACATCACACAGTGTGTTATCAGATGCTGTTTAAATATGACGTTGGAGTGTGTTCCCAATTCCCATGACCCTTTGTGTGAAGTGTCATAGGGATATGTTGTTTACTATGCTGAATATACTTGCCTTTCATTTTCACAGGTGGATGCTTATGTGTCTCCCAATTTAGCAGGAAGAATGTTATTAGAATAATTCGATTGAATTTCTCATTATTTCACATATATCATGGGTTTGTATCATAATTACTATTATTATATAATATTATATAATAATAATAATAATAATAATAATTTAGAAGCCATTTTTCAAATTTGCCTAGGTTATCGGTGGTGCCACAAGTCTTTTTCCTTTACTGTCTGTGATCCTGAGCATCCTGTGAGGCCTACTCATTTCATATCATCCACCACCACCTCCAATCACATCTTCCTTGCCTTTTTTTCTGGGCTTCACCCTCTCCCCATAAAAAAACCCTAACCCAACCACCACCTTCTTCTTGGTGTACCTCTTCACCAAATTATCCTCTGCTTATTGCTCAACATGCCAAAACCACATTAGCATATTTCTCCTCAGCACAACACCTATTGCTTCCACACTAGGGTCTCTCCCTTCACACAGCATTCATCATCTTCTGACTCCACGACATGTGATATATTCACCTAGCAATCTCATTTCTGTTCTTTCCAGATTTGTTTCGAGTTCAGCCCTTGTTGGGCACATCTCACTTCTATACATTTCTATATTTTCCTTTATGGGTCAGAATGGTGGACGTCTTCTGGAATTTCTTCCTTTCATCAAACTCTCTCCCATCCACTCCTGTGTCTGCAAGGCACATCACATACCTTCACCTCCATTTGCACTCAAAATGTCACATAAAGGGCAGAACTACTCTACGTTTGCCTAATACCACTGTAATTGCTGATATCTAAACTGATGCTAAGTAGAAACAACCTCAACAGTAAAAATTCTCCTTATCTTTCACCCTACTGAACCACTTTAGTCTAGGTTTAAGGAGCTGGATCTATTTCCACTATTATTTGAATGGGGAGTTAGTACATTAATAATAATAATCATCATTGTTAATCATCATTATCATCATCATGGCATGGTCATCACACTTTATGAAATCAGGAGTGTAGATAAAGGAAAAATGGAACAAGTAAGAAGAAAAATAAACTTTGGAATTTTTAAACCTACCAGTTGCTTGAATTAATCACTATTTTTCAGGACTACATGTTGTAATAAGAGGAATTGTTTTCCACAACCAGAATAATGTAATAATTCCAGTTCATGGCCAGTGTCTACCTGCACTAATGTGACTAGGTGCCATTGCTCTACCAATGTGGTGCTTTTTCTTCAGAAGATGTTTTATTAGGAATTTTCCCTTCCAGCCTGTGAAGGACTGGCTTCCTGTAAGGGGATATTCCTGCTTTGCAACCGATACTTGATAGGATTAGATAGGCTCTAGTTTCCCAGTTTGGAAAATGGATGGATAAATCTCACCTCTGTTATCTTAAATTTACCAATACTTTTATAGTCAAACAGTCCTTCTCAAGATTTAAGCATCATATATAAAGATAACATAATTAAAAACAGAACAGAAATAAAAGAAGATGTTCATTTTCATGACAACACTTCCACACTAGTTTTTCCCTAGGTAGCTCAAGTGACGTTATTCATTTATTAAACTGGTATCATGGTAACTGTGTCCTTTGTTAAAGTGGAAGTAACAATTTAAATATTGTGTTGCATTTACCATCCCTTGAAGACATGAAAATCAGTTTGGTTTAAATATGTACTGCGTATCTTTACAAGTACGGAGCAAAAGTGGATTTTAACAAAATATGCAGATCTTGAAAGAGGTTTTGGTTTAAGAACTTCTTTCATTGTGTTCCAAACAGAGAAGCTGCTAGAACTCTCACATGACTATTCCCTCTCCTCAGACAAATGCGTGACTTTCACCTCAAAAGCCAAAATGAGACCAACAGTCTGTTTCCCATCCTCTGAGTCAACCCTTCCTCAAAGATCTGTGTCTTTACTCCCAGAAGAACTGTTTAAAATTATAAAAGTAAGTCATCTTATTAAGAGCTATTAAAGTATGACACTGAATAAGAACATACGCAATTACATACAGTACATTCATTCTCAGTTTAGGATTGTGGAGGTTGGAGCCTACCACCTTGTGCAGTAAGTAGTAAAAGGTGCCAGGCCATCGCAGGGCACAGACACCTACATGTATATCTATACCTGCCGTTCATGTCTTTGGGGACACTGGAAAAGGATGGGGGTACCCATAGAAAATATAACACAGACAGAGTGTAAACATGCTGACTCCACATAAACAACCATTAGGTGTAGGATATTTGATCCTAACCACAGCACCATCATGCCACACAATCTATAAAACAAATCTGTTTTAATGTTTTCTTTTTTTAATAAGGCAACCAAAACAAAAATAAAAATAACTGCCTTATACAGTTATTCCTGAAAGCTAGTTTCAAATGTTAAGTTTGCTACAAAATTCAGTTCAACTGAAAATTTTCTTACTTCTTGTTTATTTCTTATGACTGGCAGGTAAATTGTTTACAAGTGATGGGCAAAATGCATCTGTCCAACATTTTTAAAAAAAACCTCCAGTCTTCACTCTTCTTCAAGGGGTCAGCTGTGTGCTTCTAGTGAAGTGACCGCATCACACACAAACTACATCCCATCCCTTCGATGCTGTTTATTAAGAAGCATTTTAATGCATGATTTGGTACTGAAGCAATTGTTTTCAAATGCCATAGAATAAAAAGGAAATCTCTGATGAGTTTAGGAAGCAAATCCTTAAAAATGACCAAGATGAAATTTTCATTTTCAATTTCAATATCCTGCTGCTTACTTTAAGTATTCAATGAGTTAGAATGCTTTGCTAGGATTAATAAAAATAGGCTGTCGATGTTAAGAAAAGAAATCATTAAATTAATTCAATGCTTTACGAACATCATATGATGGAAAATGGTGAAGGGTCAGAAGTAATCCAAAAGTCACTGGACTCACTTTTTTATTGAGGCAGTGAAATTGGGTCTATTTCTCTTACTGAGATTAGTGTTAAAGTCACAAACCTCCATTGCTCTAAATATGCAGATTTGAATGACATGTTTGCAAAGTTAATTGTTGTGAAGTTATAACAATCAAACCTCTTTACTGTTTGTTTAAAGGCAGAATGGAAAGGCCGTCTCCATTTTTAAAAAATGGAGCTGGGGGATTGTTCTTATAATAGAAAATTAAATTCATTAGTCACCTGGGATTGTATTTGCCATGGTGCTTGAGACGAGACTATGAAAGAAAATAAAGGCAATCAAGGGGTAATGCAGTTATTTAGGGGAAATATAGATATTGCGTATGAAGTGTTTTGGTATCCTTTTCACATTAAAATGTAGCATTTATCTTAGAAGAAGCAGGAAGAGACTGCTGCAACAGGTAGTTATTTAGATTGAATTTTCTAGGTGGTGATTTAAGAAAGTGGCAATTGCAAGACTTGACAGTTGTCACGTACACAGAAATTTCAGAAAAGGATAAGAGCTGATCTTAAGAAATACTGAGGACAAGCATGTAGCAGAATGAGACTTTTACTTAGGTGTACAAACTAGTGAACCATCCATCCATCCATTATCCAACCCACTCTATCCTAACTACAGGGTCACGGTGGTCTGCTGGAGCCAATCCCAGCCAACACAGGGCGCAAGGCAGGAAACAAACCCCGAGCAGGGTGCTCACACACACACCAAACACACACTAGGGACAATTTAGAATCGCCAATGCACCTAACCTGCATGTCTTTGGACTGTGGGAGGAAACCGGAGTACCCGGAGGAAACCCATGCAGGCACGGAGAGAACATGTAAACTCCACAAAGGGAGGACCCGGGAAGCAAACCCGGGTCTCCTAACTGCGAGGCAGCAGCACTACCCACTGCACCACCATGCACAGTGAACCAATCAGAGTAAATATCAGATATTGAGTAAGCATTAATTCAGCACTTTAAACTCAATTGTCTATAAATATGGGACTCTGACTTTGCACTGGGACCTTCACTGTTTTTTATTTTTTTGTTTTTGATTTTATTGATTTTATTAAAATCAAATAATATTCCATACAAATAAATCAAGTTTTACAAAAATAGGTTCAAACAGAGAGCTAAGTCAGCAGTATAAAACTTTAAGCTAGTAAAAATAAGTAAATAGATAAATTAATAAATGAATAAAGATAAATGGAGTAAAAAAAAGAGAGAAGAGAATCTGCTTCCTTAATTTTAATGCTTATTCTAAAATTTTATTGATTAGATCCTGACAGGTTTTGAAAAAGTTCTGCACAGACCCTCTAAGTGAGAATTTGATTTTTTCCAGTTTCAAATAATATATAACATCAGTTACCCACTGACTTAGGATAGGAGAGTTAGGATTCTTCCAGTTGAGCAAGATAAGTCTATGTGATGATAGTAAAGTAAAGGCAATTACAGTTTGTTTGTCCTTCTCTGCTTTGGGACCATCTGGAAGTACACCAAACACAGCTGTTAATGGGTTGGGAGGGATTGTGACACCAAGGCTGTCTGATAGACATTTAAAGATTTTGGTCCAGAATGATGACTGGGACCTTCACTTAACAGACAGCTGTCACGGGTGCTCCTAACCTCATGAAGAGAAGTTAAAGATGTATAAACAGGTTTCCTCCTGTCTGATTTTTGACTCAGAGGGGTCTTAGGGCAACAGTTTCTTCCATAAGCCATCAGCTAAAGGAGTATCAATGTGTATTCTGCTTCATGTGCTGTACAGGCAAGATCTTTATCTTTGTACAGATATATGAAGAGTTTTTGGAACTAGCCAATGGTGTATACATCTGTTTGTGGATTTGAAGAGAGTTTATTAACATGCAGCTTAGAATGTCTTGAAGAAGCATCTCTTGATGTATGGAATACAGGTGTTCCAATACATGCCATTCAGTCCTTTTATGAGTGAGGCTTGGAGTAGTGTTAGTGTGATGTTAAATTCATTTAAGGTTGATTTTGAAATCTCTTAAGAGCAGCTCTTGGCTCCTTTTTTAACATTTTTGTATCTACTATACAACGTGACCCAGTACCTAACTTGATAACGTAAGAGGTGCATTTCTGCAATTTTCTGGTAGCATTCTTTATGCTTCATTTGAATGGAACCATTGGTGGAACCTTAAGTGTTTGGTTGCTTTGTATTCTGGGCATCTAAATCTGGAGTCATGTCTGTTTTCTAGAAAAGACCGATTTGCTACAGATACTGGGTTCAGACATGGCAAGCAGAGCAGTTTACATACAGTGCAACACCTTAGAGTCATGTTGACAAAGAAGGACAGTGGATTTATAACACCGATCAGTAATTTGCAGCAACGGGAGACTACTGTGTTTGTTGTTCTACAATTTGGTGGTGAATTAGATGATATCTTGTCAATAGTTCCACTCAATTTTCCATCCTTACTTATTTGCTGTTAACAGGGGTTAGAGACAGAAAAAAGGTAAAACAGTAGCAGAAAGTGATCAGCATGGCAATCTCTGACCTCAAGACTGAAACATAGCTCCTACAAATAAAGGGGAACCAGTAGAAACAATTTGGATATCTGATCAGGATGATTTGCTGGGTACCTTCCACTAGAAGTGTATTTATGAGTTAAGTCTGAAGAGGCCCAAGGAGCAGATTCAGAACATGCTAGAGGCATTGGAATACCTGGAATTCCTGACTTGTTGCATGAGGAAGGAAAATAAGGCATTTCATCTCTATATATAATCTTCATTTGGATCTTGATCTTTGTCCGCGAATGAATTAGAAGAAGAAGCACTAGATAGCAGTAGAGAGACAGCTAAAACATAGGCATTGTATTAAGAATCTCCTCCAGGCTTATACTACTGAAGACTGTAGTACACCAGTCACACCTCAAAACACAGACATTCAAACTAAACAAATTGTTGTGCTTTAAATTAACTAAAGAGATCTTCATTTAGATCTTGATCTTTGTTTGTCCGCGAATTCCACGCATGCGTAGACCACCTTCCAGTTTAGTACGTTGTTGTTGCTCACGGATGTGAACAATGTGCCGGAATAGGGGTGGTGGACAGTGTTACGCTGGTTAGCTCCTGAGGCCTGGTTAGAGAATGGGATTGCCGAAGATAAAAGGTACGTGCCTACGTTACATATGAATGAAAGAAAGACAGTGGGTAAAATGAATGACAATGTAACAGCACGTTCCGGAAATTATTACTGTTATGTTGTAGCCGGCGAGTGCTGCGCGTCTCACAGTTGTACCGTGGCTTGCTCACATGTCAGTGAAGTGATCCCTATTTATGCTTTAAAGAGCCTGGATACCTGTGTGTCCCCCTTTTATAACCATTGCTCCGTGTATATTGCCTTACTCTTTGGATTGCAACAAAGCAACCTGCGAGATTGGAGAAAGGCTGAGAAGAGATCGTGAGAGGAAACAACAGCGTCGTAAAAACAAGACAGACTGTGAACAGACAGAAGCAGAAAAGCTCCTACACCACCACATAATTACGATTTGGACAGTGATTCCGAGTAGGCCGTCCCTATCGAATCAATATCCAAGGGTTTTCTTTTGTAATTTTGTTTCCCTTATAAAAAATCATAATGCTGTGCGATGAAGGGCCCAGTTCACAACTGGCAGCCACGTTTAAACAGGGAGCCCTTCACAGACAACTTTAACACGCGCAACATAGTTGGGCGCACATGGCTAGTATCTCAATAATTGTATATTTGCAAAATTCCAGTCATACAGAGCAGGAGTGGTGGCCTTTGAGAGAGTTCAGCTTCACATTACACACATGGAAGCATGGAACTTGCAGCTTAAAAGCAATCCCTTCCACAGATTAGGGGGGTTTCTCCTTTGCCTCTTCATGATGCAAGACCGTCTATGTGTAATCAGAAATCCTTCACTTGGGGTTAGCAGGAAACACCTGTCAACAACATCACAAATTGAACTACTGGACTAAAACACTATTGCGTCCCTTTTCAGGAAAACAAGCATAGAAAACTGGGAATTTTATAAATTTCACAAAGAAGTCCATTTTTGACTCAGAAAGTAAATCAAATGATTATTTATGACTAGCCTTTCACTTATAATATTAACCATAAGGCACGTAACATCTTAACATATCATCTTCATAACATGGTGCAGCTTGTCTTATTTTTTTTATATAAACCTTATAGCAAACATAAAAAGGAATAAGAAATATTTAGAAGTGGCTTTATAATAAAGAACAGTTGAACTGGGAGCTATCCAAAGAGCCACTTTCTTTAAACCACTAAGAAATTTAACCCAGATGGCATGTCACTAGTGATTAATTGAGAACACAAGAGCAATGTGGGGTGAGAAGAATTCTGTTCTGTGGTTGCTTAAAATGTTTAGTTTAGGATTATCAGTATCTACATACAGATCTCAATTAGTGCAGTTTCTTTTTAAGTATTAATTTTACTTGTGATATATTATAAACAAAAAGTGATTTCCAAAAAAAAAAAAAACTATGATCATTTTGTCTACAGACCTGTTTACATAATCTCTCTGTACTTTTTATTATTCTTCTTTGAATAAAAATTGGAAAATAGGATTTGCTAATTCACAGAGCTCTATTACATGTATACTAAATTGTTACTAGAATGCACCTTTTAAATGGGCACTGAAGTCATGGAAAGCAATATTTTCTTTGTTAAACTCTTCTTGTTCCCTCTTAATTAAAGATAAATGCTGTGTGTAACATGTGTTTGGAAAATGCACATATTAACATTTTCCGGAGTTATAATTGAGTGATAAGTGTCTATTTCAATGAATGAAGTAATATTCTCCCTTAATTGATTCATTCACTTTAAAAACTGTTTTTTAATATTATGCTAAGCTTCAGTGAGATTCCTGCTGATCTTCCACTTGAAATTATAAACTCTGTTTCCTTGATTGTTATAACTAATTCAAAAATCACACTACATTAAAGATTCTTACTTGTCTGTACACCTATTTTCCAACCAGCTTTAATCAAAAATTACAGGAAAGCAGGGATAACCAGTTGCTTTGAGTATAAAGCATAAACCTGTCCTAGATGGGACTTGGCATTTCAGAGCACACTCCCATACACCTATATTTATACGTGACCAGTTTAGAGGTACTAATTAACCTAACACTCATTGCTTTGGCATGTGGGAAAGAAGTTGTAGTGGGGGAAGATGTAGACTCCACACAGACAGTGACTATGGCATGAATTTAAATCCAGTCTCCTAGGAATCTGTGGTTTTAGTAAACTCTAGTGGTGTCAGTGTTCTTCTGTATGATTTTTTTCCATTACTTTTTTGCCAAAACTTTAAATGTGTAATTTTTGTAAGCATATTAGTATATTGGAAAAGTGTATCTTTCTAATGTCACCCATTCCTTCTTTTTTTGAGAAGAGTGTCTTCAGATAGTCCTGTGTAAATGCCAGAAGGGTCAAGTCTAGATTTTTCTCTCTCTCACACACACACACTACACTGACTCATTAAAGCCTACAATTTTTCATCTTTGAGATGTGAGAACCATCATAACACCTAAGCATGGTTCTGTTAAAAAATAATATTTTCTGATGGTTTTTGAAACATTTTACCTGAAGTTATCAATGATGTACCATTCTCACCGAATGTCTGTTCAATATTGAATTAAAGTTGTTGTACTGACCAACCAATGTGTATGCTTCCAGAATACAGGTCAACCTAGATCAGGGGTGCCCACACTTTTTCGGCTTGCCAGCTACTATTTAAAATGACCACGTCAAAATGATCTACCTACTTTAAAAATGATTATATCTATCTATATAATATAT
>JANRMT010062796.1:1341560-1361033 GCA_026402145.1 Polypterus bichir lapradei | reverse complement strand
TATCTATCTATCTATCTATCTATCTATCTATCTATCTATCTATCTATCTATCTATCTGTTTATCTTCTTATGGGTTCTGTCATTACCTAAATTTACTCAATCCTATAGAGAGAGCATAAATGTGCAAAAAATCAAAGCCACATCTGGAGAGCAGCTTATGCACCTGACACCCCATTTCACCATTTCAACTTCAGCACAAACTGAGGAGCTACTGTACATTCATCATTAACTTTAATGACTGCTTAGGACCCACTAAGGTGCTTTGACAATGTGACAATGTTATATATTGCACTTACATCTGTATTTGACCGAGGACTAGTCTAAATATACTGCATATTTACTTCTATTTGGTGTTAACAGAAGAATTTTGCAACCAGCTTATCAGTGCCACACACAGCTACTGCTGAAATATCTTTTAGGTGAAGTGCCGAAGGTATATTTCTATAAAATAAGA
Organism: Polypterus bichir lapradei; assembly: GCA_026402145.1. Taxonomy (NCBI): domain Eukaryota; kingdom Metazoa; phylum Chordata; class Cladistia; order Polypteriformes; family Polypteridae; genus Polypterus; species Polypterus bichir. The sequence goes on along the minus strand of JANRMT010062796.1, from coordinate 1,360,579 downwards.
AAAAATGTGTTGCTGATTCTAAACATTGATAGTTTTAAATCCATGGCTTTTAAATGTATTTCTGCCATTCTAATTCTATCGGCATAATGTGTTTGTTGTTAAGAGTTTACCTGACCTCCCTTAAGTAACCTAGATATCGTTTCAACAGTTGCTAGGCAACTGTGCATTTCACTGATAGAATCTGAGCTTCCAATGCAAGCAGATGAAGAGGCCTACATGAGGCATGCATCTTCAGTGACTTGTAGGTCTAGAAGGCTTTGTTATGAATATATGTATGTATGTCTGCTTAAACAGATTGGTGTCTTTATGTCTATTGTTTGTGTTATTCGTAATTTGTGAAGTTTGTAATTACATTTACCTATGAACTTGTTACAGTGTTTGGAGCCTGCACTCAGTGAAGAGGGTCATACCAAAATAAACTAAAATTGAATTAAATGAGATTAGTGGACAACAGGGGGTGGCACAGTGGCGCAGTGGGCAGCGCTACTGCCTCGCAGTTAGGAGACCCAGGTTCGCTTCCTGGGTCCTCCCTGCGTGGAGTTTGCATGTTCTCCCTGTGTCTGCGTGGGTTTCCTCCAGGTACTCCAGTTTCCTCCCACAGTCCAAAGACATGGCGATTCTAAATTGTACCGTGTGTGTGTGCCCTGCGGTGGGCTAGCACTCTGCCTGGGGTTTCTTTCTAGCCTTGTGCCCTGTGTTGGCTGGGATTGGCTCCAGCAGACCCCCATGACCCAGTAGTTAGGATATAGCGGGTTGGGTGATGGATGGATGGATAGTGGACAATAGAGTAACCTATCTAATAAGTAATGGTAAAACCAGGTCCTCAATAGGCTTATTGAAATGTCTTGTATACCTCATGTGTTATTTGCATTGAAAAATAATGTAATAGGTTGACAATGTAAATCATACTGAGCAATGCTGTGAAGAAGAGTAACTGTTCCAGGTTATAGGGATGTTGGTTTTGCTCAGAAGACTACATCAGTCGTTTTTCCATTCTGTTGGTGTGTTAACAAGTGTTAGCATTATAGATTTGCGGCCTGTGCCGAGAACAACACAAACCATTTAAATGATATTTTAAGGGCCACTGGTTTAATTTCTCAAACAATTTATTCACTCATCTGGTGAATCTATCCTATCATCAACAGATCCAAGGCATAAAGTTACCCTTGATAGGGTAAAGTGTTCAAATTCATCACATTCTCTCAAAGGAGGAAAACGTATTGTCACAAAATAAACTGACCTCACATGCATCTTTGAGATGCATATTAACACGTATTGGAAATGATGTGCCAGCGCCACCCAGAAATGCTGCCAGGGACTCTGCAGCATCTAATGCCACCCAGTTTCTTTATATTTACATATTTGTAATATCTTCCTTTTTGGATAATATGCAAACTGGAGATCACTGGTTTACTCTTTTATCTGAATGACTCACCAGTTGCTTTAAAAAGCAGTGTTCAGTCTAGTTAAATATTCTAAAGGAAGTTGTCCAGCAATTCCAAAAGCTCACTGCACCAGTCCTGAGAAACATTCCTTCATCCAGATGAAATGGACAGAATGAAATTACTTCAGTCCAAATTCTCAAATCCCATCTAAAAATCACCTCCCAACATTGAATCCTAAGTATTTTTCTCTTTGTTTCTTGCCTCTCTAACAGTTATAAAATACTACCACCGGTATAGTGTTGTCACATCAATAAAAATGTAAAGAAGCAAATCCATCCCATCCTTGCTTATGCTGTAGTCTTTGAGAAAAATAAAGCATAACAGCCTTCATACATTTGAGCATGCTATGTGTTGGAAGTACATGTCTTCAAAATAAGAAAGAGGCAAGCATCTGTTTATTACTCGTAGAGCATTGACAGCACCTCACCCTCCACGGTGGCAGCCTTCATTAAGACATATTGAAACATAATAGCATTTCTTGCAGCTGGCTGAAGATAAACTGACTCACCCCCCTCATGGTAACTACTTCACGTCAGGGAAGCAAGCTTTCCCAATTAATTCACTCAGTCTGTCACATGTGTATGAAAAGGTTATTTCAAGAGACAGGAGATGAGGAACATTGGAATTATGGGAAGAAAATGCACACATATTGCAGTAAATAGCTCCTCACAAAAAGCATTTTGGAAACTGACTAATACAGGTAAAACGTCTGTTTCTAAATGATTCTGATGTGTCACAAAGGCATGATAATATAACAAGAAAGTCCAACTATTGTAAAAAGTTTTCACTAACTGAAGAAGTTCAAAGAAACTTTCCTTCCAGCCATCTGTTCTCAAACCCATTTAATGTACTGTAGATTAGGACTACAAGAAGATAGACTGGTATAAGGTAAGAACCAACTCTGAACCAGGTGCCAGTTCATTACAGGGCACAAGCACACACACATATCAAATCATAGTAGAAAATCAACCTCATCTACTCAATTTGGTATTTTAGAGGAAAATCTGACTACCTGAGGAACATCTGTGTAACATCTGGAAACATCTCATACAATTTCGAAACCAATTCTGACCAATCACATGGTAGCCACAGAAAAAAAAATTAGAACTGGAAATCAGGCTAACTTGCACATTTTAAAGGTTTTTAGGGGAAAATCAAAGTTCTTCAAATTTACCATTCATTTGTTGTCAACTCTCATGCACAATAGTCTGTCCCTATGACTAGTGTTTTGGCTATTCCCTGAACTCTGAGGTGCTGCAGATGTCACATGAGTGGACCACAGAACTTTTCATGTCTCGCTAAGATTATGAAAATGAATACTATGACTGAAGTTTACTGGAAAGTTATGTAACATGAAAGCAACTGTACTGGTTAGTGTCTTTTATTAATCAAACATACCACAATATCACTGCCCCAGAGAACTGGCTCATATTTTTTAAAACACTAAATGACATTGATCTGTGAAACGACTGTCTGCTTGAATGCCGGCATTGTAGGAGGATTGCCTGCTGTCATATTTATTATCTGTACACTACTTCTTCATTTTTTTCCTCAAAATGTTTGTATGCAGGAGTAATGTATTATAATGGAAAGCATGTGAGATGGCCTGACCACTGACTTCCCCAGATATAATTATGACGTATATAAACAGTCATTTGATGCACATACTCTCACACCTTATAAATGACAGTACTTAGTAATATGGGTGGTTGATTTTTTTATTTCTTTTTGTGTGTCTTGTTAATAAATTAACCGAGTCCAAAATGGTACAGAGTTGTAGCTTACTACATTCTTAGTGTCTATCAGCCTAAAAAGAGTGCCAATAGTTTTGCAAAATATTTAAATCACATTACTTAGAAAGTTAGAAAACATCTGCCAGATAGGTTTTTGCTTGTGCAGTTTCATTGAAAAGAAAGACAATATTGTTATGCATTGAGAAACATAATGATTAAGTGGGGGAAATAGAACAAAATACAGGGATCTCTCAGCACCTTTAAAAATCCAGGATTTACTGTATATATTAAATGTATCTGTTTTTGCCCCTGAAATACTGTTTAGCATAACATAATATTCTAAATCCCACTTAATCCAATTCAGGATTGAAGTAGCATCATTGGGCACAAGGCTAGAAATAGCCCTTGAGAGAATGCCAGTCCATCGCAGATCCCAGTCATATACACAGACTGTCACAGTCACACAGGGCTAATTTAGAGTCACCAATTCAATTATTATGAATATGCTTGGGAATATGATAGGAAAACAGGAGTACCCCAGCAAAAATTGAGCCAGACGTGCAGAGAATTTGCAAAGTCCTTGCAGACATAAACCAGGTGTAGAATTCAAATTTGTGAGACATGGACGCTATCCAGTGACCTGAGATGAAGACTGCACTCCTTTGGTACTGTGTCTCTTCAGAAAATCCTTGGATACGACTGATTTCACTTTGTGTCAAATGAGCAGTTGCTCATTTACTTTCAAATGATGCACATTACTTGCATTGTGAGGGAGTGTCAGTTAAGGCGATATGGTCATGTGGTACGATTCCCTGAAGGTGATCCGACTTGCAGGATTCTCATTGTTGAGGACCCGAGTAGCTGGACCAGGCCAAGGGGATGACCATGTAATACCTGGCAGCAGCAAATAGAGGGTCATTTCCAGAGGGTGGGACTGGACCGCGTGTTTGACCCTGGTTGGGTTGCTAACCAGGATCCCGAGCTGTTTTGTCATGTGGTGGGTGTGGCAACACAACGAACCAGTGCATGCTTCCCAACCTTATCATAAGTTGAATATGCCACTGTCCTCTGTACAAATATATTTTATAAATCTACTTTTCTTTCTATTTACATGCACAGTGGACACAGATTTAGCACAGGGGCTCATCATTTAGAACTGCTAGTCAAGCATTTTAAGACTGATGACCATTGTACAATATTTCTGTATTTCAAATTCAGCATTAAACTGTATCCTCTTTGCCTTGTTTGGAATGGCATGATTCACCTATGTGGTGGCCTGCACATGAAAAAAGAGTATAAAACCTTGGAACATTGCCCGGCACACCTTTGAAGCCAACGGACAGATGGGAGATAACGTCATCCGATCCAGAAAATCCTTAAAATGCAGCAACGTAAATGGCAGACTGTACACATCAGGCCCCCACTCCTGAACTGGGTTCTTGCCATGGCTTCCTTTGTCTGTTATGCAGCGTAAGCCATCATTAAAGAAAGCTAAGGTATTTCTCCTATGTGATTTCTTACTGCCGTATCACTAAGGGAGGAGTATCGTCTTTTGATATCATATCTGTATAGATTCAGGTTTTGTAACATGCCACAATTACAAAATAACTCATTCCAACAAGGGAGCTAATGCCCCCTGCTGAATACACCAACCTGACTTGATCTGACCTTGCAGATATAAACTAGGTGCAGAGTTCAAACCCAAAACATTGGACCGGTGAGGAAGAAATACTATCAACTGTACCAGCCGGAAATACTTTATGAAGGGCAAAATGTGTAATGGATTACATCATTTTTAAACCAAGTTTGGTATAAACATTTTGATGTGCATTTTATCTAAGGAAATACATTTAATTACACATAACCATCATTACACTCTAATTATGGATATTGGCAACAAGGTAATGTAGTGGTTATACTAATGCATAATAAAGACGGAGGTTTGATTCTTCATCTACTTAGTGTCTTTGTGGAATCTTTCTTTTGTGTCTACTTGGGTTTTTTCTGCATAACCCAGTATCCCTCAAAATCTCAATGTCATACATTTTATGAGTATTAAGTGATGCCAGATGACTTAATTTTAAGTACTTGTACTCTATGAGAGACTGGCATTTGATCTAAGACTGATTTCTGTGATTCTGGTGTTGCTGTAACATCTTGTAACACTGTATTGAAATCAGATTGTTCGGAAAATGGAGGGATTGATAGAGAGTTTTAGAAGTAATTATAGTACAATCTGCCTATTCAATGCTCCATTAAATAATCCCAATTGTGTGTACATTAATTGAAATACATTCTGCATCTTTGTCAGCCCAATAGTAACATGGTGATTTCAGCAATATAGCATAATCATTTTTTGTTTGCCCTTTCTGTAAAACCCTAAATAAAGCACAGAAATGTTTTATGGCTGAAATGCATCACTTCAGTAAGGCAGCATCAGAGAGCAATTGACGGAATTAGACAATAGTGTTTTATTTTTCAGGAATCCTAAAGGGCACCTTATTTGCATTTTACTTTGTTACTCATTGCACCATGAGAAAACACAAAGATTTCTCAAAACAGGAGAAGTAAACATTTTTTTCGTTGAAGTACTCTTATTAGTTACTTGACAATTGTGACAAAAAAGTATGACATTTTAAGCTCTGGTTTGAAAGCTTGCAAGAATGCATTGAATTATGTTTCATTATTTTCTTCTCCCAATAATTTGGTAGACAGCAAGTGGTGAGGGGAAATGCAGTGGTGTTTTATTTGGAACCCAAATAAATCTGACATTCACAAGCAGCTTAAGGCAAATGTGACATCTGCTGTCTACTTTTTTTTTTTTTAACAAGGTTATTACATAATTCTGGAGTAATATTAACGGACTAGTGAATCTATTCTGTCAAAATTCTGATAGAATGTCAAAGTATGTAATGATGCAATCTTCCCCTGTGGCTTTTAAATATACTGTACATTTATTGTGTGCGGTGTATGTATACACACAAGAACATATAAATAAGTACTGTATTTTTAATATGTATAAATAAATAGTTATATATATGGATTTATAGTTAGATATCCACCAAGGAAGAAGTTGATTTACGTATCTTAAAAGTTTTTTATTCCTAATATAATGTATATATTAAAATAAATAAATATATATATATATATAAACCTCAGTTAACAAATCTTTTGAAAACTAATCTCTTATATAAAATTAGCTATGGCACACATGCAAGTTCAAGCACCTGTATGCTAGTGAGCAGTGAAAGTCATTGTGAAACCTCCATACACAAAATAGTTGTTGTTTGTCGTTGATATTTTGCCTACTGTAGAATGCAAAGGTATTTACAGTATATGTGAATGCTTATGTATTTTATGCATACCGTCATTATTCTATTATTTTTATAAAGTTATAAGTATAATTTGGACGGCATGACAAGGAAATGTAAAGCAATATCTTTAGAAACTGAAATACAAATTATAAAGAAGGTAGAAGCTGGTTGCCACATAGCAGAATCATTGGAGTTAGCAGCCATCCATGAAAGTAGTCGGTGCAGAGTATGGGAGAGTGGGTGTGAATAGAGATCACTAATCCATTGGCCTGAGTGCAAGGCTATAGGCAAACCTCCACATGGATCCTGCCATGGTTCAGCTGGCACAGATAATGTTGTTTCTGACTCGAAGTGAGTGGTATTATGCAGAGCTGGTAGCATGAATGTGCAGGCAGGAGATAAGGCAAATGAGAGCATTTAGGACCAGTGGAAGGAGCTGAGGAATGCTGTGGCAAGAGCATGGGCACTGGCAACTCAAACTGCCCAGCAGGTGGTTACTCTACAGTATATATTCATATATTCTTTTGTACATGTACCTCAAATAACTAAGGTACTACTAAAAATGTGTATGTTTATTATATAGTCATGCATGTGCACCTGAGGACCACCTTCCAGACTCTGAGAAGGTAAGCAGTTCCACCCTGGGATGAGAGGGGGTGCTGACTCTAATAGTGTCCTCTCTTTTCCCTGCATTATCAAACAGCCACCCAAAGAGAGTGAATAGCCACCCTTACAAAGCCCTGCTAAGGCCCAACCTCTTCTGGTCCCAACAATATAAAAAGTAACTGCTCCCAGAAGGTGACATCACATATTAACCTGACGAACAAAGAGAACAGAGCACTGACCTTATTTATTGTCTCAGCAAAAAGCCAATTATTTTAATTTTCTATTTTAGGCCCTAATGAACGTATTTTTGTTTTAGCTAAACAATTGTTCACAAACTATTTCTCTGAGTACTCTTGTCTACTTCCCGGCCACAATATGCATAAAAATACTGTATATTCAGTATATATATATATACTGAATGATCTCAGGCTGTCTGGAAGAGCAAGGTGCAAAAAAGTACAAAAAAAGGGTCTTAACTTGCAATAAAGTATGCAAGTGTGGAGCCAATGCAAAGTTGGTTATCACAATTATATACTCTTTCCTAAATCCCCTTACCTCTACCCAGCTGAACTTTTTCCCAACTCTCCTCCTAACTACAAATTCATTCAGCTTGCAGAAATGACCTAAGCTGCAACTCACAGAACCAAGTTTAATAGCCCCAAGTGCTCTTGTAGCTCACACTTAAAGAGCCAAGCAACCCTCATGTATTCTGTTCATAACAGTTAGTAGCAGGGGAACTAGGTATAATTACCATGACCCCCACTTATGACTACTCTCCCACTTCAGTGGTACTTTAGGGGTACTTCGTAAACGTATACCATACGGTCCCTTGATGGTATTCCTTTCAATTTATTGGTATTAAAATTTGGGCTATACTTTTTCTTCTTATTGTTGACCAACCTTACTGTAGTGTCCAGTATTGCCTGTAATTCCAGCTCTAACTTGGTATCTCTAGATAGATAGATAGATAGATAGATAGATAGATAGATAGATAGATAGATAGATAGATAGATAGATAGATAAAAAAGATCAAGATAAAAGCTCTAGAAATGTTAATGATTCATTTGTATTATTTTGTTGCCTAGAGCACTAAACATTAAACCACAAGGTTATTTGCCTCATCTACCATACATATGCCACCCTCAGCAAACTGAATACATAACTGTATACAACTGTAAAAAAATAAAAAAGCATTAGGACTATAGATTTGTACATCAATTAAGTATGACCATCATGCCCAGTTATATAAATAAGTACATGATCTTTTTTACGTGCATACAGGTGAATGCCTTTTTATAATCCATATATTTGAGAGCCTTTTTCTGAAGGCAGTAATAGATTGAAGCTAGCTGCCATTTCTACTTCTTATATATTGAACTCCGAGAACTGATTACACAGCTTGATTTTTCAGTGAACAAAGGAGCTCCCTGCTGACTGTGATGTCTTGTTGTATTTTGCTGCTAAGTCATTCATTTTCTAAAGCCATGTGTACTATAATTGCATTACAAACTGCAAAACCATTATCCTGCAGATCAGGGCCAAAAGTCTAGGCTCAGATCAAGGTTCAGAGGCTCTATGAGCATCTTTTATCTTTAAGTTTGTTCAAGAGTTTAGGGATTCTAAAACAGAGGGGTCAAGTAATTGTTTTAAATTATCTAGTAATTTATATTAAATGATTAAATAATTAAATGGTGTGGGTTACACCATTCTTTGAAATGAATGGGAGGTATGGTTTATAAACATTCTTTCTGCAAAGGTAAGCATGATCAGAACCGGAATTATCACTTAATCTCAGGTGATTTTGAAAAAATAGGTTACAAAATTTGTAGTAAGGTTATATGTTTTGAGAGATATGTGGTCTCTAAATAATTTAAAAAATGGTCAGGATTACTTGTTACAAGGATAAGAAAATAATGGATTGAGAGCATGGGGAATGGAAGGAGCATTAAGTCCTAAATAAGGTGTTCATCAAGCTGAGAGATGGCAGCAGGAAGGTGTATCCTGTTACTCAAGCTTCTCACCACCTATTTTGCTTAACAGGCCTCTGCAGAGACATTTCTGATATAGGTTTGGGTCCTCTAGGAGGAGTTCCAAGAATATGGTCCCAGTAGGTCTAGCGGGTATTACTGATCCAGGTAATTGATCTTAGACTATACCAGATAAAGTTTAAAAGCTCATGATAGTCATACCACCCAAGAACATGGAGTCTGAGAGTGACAGCTGTAGAATGCGAGGTCAAAGTCATTTGAGAAAGAGAGATGAAAGGTAAAGAGGGAGTATGTTGTTTATGCATTGGCAAGCGGGTCAGCCACCTCACATCATAGTAAGCAATCCATAGCAGTTTTTAGGCAGGCTCAGAAAGGCTTCTAGAGTTTCTTAATTTCTTTCAACTTGTATCATTTTAGTCATTCTGTATTTACATATCTTGTGTGTTTATTTTTGTTTGTAAGATACCTTGCACAACTTGGTGTTATTCTAGGTTCAGGCACAACTCCTCATCATCACCTATAGGCCACACCACTAAATTAGGCACTAGGTACCTCTCTTAATGTATTATAAGAGAAGAATTTGAACTGTCAGTCCAAAACTTTAGTGGCAGCTTATCAAGCAACATAACAGCTCAGGTCATTCAATTTCACTTCATTCTTTTAAATTTTAGTCAGACTTATTGAAGAATACAGAATGTGCAGTTTGAGCTCCCTGAAGATAATTAACATGAGCAACTCTCCAGGCAGATATGTGTACTAGCGGCTCTAGGACTAAGCACTTTTTGACATCTTTATTCATCCATACATCCTTTCATTTTCTGCTCTTGCCTCCTTTTCATTATCAGTGTTTGCAGGAACTTGTCTCAAGGGTAACAGGACTTTGGCAGCAATCACACTTTGCAAATGACAAGTCTGTATCAAACAGGGATAAAGCTGAGGTCCAGTGACTTTGAAGTAATCAGCATGGAGACCTCATTGAAAAGGGTTCCAAAATTGGTTGGCAGTTTCCTTTCCAGATGGCTTTAAGAATGTTTTATTAAATGATTAGCTGCAGTATATGCAAAGAAACCATACAGAATGGAACCATACAGAAACTCTGATTTGATTAGTTAGGTTTCGTTTTTAGTTTTATACTTTTTTAGTCACATACACTGTACTCTGTATTTAACACTTTTACCTCCAGCTGTTAAGTGAACTAAGTTAGCTATTTTTTTCTGTATCAACAATGCTCAGCACTGTTTTGCATGAGTTGATGCTTTGTAGCTCAGTAAGGAAACTTTAGAATTGCGTGACTGCCACCGTCAATGAGGACATGCTTTAGAAAAACTCTGTTATCAGCAAAATACTATATTCAAAAATGTAACATTTGACAGTCTGAATTCTCCAGTATACAAACATGATTTTTCTGGTGGAGATTAACAAAAGACATTTAAGGTATAATCCAACTGTTTTGAGCCTAAATCAAAAAAGAAATATTCTACAGTGCATATTTTGTTAGTGGCTAAAGACCGCCTCCTTACTATTAAAATATGATTATGTTTATTGCGTGTTTCTAGTATTTATTGTTTAAAGTGTTGTAGTTGAATAAAGCACTGCTGGTGCCCACAGGTAAATGTTGGGGTGCCAACCCAGTCATCCCCGTTTAATTCAGGCACAAAAAATGAAAAGAGGGCTGCTTTCCAAAACACTACCACAGCAAAAGAAATCACTAACATTAAAAAAAGCCATCTGGCAGTAATAGTGTTGTCTTTTCAAGTGATAAGGGAACCCCGTTGTGCTGTGTGGTTTTGTGGTCTGTTCACAACAGATCGCTCCTTCCATCAGCTTTAAAGGCAGGAGACTGGAGGGGGCACAGTCAGTTGCCTTCACTTTTATGCCTTCTCTGTGCTGCAAAGTAAAGAAAAGAGGAGAAGGTTAGCACAAGAGCCCCCTCTCGACCCAGGGTGGTACTATCTGCTTCGAATGAGCCTAGAGGGTGATCCACAGACTCACATGCATGACAGTGTATACTTTAGAACAAAGTTAACATGGATGCCAAAATCGTCAAAATCTTGAATAATATGAATCTAAAGGATCATTCTTACCACTCGACAGGCACTAGGGCCAGTCCCTTCTTTATATGTCACTGTTAAGATTAGCATGATACAAAAGCTTTCATATTGATGGTCAAAGCATACTGATCACAACTTGCATATGTACAATAGTCATATACAGTAAACTATAATATAATAAATAGTTTTCTCCACCATTAACGGGAATCTGGGATTACACAGTGGTGCAGTGGTAGTGCTGCTGTCTCGCAGTAATTAGACCAGGGTTTCGTGTGTGGGGTTCTTCTGGATGCTACTGTTTCCCCCCACAGTCTAAAGACATGCTGGACTGCGATAGGCTCCAGCTGCCCTCCAACCATGATCTGGATAAGCAGGTTTGTAAAATGACTGGCTGGATTAACAGGAATCCACCTATCCTTTTCTTAAATTTCCCTTTTCCATTATATTGTAACAGAAGTTGAAGCCCATCTCATCAAAAGCCTTAGACGTCACAGTCTGGGACACACCTATACAGGACCTACAGGATATAAAGTATCCCATTGCATGTGTTTGGAATGTGAAAGTAAGCCTGGATATCAGGAGAATCCCCATACAGACATGAAGAAGACATGTAAACTCCTAAAAGATGGGATTTAAGCCTAGGTCTTTGACTAACCACAGAAATTAAATACATGCTTATGTCAAATTTTATACTTAAACAAATTGATCAAAAGATTCTTTAAAAAGCTCCTTGTATTGTCCTCAACTCCGAGCTGCCCTATAAAAAGCAAAAGCTGCTAAAGAAAATTAATAGTTGCATACAGTAGGCAGATATATTTTAATAAGTTTCAGTATAGTCTGAAAGTTGTGGTTACACAAGGAATATTTACTTTTTTTAACCAGGAAAGGTAAAATATTAAAATTGTACAATTTCGAACTAAATAATAATACAGTTAAAATAATACACATAAACACTTCTTACAGGATGAGCAGTCATTTGCACTTTTGTACAGAATTTTGACTTTCTCTCGCTCACCTGTTTTGGGTTTTCAGCTGCTGTGTCAGCCTGGCAGTAGGTTTTGTGTTGCTGTGAAACACTTTGACTCAGGCTGACAGTTTATTAATAATTCATACAAACCATCAAAGTGAGCCATATTATTACACTACTGGGAACCAGAGGCTTGAGACTGATCCGTGATTAGACATTAAAAGACCCTTACTGTGATGAAAAATGAAACTGTCTTCATGAAGGAGAAAACAAAACAGCCATCTGCTTAATCAGAGTGGGTGATAGATTAGGAATAGCAGCGCATTACAAATGACATGTGGACCTGAGAACAGAGCATGAAGGTGCACCCATATTGTAATGAAGCAGACTGGGTGGAGCTCCACAGTGAAAGTTTGTTTTGTTTTGGGTCACAAGAATGGTTATGATATCTGAAATAAAATTACAACATATTTCAGAATTTGTGCTGCTGAAATTGTTGGTGGCATAGCCCATGAAAGGTTTGCTGTTGGATAGTAGACACCAGTTCTTTTAAATACAGTGTAGCTGTTTTCAGGTTTCTGCCAGCCAGTTGTTTCAGCCTACAATACATTGGGAAGAATCAGTCTTCCGATGATATAGTACCCATGAATCCATATTGTGAGCCCACTTCTTCTATTACAGATTAGCAGGGAGCTGAAGCAAGCAATCCTGCAAGAAATAGCATCAAATTAGGGCACACGTCAGTCTAGACAAGGGGTCCTCAGTCACAGTCCTGGCGGGCCGCAGGTTTTTGTTCTCACCCGGTTGCTTAATTACAAAGCAATTCTTGCCAATAATTTAATATCACGGCTTGTTAGTTGCTTTAACTCTGCTATTTCAGGTCATTCTCATATCCTAGATTTTCTACCCCTTACTGAGGATATCATCCAAATGATTTGAAAGCTAAAATTCTCAGTCCTTCACTTTTTCTCTTCTCTTTCTTTCCAAGTATTTAATTAAACCCAATAGTGCATGATAAATACACACAGGTGTAAATGGTAACAAGCTAAATGGAGAAATGCTGGTCTCTTTTCTTATTTGCATGTTATTGCTAATTAGGAGCATTAAAAACCAAGAATACAGCTGTTTAAGACTAAAATAAGCAATAAGAGTTCAAACTTTTAACAAGCGAGACAACTAAAGTAAAGCAGATGTGTTACTTGAGCAATAAGTGTTTCTTATTAAGCAATTGGGTTGGAGCAAAAACTGGAGTGAATTGGAGTGAAACCTAGAACGCAATCTTTATTACATATTATTAGCTGCAATACACTAACTAAATCCACTCACGTAACAAGCGGAATATGCAAAATTATGTATTTTAAAAATGCAAACATGAAACAAATCCAACACAGAAATCAGAAAAGCACCTGCAAATATTATGGAAGTATACATCACTTTTCCCATACTTAATATTGTAAAGAAAATTTTGATAGCTCAATAGTACAGTATATTCCATCTAAAGTAAAGCATCCTCTCAGTTGACAAATATTCAACCTTTCAAATCAAAATCAAGAAAATCCACAGTATAAATTGTATGTAGTTTTTCTAATTATATAATGTCCCCGAGTCCAATATGACTGGATTGCCCCCAACTATATGATAAGTCATTCAAAGTCACAAAATATGCAGTGGAAAACTCCTCTAGATAATCTTGTAATTTTTTGTTGAAATGTAAATTCAGTTGTCACACATGTGCGCATGGGTGGCAGGCTGAAGGGCTGACAAAGGGATAATTCCGTGCCAGACCAGGGGGTGACAGAGTGCACTGATCCTTATTCTTTTTCAGTGGCAGACCAACCACGATAAATTTTACCTGGACTCGAGGACACCACTTCTGATTCCGGGCCGATGACATCACTTTCGGTTTCGGACCGATGACGTCACTTCCAGCCTCGGCCCCGATGACATCTCTTCCTCTGCCCAGCTTTAAAACCACCATGTTTTTCTGTCTGTACTGTTCTGTGTTGGACTGAAGTCTGTTTAAACATCTAACAATTTTGAACCACAAACTTCCATTTTGGCAGCCTATTTCAAGTATACAGGCGGCTGCCCCCAAACCTTTCTCTGTGTTTTGTGGAATCCTTTAACACATTCAAAATATGAATATGCCAGACAGGCTGGCAGGGGGCAGTGGCCTCGATGTAGATGGTTCAAGCATGCCATTACCTTGCATAAATCTATGGCTTTATTGTTCTTCAGCCATACCTTTCCCAATCTAAACCCCTTTGATGCAACCATCCTTAAAGACTCCAACTACGATATTAGCCACACTCTCCCTTGTTAGTGCATCCTTAAGATCTTAAGTTAAGTTTCGGTTTTGCTTTAGTGAGGTATGACACAGACGAAGAGAAAGGAATAATGGGAGAAATCTCCTCAAGCACTAAAGAAGCTGAGTTTAGTGAGGTTTGCCAGAGTAGAATGAAGTGGTCTGCTTAAGTACTGCACCTTCAATAACTTACATTAAATTAACATTTAGCTTTCAGTCCTCATTTGCCCAGCATTTCACTGTTCAAAGTGACAGATCATATGAATTCTTTATTGGATTCAAATATGAATATTGGAGCTGTTTTACAACCTAGTAGTCACTGAAAGTGAATAAATACAGATGGCAAAAAATCTGGCATCCAGTATTGGTTCATTGAGGTTAACAGAATCACACAAGTTTTGGATGTTATTTTATTGATTACCAAGTGTATTAAGCATTGAGGCCATTTTACATATCTAAAATAAATGTAATTGGCAAATATGTTAAATTTTAACTTCAACATACCAATAAATGAAATGGATAATGTCATCATTAGTTGGTACATCATTTAACATGACTAACGTTCTTTCTTTAGCTAGTTCTTGGTTAGTCCTCAGTGCTGATGGAAGTGGTAATAATTTTACAATGGAAAACCCAGTTATGGAAATTAATAAATATATTGTAGTTTTGTGCCATTTCCTTGATATCTTTGCATACTATCTGCACTTCAGAGGAGGTATTCCACCTGAAGCTATGCATGGTTGCACCCAGCCAGTACATTTTTAATGGTAGACCACCTAGGAAAAGCTTGGGTTGCTGCTGGAAGAGGGGTTGATGAGGCCATCAGTGGGCTTTTACACAATGTGGATCTCACTGCCCAGTGCAGTCACCGGAACATTGTGCCGTAAAAATTGTAGCTGTCTATCAGATAAGATGTTAAAGGTCCTGACTCTCTGTGGTCAGAAAAGGTATCTGAGTATCTTTAAAAAGAGTAGGGTTGTTTCTCTATGTCCAGTCTGACTTGTCCGCCACAGCCTGGTCATTCTAGCCCCCTTAACACCCTTTGTCCCTAATCGGTTAACCCCACCTAACAGCTAATGTGTGGTGTGCTTAATTTAACACCCACCACACGGTGCACAAATCCCCAGCACCAAGACACAATATGACACAACAGTCCCTTCTTTGCTTCCAGTCCATCTGCCTCCACTCCTGTTCAGGCTTTGTCCTCTTCCTTCAGACCCTGGTCATTGAATGGTGGGCTCCCAGAAGGATTCCAGGTGCCCAACAAGCTTCTTCCGGCCACACTTCTGGGTGTGGTGGCACAAGAATGGCAGCTGTTGCCTCATTCAGGCGGATGCTACAAAATGTCTTGTGTCCCATTGTCTTTGTGAAGCACTTTGAGTAGGTTAAGAAAGCATTACATAAATGTAATTTATTCAGTCATGTTTGGGACACCCAATGCTTCTATTGTAAATTTGGAGTCCCAATTAGCCTGTAATGACAACATCTGGTTTAAAAAAATGCTTGGATGTAAGGCTGGCTCCTGAACAGAACACGGCAGGCAAATGCTAGGCAGGGGAGCTGTTAAGATGAGATGCTTATGCAGAACAAATTTTATTCATATATAAAGAAAAAAATTTGAGTTTGCCTTCAGCTCTATCAGCCTGTCTTTGGACATTAAGTGGGAGTCTCAGCCATTGGTACATGTAAAGAGTTATTATTATTATTGGTATTGGCAAAACAGATAAAGTGGTTGCTTGATAAAGTAGTTTTTTACTTATTAGAAATTGTCCAAAGAGAATAAAATAGGATTTTACTTTAGAATGAACAGTGATCAGCTTTAGCACAACCTCATAAGATAGAAATATGATCGCTTAGTTGACAAATTCTACTGTACATCTTGATTCAGAGCAGTCTAAAAATAAAATGTTAGCACTACTTAACAGAAGTGAAATGTTCCAATGTTTAGCATGCAGGGTGACTGTTACGCACATGATCAATGCTAAAAACACCTCTGTGCAAACGTGTCAAGTGTGCAGAGCAGAAGGAAAAATACTCCATACTTTGAAGCAGCTGCTTTGAAAAGTTTGAAGAAAAAAGTTCAATAATAAAATTCTCAGCCCACTCTTAAAGAGAGACGGAAATGAGCAAAATTAATTTTTTGCATGTTTAAGATTAGAAAGACAATTGGCCTTGAACTATCACACATTATCAGCTTGTTTCAGTAACTGACCTAGAATAATGAATATGAAGGTACCAATCTTAAGCAACAGTTTAAAATAGACTTATGAGGATGGCAAGGAAAGGAAATTAAACAAAGAGCGTCGGAAATGATGCTTACAATTCAGGGGACAATAAAACTAGAACTTCAATTCTCCTTAATAAATTTTCCATTTAAATAAAATTAACAGTTATGAAAAACATGAAGTAAAAAGATGTTTACAAAATTAGTATTCACACAATAGTACAGTAACTTCTAAATAACTTTCAAAATACCAGTAATTTAAATGAAATGAATAATGACATTGGGCAGCTTCTGTAGATTGATGAAAACTGCCTAATTTTGTAAAAGAAGACAATAAAACAGCAATTACAGTAATAATGAGTACTGTTGAACCAGCGCAATCAGCCTTAAAATGGCAAAAGGTACCAGAAAAAAAGAATTAGTAAATAAAAGGGCCTCTGTTTAGCACTTTACCTGAAATATATTCACATATGCAACACATTTCACTGTACACAGCAATCGGTCTAAGACAAACGAGTGCACAACTTATTTCAAAGCCATATATATAGCTTCAAAAATGCATAAAACATTCATAGTGTAGGTGGTATGGCTGCTGGTAAGGAAATCAAATTTATAATAAAGATTCAAAAAGGGCATCTCAACAAATGAAATATCAAAGAAAATCAGATTTCATGTTAAAACTTAGTATCATTAAGTACATGGTGTTGAATGTGTTGACATTTTATGAAACAATAACGTTAATATTTACAGATCTAAGTCTATGATAATGAAAAGTTATGTCAAGAACTAAGACTCCAGCTATTTCATGACCGTTTGGGTCAAAATGATGCTTTTCTTTTGTAGTGAATGGTAGTGATTCTTTTTAAGGGAGTATGTCAAAAACAGGTATGCATCAACAAGAAATGAAACAGCAAATAATTAAATAAATATTCTTAAATAAAATAAAATAAAATAAATACATAATCTAAAATAAAACGGGTGCCAAAAGCACATAGCCACTTCTATAATATCACATAAGTAGGAGGCGTTATGCCTTATCAAACACATTTCTTCACAGTGGCTTTTGATGACATTATAGCTATTTGAATTGATGCAGAAAATAAGTTAACATTAACATAAAAATACTATGGTTGGCTTTCTATTCATGATACCACTTTCCCTCATAAAGCTATGACTTTAGCAGTACAATATCACAAACCAGTGAGTACAAAAACTGTAAAATCATTATCTCTGTACAGGCTTCTGGAATTTTAAAATGCTAATAACTGTGCCAAGTTTCCTTCTGATTGAGTAATTCATTTTTGAGTTATTCTGTTCACATACTCATTATTTAGAACACATGCACTCATGATTTTATTGTTTTGGTCCATACCAAGTGCTTTTAAGAAAGGGGGAAAGAACAGAGATAGACAAAGATGTATGGATCACACTTCAAAATCTCAAAGGAGAAGTCTATGCTGAGAAACTGCATGAGTTTTGTGGAAGTCGAAAATGTCTATAATGTGTATCTTTTGATATCCTGTGGAAGGTGTTACAAGTTCTCAGGATGCTGCTGCACGAGATTTAGATCCTGTATTCACCAAGTGAGACTGGCATACAAGCTTCTGAGATAAATCCTTTTGATTTACATGGACAGGACATCAAGGTGCCCTAAGGTTTGAAGTATATTCAAGTTAGGAATCAAAGAGTTCTTTCTCCACTATTTAAGGATGATCTTGTCTTCTTGGTGTCTAAAAATTGGCAACTCCAGCACACACTAGTTTATAACTGAGTCTCTAGTGCAGATGGGATATTTGCTAGCATCTCCATATCTGAAATCATGGCCCTGTCCTGCAAAGCACTGGATTGTTTCCTCAAGGTAAGGAGTGAAAAGATGCTGCATATGAAGAAATTTAAGTACTTTGGGATCACAAAGTGAAAGTATACAGATAAATTGGTGTAGCAGCAGTAGTTTTAGGAATATTTTATCAGACTGTTACGGTGAATTGAAAGCCAAGTCCTCAAACATTAGCAAGTTAAAAAGCGCTGTGCTGAGTTGCATCAGCAATACTTTGGTCAATTTGACACCCAGCTTTGAAAAATCTGTATAGCAATATTGTGGAGAGCACTGTTCAGCATACAGTATACAGGTATATGCTGTATATGTGTTTATATATTTACAGGGGTGGGCAAAAGTAGGTTTACAGTTGTTCGTATTGAAAAAGACATGCAGGTTATGATTGCTACAGTCAAACACACTTTAATAATAATAAGAAGACAAATAATACAAATAAATAATATAATAATTAATAAATAAATAATAATACAAGAATAAATTCTGTGTTTCGTGCGTATATATATATATATATATATATATATATATATATATATATATATATATATGTAC
>JANRMT010062796.1:1329066-1341160 GCA_026402145.1 Polypterus bichir lapradei | reverse complement strand
CCCCCCCCCACCCACTTCATTCACATCTCTGCCACCCATTCTATGAAGAGGGGCCTGAACACACCCCAAGGAGATGCGGTCGCTCCTCCAAAACCCCCTTTTAAACGGTGATACAATGGGAAACAAAAACAGTTTTATTTTTACCTCCTCTTTGCTTGATCAGCTGCTGGCTTGCTGCTGCTGCTGTCGTGCCACGTGATCTGCATCTCATGCGGCGCTTCAGACATTTAAAAGCCTGTACAGCAGCTGTCCTACACTTTATCTTTTACTTCTGGCCCCAGGTGTGGTTAAATCTCTTGGCACAAAGTCTCATCTCACGGGATGTGAGTGCTTGATATTTTTTAGTTTATAATTTAAAAACGGAATAAGAATCTGAAAATCTAACAACATCACATTAAAGTTTCATAAATTTTGAAAAGAATGATACCAAACATATATATGTAGGTTTTAAAATAAGCCAGAATTAAAGCATGACAAAAAATGTCACATAAAAACATCACATAAAATCGTTGCACAAAATCGTTGCTCTTTTAGGCTTAGGATTTTATATACATAGAGTAGATATATATTGTGGCGGATGGCCGGAGTCCTTGCCCAGCTGGGACACCCTGACCATGGAAGGACAGGGGAGAGAGTATTTTCAGGACAGTTTCTCTCTCAGGCCAACAGAGTGTAGCCCCCTTGGTTTTCAGTGCCCATGGCCACCTCCAGGGGGCACATGGACATTTCCAGGGCCTTATTTGGTCACACTTTTGCCACACTCAGAAATGTGGCCAGAAGAAGCTTGTTGGGCACCTGGAGTCCATCAGGGTGCCCTATAAAGGGGGCCAGTCCCCACCATTCAATGGCCAGAGTAGGTAGGAAGAGGAACAGGAATGGAGGCGGATGGACTGGAAGCAAGGAAGGGACTGTTGTGTCATATTGTGTTGTGGTGCTGGTGATTTGTGCACCGTGTGTTGGGTGTCTGTGTCCAGGTTGGCTTTCAGAATATATATTTATAGTATATACAGTATCTATTGTATTTATATATGTCTGTTGAAACTATGCTTTTCTTGTATGCCAGTTTAATTTCAGATTAAATACCTGAACAAATTCTCATCTTTCTTTTCATTGGTTTAAAAATAAAATGAACAACAGATGCACCATATTTTTATCCAGTGTAACCTAATTTTTCTTCTATTTTTCCAAGCTAAAAATACAACTGAGTGGCTATAAGCCCTACTTTTTCTTGAAATGTAAGATTTAGTTATTTTTAGCATCAGCACTGTTTTCACTTGAAAATGAAAGTGTCGGATTTCTTGGTCTTTAGTTGCAGTTTGAGATCATACTGATCAGTGATTGAAATGTTAACAAATTGTTGCAGTTGCATTTTGGCATCCTACCTGGTGTAAGAAAAAGCAGACAGTATTATTATGTCTTTTCTGAGATCTATAAAAAATATATATGTATTTAGAGGTCTTCTTAGGAGATCATCTTTTTGTAATATTTTGTAAAGATATTGTAAAGAACTTGCAATCTGTAGAAAGTTTGTGAAGGAAGGAAGGAAGCACAGGTAGTGTCCCTATGTGTGTCTGACTGGGAGCTCTACTATAGGGCTTTAGTCAGTCAGTCATTTTCCAACCCACTATATCCTAACACAGGGTCACGGGGGTCCGCTGGAGCCAATCCCAGCCAATATAGGGCACCAGCCCACTGCATTTCACACACACACACCAAGCACACACTAGGGACAATTTAGGATCGCCAATGCACCAAACCTGCATGTCTTTGGACCGTGGGAGGAAGCTGGAGCACCCGGAGGAAACCCATGCAGACACGGGGAGAACATGCAAACTCCACGCAGGTCTTCTTACTGAGAGGCAGCAGCGCTACCAGTGCACCATCATGCCACTATAGGGCTTTATGAAGTCCTAAATTAAATCGTTCAGAGCAAGAGTCACTATGGTTGAGCTCTTTGAGGGCAGTCTGTCTGAAACCCAACATGGCATATCTATGGTGATCCAAACCCAGATCGGCAGAGATACCTGGGTCCTTACAGGCTGAACTCCTTACAGGTTCTTTGTTGTCACCCAGTACTGTCCAAGATGTATCCAGCTGCAGGAACAGGCCAGGGTTTTAAAGCCTCTTTTATTTCTCATACCATTGATTTTGGAGCAGAATGAAAGATGACAAACAACTGCTGAACTGACAGGAAGGAGAAGTGGCAAGAGAGGAGACAAGAGTGTGTATATGACAGTGAGTAAGTGGACCATCCACCTGTTGAGTTAGAATGGGTCATTTTGTTTAATAAGGCCCTGAAAGCTTTAATTTTGTTGGTTTTGCCTTGTTGTGGTCTATACTCTTGTCTTTACTGTTATGATTATCTTTTTATTTAATAAATATCCCTTTTTATTGTTACTTTGGGCTTGGGATCAGCTTTACAAATTCTCTCTAAAGTCCAAAAGGTTTTATAAATATATTTAACTATTGTTTCTTAATATATAACTAGTCTGGAATCATACTAAGCATTTTCAGGTAAATGAAATACAGTATATTAGAACTTGTTGTAATGTGTTTGTGGCAGTAAGTAAAAAATAGAAATTATAGTTTTGTAATCTCCGAGTCCATCAGAATTTGCTGTATTTTAACTGTTTTATTCTTTTTTCTCTCTTTTTATTTTATATAGTTTTCAGTTGTCATAGCCTTTGAATTTTGTACTGCATGTAATGTATTGTAGAGAGTGCCTGACTTGAAAGTTCTAGTTTATATTTCTTAGTGACCTGCTTCAAAGGAATCTTTAAAGGGTCATTGCTGTTTATTATAATCTGACAATGAAATCTTTACAATCTGTGCCCACTGAAGTGTTCTGGCAGTGTGGTGCAGCTGGTAGGTGGTACCTCCTGCCAGGGGTACACCACACATATCTCATCAAAAGGATTTCTCTGAATGGATCCAGGACATGCTGAGAAGAATATATATTTCTCAGCTACCCTTAAAGCAGTTGGGAATTCTCCAGGAGATGCCAAAACCCTGTTCATAAAGAAAACGTCAGCAGGATAAGTAGATGTAGCGTGTCTCAGTAAGTGTGTGAGTGAATATGGGTTATCATCATTTTAAACCAAATAAAGCAAGACCAGCTGGACTTGTATATAGAAGTTTCTAAATATCTTTAGAAATAACACTAAATATAGGCTTATGATTAAAATAATTCTTAACCTGACAACTTAATATATGAACAGGATCAGAGATTGTTTAAAGCAAATGTCACCTGAGAGTTGGAAGCTGCACTTAGGCCAATACTTAGACATGACTTATACCATTCTAAGTGCCCGGAGTGAGAAGGCCCATCACTGAGAAAGAATTTACTATGTCTCAGTGCTGACTAAACAGATGGGTGTCTACCTAAAATTGTTTTCTAGTCTATCTTAAGTTCAATTTAATCTTACCTAGTATTCTACTTAGAAGAACTGTTCAGAGAGCTGAGACACATTTACAAATGCTAAATAGCAGCAGAAAATTATAGAACCGTGCCTATAAGCACACATATCAATTAAATCACACACAAATAATATAAACATAAATGTGTACATAGTTTATTGCCTGCTCCCAATGGTGCAT
Organism: Polypterus bichir lapradei; assembly: GCA_026402145.1. Taxonomy (NCBI): domain Eukaryota; kingdom Metazoa; phylum Chordata; class Cladistia; order Polypteriformes; family Polypteridae; genus Polypterus; species Polypterus bichir. Next base: position 1,337,563 of record JANRMT010062796.1, on the reverse strand, counting down.
TTTAGCAAACATCAATTTAGTAAGTACTGTTAAAGTTCACTCACAGAGGCAGGACCTCTGCATTTTTCCCAGTTGATTCTGGGGTTCGTCAGGGGTGTGTTTTTGCTCCTACTCTGTTCAATGCTTGTATGGACTGGGTGTTGGGCAATGTCGTTAGGTCCAGCGGCTGTGGGGCATCTGTTGGTGAAGAAAGATTCACGGATCTTGACATTGCTGGCAATGCTGTGATCTTCACGGAGTCAATGGAGGCTCTGATCGGGGCGTTTGAGAGACTGAGTGAGGAGTCTGAGTGTCTGGGCTTGCGAGTGTCCTGGATAAAAACCAAGGTCCAGACCTTTAATGACCTCTTGGGCACAGCCATAAGCAGTGTGTCTGTTTACAGAGAGAGTGTTGACCTTGTTGAGAGGTTTACTTACCTTGGCAGTGACATTCATGTCTCTGGTGACTCTTCCTGTGAAGTCAGTAGACAGATTGGGAGAGCATGGAGGGTCATGAGGTCGCTGGAAAGGGGTGTGTGGCACTACTGATATCTATGCAAAAGGACGAAGGTCCAAGTCTTTAGAGTCCTGGTGCTTCCTGTCTTGCTATATGGTTGTGAGACATGGACACTATCCAGTGACCTGAGATGAAGACTGGACTCCTTTGGTACTGTGTCTCTCTGGAAAATCCTTGGGTACCGTTGGTTTGACTTCGTGTCGAATGAGCGGTTGCTCATGGAGTCCTGAATGAGGCACATTACCTGCATTGTGAGGGAGCATCAGTTATGGCACTACGGCCATGTGGCGCGTTTCCCTGAGGGTGATTCCGGTTCGTAAGATCCTCATTGTTGGGGACCCGAGTGGCTGGACCAAGCCAAGAGGTAGCCCATGTAACACCTGTCTGCAGCAGATAGAGGGTCATTTCCAGAGGGTAGGACTGCCTGAGAGGTTGCAAACCAGGATCTGGAGTTGTTTCGCCGCGTAGTGGGTGTGGCAACGTACTGTACCAGTGCATGCTCCCCAACTTGACTTGACTTGACTTGACTTGTTAAAGTTCTATAGGAGCACTATTAGATCGCTTAAAAATGCAGAAGATATTTTCAGTTTGATATCAGGGGCATGAGACTGCTGTTCTTGTGGGTTTACCTCCAGTTTACCTCCATTTTTCATTCCATCTCCCCAAAGACATGTAGATTAAGTTTTTTGGCAAGTCATCCTGTTCAGCCTTGTTTCTCGTTTTACGGTCAGTGCTTCCAGGGTAGATTCTGAAATGGATTAGGCAGGTTTCAGAATGTATCCATCTACGTATCTATGTGTGCAGGAATGGAATGTTGAGCAAATAAAAAATATTTTGAAGTTTGCTGATTAGATTCAAATATAAAGGAGAGCCTTTCTATCAGATGCATCAATCTCCTCTGCCAAAAGTATGTTTTCATAAGCTCCCAAGTGTTAAGTTGTATAACTTTAACTGGAGTCCTGTTCCACTTAAATATCTTGTACACCCTTATGGGAAGTGGTGCAAATGAAATTTAAAACTGCAGATTTAATAAGCAATATACAATGCCTGGCTGGGTTTCTAAGCATTAGTTAGAAAGCCTTTAACCAAACTACTGTTTAATTTCTAGCTAGAGGTGAGAAGATAAGTTGTAAATGCCATAAGCTCTTCTTATCTCATTGACCATCCTGCTTCTAAAATGTTAAGAAGGCTTATACAGAATATATAGTTTTGGTTCTTATTCTTAAAAGTTGGAGCAAATGAATACAACTTTCAGTTACTTAGGGCCAATTTATAATCTTGACTGCAAAGATAAGTGGACCCTGATCTACATTTCAGCCCAGATGTGTCCTAAATACAGTTGTTTTACAATAGATATTGTAAACTATTTTGTGGTGGGACATTGTTTGCCTGTGCTCTATTGGGCACTGGGTAAGAAGCAAGTTTAGATGAGACGTTGGTGCATCGCAATTAGCTCTTATAGTACATACAAACTCACATTCACACAGGGCCAAATCAGAGTTGACATCAGCTAAAAAATCATCTATGCAAACTTCAATATATTTCTGTATTTTTGTGTAGTGCTCTTCAATTAATATGGGCACAGAGAGCTGTAACAAGTTTATAGCTATAATGCAAATGGCATGTTTTGCATAAAAATATAAATTAGGCTAGAGCATAAAGTAAAATAGCATAAATTAAATATGGTTAACATAACAATCATGACAATACAAGTCCATTAACATTATAATTGTGAAGGGGCAGTGGAGAACAAAATAAAAACTCCAATCAAGAGCATTCCTGGAGAGGATAAACCGTGGGAGCATTTTGGTTATAATAGACACAAGTAGGACCTTTAAACATAACACAGAAGATGACAGAGATAGGAATCAAAGTGAAGATGTCAGGGCTGTGAAACATCAAGTGCTGTAAAGCTGGGAGATATTAAGTATTAATTAAGTATTATATCTGAAGCAGAAAATCTATGGTCAGAATCAGTGTATTTCATAATGTCAGAACTGCATGAGAAGATGTTATGTTGGAGTTCAGCTGATTAACCACAAAATACATATATAAATAACCATTTTAATTACTGTGCCAATTTTATGGTAGTTGACCTTTTTGCTTATGGACTGCTGACTTTTGAACTCATTTAGTTCATAACAGTTTACTGTTAAAGTCATTTCAAAAGTTATGAGGTGATAAACAGTAAATGTAGAGATGCGTTCGTTCTGAAGCTTGAATGCATAGAATTTTCTTCTTTCAGATAATTTTCAAGTAAATGGTTCACTGTAATGTCTAATTAAAGTTGTTCATATCTTATTTAGAAAAGCATCGTACTTAGTATTTAAGTCTAGTCCAACTAAAATTATGCTAATAGAAATTTCTGATAACTCAGGAACTGGTTTATGGCCTGCATCCAGATTTAGGGATCGGGAAAGCAATCTCAGGTGAACAGCAGAGTTCAACATAGGATGTGATGGCATTCTACAGCAGAGCTCACTCACATTTACAATACCACACAATACAATACAATTTTTTCTTTGTATTATATATGCATGGTAGTCAAACTAAACTGTGTGTCTTTGGAATGTCAAACGAAGTGGAAGAAAACCCCATAGAGACAATAGGGAGAGAGTGCAAACTCCACCATGAAAAGTGACCAAGCTAGGATTCAAAGCCAGTCTACTGAAGCAATGAAGCACCAGCGTGTTTCATAATTTCAAATGTATTTAAATCACTTTCTAGATCATTTTTTATTTACTAATAATTTAAAAAGTAAAAATACAGTGCTCATAGTTTTCAGCTTTAATGCACATGCTATAACTGGTCAAGATATTAGAGGAAGTCGGATAAGCTGAACACAGTATTTACTGTAACAGGCTTAGCACCATTTCAGTTATGTTGTTCAATATGCCAATTAGAAAAAAAAAGAAATCCATATGACTTGTAAATATGTGCCATTGTTCACTTCCTAAATGCAAAAAAAAAAAAAAAATAATAAAAAATACACACACAACAAACCTTAAATGCTGATTCTCTCCTTTGTCACAGTTTATGGTGAATATTCAATGAACAGACAACATGCTGCAAAAACATAAAAATTCACACGGGAAAAGCATCAGTAGAATACAAAAATTCAGACGCTAACATTTCATTATTCCTTTCACAATCCTGGCTAAATTTCACTGGAAACTAAGGCTATGAGAATAACATTCTGTATTAAATCAATTAAATGAATAGTTTTACTCTGCTGGCCTAGCTCTCTTTCTCATGGGTGGGGGTTGATTTGTTTTAAACTTAGTTTTGTAAAACTTGACTTGTTTGTATGGAATGTTATATGATTTTAATAAAATCAATAAAATGCAAAAAAATTAAATGAATAATCTATTTAAATCAAATAAATGTCTAATCATTTGAATATTCCTTAAAAATCACATAAAAATTATCCTAAATCAGAAAAAGATTTTAATTCCATATTTCTATACAATCATATCTCAAATACATAATCCAAGTTAATAGATACTGTATTATACCAAGCCTAAAAATAATCATGACTGTCTGGTAAGCAAGGTTTGATTTAGTTATTGTAGCAGACATTCTTAAATTGGAAGGAAGTGTCGTAACAATCACTTTCATAGAGTACTAAAATTATAATATCTTTTAGTATTTACATGCATGCATAATTACCTGCATTGTGAGGGAGCGTCAGTTACGGCCATGTAGCGTGTTTCCCCGAGGGTGATCCGGCTCGTAAGATCCTCATTGTTGGGGACCCGAGTGGCTGGACCAGGCCAAAGGGGTCGCCCACGTAACACCTGGCTGCTGCAGATAGAGGGTCATTTCCGGAGGGTAGGACTGGACCGTGTGTCTTCCTGGGGGGTTGCCAACTGGGATCTTGAGTTGTTTAGTCAAGTAGTGGGAGCGGCAACGCACTGTAATAGTGCATGCTCCCCAACTCGACTTGACTTGATATTTACTTCACATTCATAAACTCACTTAATCCAGATAAGCAAATCCCAGCAGCTTTTGGGTGCAAGGAAAGAAAAGATCTGCCAAATAACTTAACAGATATGTGTCCAAAATGTGTGAAGAAAAGTGAGTATCTGGGGAAAAATCTTCACCGACATGCACACTGTACACAGACAACTACCAGGTGAGAGATATAACACAGGGGTGGGTTCCAAAAGGCAGCAGTACCAAGCACTGTGCCACTAAGTGGCCCTCTTTCACTATTTAAACTTGACAAATGCAAGGTTTAGTCCACACTGCATGCTGTGGGTGTCTCTTGGAAACTGAAGGCAGATAGTGAAATACTCTAATTTGTTTTTAATACTACTGTGTCTCACACACATATGCTGGATAATTAGAATTGGCAAACATTCAAATAAGCAAAAAATAACGGCTGCCAGCTTCACTGGACCTGCTTAACACAAGCCTGAGGGCTCCTTCCTAGTCTACTGTTTATTATAGTCTATTATGTTCTTATAAAAGACACTCAATGTACTGTCAAGGCATCGTGCAGAATATGTATGGAGAATATATAATAAAGGGGAGACTTCTTAAACAATGCAGAATCATTGGTAAAATGAATTTCATCTTTAGGCTCCAGGGTTTAAATAAAACATAAAGCAAAATCTCACTCACAATTAGCTTTCTTGAGTTTCTTCACTGCCCACCATTTTGACACCTCACCCCAGCTAAAGTTTAGCTGTTAGCTTTCTCTAATGTCTCCCTTGATCTTTTGCTGCCTGCTGGGCCTTCATAGGTTCACACCTTATTCCCTCTTTATTATTCTGAAATTCTCAGGCAGGAAATTCACTTTTATTGGTGAATACTGTGACTAGGAAAGAAGAGAGTTTCTTTTATTTATGGAAATAGACAAGGACAATGTTGTTAAAGCAGGCAGGGTCAAAGCCAAGAAAACAAATGACCTGGTGACAAGTCCAAAACAAAAGTGTAGACTATGCTAATCAGATGAACCTTACACATGTAGCGTTTTCTTTAATCTTTTGCAGTGTAAACGCAAAAATCATACAACAGTAGGTTAGAGTACACAGTGCACTTTTAGTTGGGTACAAATAACAGCATTTCTGTAAACAATATGGCTACTGCCATGTTGACATAACACAAAATGCCACTGGATGACACTATTAAAACAAAAGATAATGTAACCATCATGGGGTGGTCCTGACACCTAAACCACAGACACTCTAGCAGGCCTGTCTTAACATATGGGCACAATGGGCACTGGCCCAGAGGTCCCAGGAGCATAGGGGCCCACAATGTTTCTGATGCCTAGCTATCAAAACAGGGACCCCAATGCACTACTTTGCCCAGGGGTCTATGATACTGTTAAGACAGCCCTGAGACACAGTAAGGCCTGGCACAATTCTAGATTTAAATAAAAGATATTTATTTATCCACCACACCTTTTCCAATAATCACCTGTCAAAAGATTAATAATCGATACAAAAATTCTGTCAGTTCTTTCTCTCTCCATGAGTGTTGCCTGCTCCCTCCCGACTTTGACTCTTCGAATGTGAGGAGGGTGGCTTTTTTTCAAGCAAAACCCAGGACTGTTTCTGGTGTCACCGGATTGCATGCAGTTCCAGGTTATGTGGAAACCAGTTTTGTCCTCCTATGACTGCGCCCTCTGGCAGTACCCGAGGACCCCGACGGGGCTGCACTTCCGCACTCCAATTCCCATGCAGCCCTGTGGATGTCCTTGTTGGGATCAGCCTCAAGAAACACTGCCACCTTCCACATGGAGGTATGAACTGTTCTCGGAATTCACATTCAGTCAATCCATTTATTGTAGTACGAACCCAACTGGGATAAGAATTATAAGGCATTCCAGATAGGTTGTGTCCCCAGTCCAGCAATCTTTCTATTAGGTTGTCTACTCCAGGCAAGAACTCCGTCTCCATCCTGGTTGAATGCCTGTCTGTCCTTCATGGCACTTACATTAAAAATAAACCTGAAATCAAATGGACAAAAGATAATAAGAAAAGAACATTCAGAAATGATATTAGGTATGTCCAAAACCCAAATTATGACAATCACTCTTGATCATGTGCCAGTTTATCAAACTACTGTACTGTAACTGCACTTTATCACTAAATCACACAATATACCACATACTGTATGGTTGTATGGTTGAACTGTTTCCGAGATTAAAAAAGAATTATTTCCAAAACAAAAAAAGCAAAAATTTATCTCACTTATAGCCATCTCTGTATATATAAAATGACAAAATGTCTGGTATACATCTGTTGATGGGTGTAATGCTGTCCATTGTTCATAAGAGGGCTGGAATGTCCAATGAACAAAGGAAACAAGAAGCACAAAGAAAAAGGGACGTAAGTGCTGGTGTATTGGGTGAACAGAGATTTCTAAATGCACGACATGATCGAAACAGATGGACTTGCTATTGTATCATTGTGCCCATTTTACTAAACACATTACTCTGGGCTAGTTTTTAATAATGAGCATGTAATTATTATATCAATTAAGGCAGCTGACATTTTTAAAAGAAACTAAGAATTAGCTAAAAAGAAATGCTCCACTCCACCTTGTTAGACAGAAATTACACAGTATGATAGTGGGCTATTAAAAAAAAAGATCAGATTCTTTGGACATGCAATCAGTAATGGCTTGATAAGCTAAATTTGAAATGCTGTTATTTGTTACATAATAACATTATTAGCTTCTCCTCATCTTATCTAATTGTTCAAATGTAAAACTCCTTGCAAGTGTCATTTCTGGTCATCTTTTTGAGATGCGTTTTTTGCCTTCTTTTGCATATTTTGCTGCATTGCTTCTCTTTACTCTATGTAATACTCCTAGCAATAAAGACCACCAGGTTGTCTAAAACTACAAAGAGACACCCTACATAACTCAATGGGAAAACAATATCTTACATTACCTAAAACTGGCAAAAATCTAAATTTGTTTGTGTGACGTTGCACAGAACTTCTTTAGAATCTGGTTAGATTTCATCAATGTTATTCTAACAGCATTTTTGTTTAACTTCCATAGGAGACAATCTTCTTCCAAATTACAAACAACTGCTTTGTGGCAGTTTGTGATAATTTTGAGATGGGCTGGATGTTGATGACATGCAATCCTAATCTCAGTCATTCTCAAAGTTTACACTACATTCACTTGCAATGCTTCAGCCAGCTTGTCTAGTGTGTTGCTCGGGTGTCTTCTCACATTATCTTGAGCATCAAAGCTCCAAATTAAAATCATGAAAAAGTCTGAAAAGCCCAACAAAGATTTTAAATGCGGAACTTGAAACAATAAAGATTAGGCAAACATTATTATTAAACATTACTCTACGAAGGTAAATTTATTATTAGGGTTTGTTTTGATGATTGATTTTATTATTAAATTAGTTCTTTCAATTGCCAAGGCCGGCGAGTATTTAAAAAAAATTTTCGTGTATTTAAGATAATTATAATTTAGCATAATAAAATATCATCCAAGGTTTCCAGGAATGGATTAGCTTTGCAAAGTAGGGAAGACTTTCATTATTAATTAGCTCTCTGTATTAAGTAAGGGTGGGATTAGAATTGTTTAAGATAAATAAATCTTAACTCTTTCTGTAATTTTTTGGATTAATTATTATATATATGTAAACTGACTGACTTTTACCTCTTGTTTATAGTAACGTGTGTTTGATGTTGTATTATATCTGTTCTTTGTAATGCATATATTATATCTGTAAATACCTAAAAGCTCATTAATAGGAAATACCTATAAAGAGTGTTTTATATTTAGAGCTACTTGATGAAGTGATTAATACAAAGGATTTGTCTCTTTGGTTATTGTACTGAGATGAAGAATGGCATTCCCTAATCCTTGAAGTAATTGAAAGGAACAGGCACAGTAGTAGACATCAGTTGAGGTTTAAAACCACCATCCTCTTCTAGATAAATGTGAGTTTAACCTTGGCAGGTGGGGCGATGGCTGATAGATAGATAGATAGATAGATAGATAGATAGATAGATAGATAGAT
>JANRMT010062796.1:1229911-1329056 GCA_026402145.1 Polypterus bichir lapradei | reverse complement strand
GATAGATAGATAGATAGATAGATAGATAGATAGATAGATAGATAGATAGATAGATAGATAGATCCCAGCATCTTATCTTAATTGTACTTGGCTGACTGACATTGGTAGTGTTGGGTGCTGATGTTCTGTTGTTGCCTTTCTTTATTGTTATTCATTTTGTTATGCAAAATCCTTCTGATTCATATGTGTGCCGATATTTCTGAGTCCTTGGAGGGTTCGAAGGGAGAGGCTATCCATGAGACAACTGTTTGACTTTTAGCAGCAATTTTCAGAATAATGCAAGATGAAGCAGCTAATTAGAACATTAGAATTAGAAAAAAATTTTTTTTTTTTTGTTTATTAATTTTATTACAATCTATACAAAGCAATCAAGTTTTTACAAAAAGAAAAATTGAGTTAAGAACAGATCGATCCCCAACCCTGAGAGAAAGAGCAAGCCAAGCCGCGTTAAATTTTAAGGCTTGTAAACATACCTAAATTAATAAATTCTCTGTGCTTTATGAACTTATTTTAAAATATTACTGATTAGATCCTGCCATTTTTTGAAAAAAGTCTGTACGGATCCTCTAACTGAGTATTTGATTTTTTCCAATTTCAAATAATATAACACATCGGTTTCCCACTGACTTAAAAGAGGAGAGTTTGGGTTCTTCCAGTTTATCAGAATAAGTCTGCGTGCCAAAAGTGTAGTGAATGCAATCACAATTTGTTTGTCTTTCTCCACTTTAAGCCCCTCTGGAAGAACCCCAAACACAGCTGTTAATGGGTTAGGAGGGATTGTGAGTCCAAGGCTATCTGAAAGGTAAGTAAAATTTTTTGTCCAGAATAATGTTAATTTGGTGCAGGCCCAGAACATGTGACCCAGTGAGGCTGGGACTTGGTTGCAGCGTTTGCAGGTTGGATCATGCCCTGGAAACATTTTGGAGAGTTTTAGTCGAGACAGATGTGCTCGATATATAATTTTGAGTTTTGACAATTGTATGCTTTGCGCATATGGAGCTCGAGTGAATTCTCTGCATTGCTACTTTCCACTCCTTTTCTGATATATTAATTGAGATATCTTTTTCCCAGTATCCTCTTGGATCTTTGAAAGGGAGGGATTGTAAAATGATTTTATATATTGTAGAGATGGAGTCTAAGTCCTTGAGATTGAGCAATATTTTTTCCAGCATGGATGAGGGTGCAAGATGAGGAAAATCTGGAAGGTTCTGTTTAACAAAGTTTCTGATTTGAAGACAGTGAAAGAAATGTGTAGCTGGAATGTTAAATTTGGAATGTAATTGTTCATAGGATGCAAAGACGTTGTCTATATAAAGATCTCTAAGCAAGTTAATTCCAGATTTTTTCCAGATATTAAAAACTGCATATGTTTGTGAAGGTTGAAAGAGGTGGTTCTCTTGCAGAGGTGCCACAGATAGAAGCTTCTCCGTCTTAAAATGCTTTCTACATTGGTTCCAGATTCTAAGTGAGTGGAGCACAATTTCGTTATTAGTATATTGCCGATAACGTGTGTTTATTGGAGCACAGAGCAAGGAATACAAAGAAGTACTGCAGGATTTTACTTCTATTGCGGTCCAAGCCTGTGTATGTTCTTCTATTTGTGTCCAGGTTCTTATCGCCTGTATATTTGAAGCCCAATAATAAAACTGGAAGTTAGGTAGAGCCATGCCGCCTTCTGCCTTTTGTCTTTGTAGGGTCACTCTTTTGATGCGTGGATGTTTTGAATTCCAAATAAATGAGGTTATTGTTGAATCTAATTGCTTAAAGAATGATTTATTAATGTATATTGGGATGTTTTGAAATAAAAAAGGAGCTTAGGAAGAATATTCATCTTAACAGTGTTAATTCTTCCAGCTAGTGTGAGATGAAGGGTTGACCATCTATGCAAGTCTTGTTTAATTTTTTCCATGCAGACGGTGAAATTTTGCTGATATAGAGCTTTATGTTTACTTGTGATGTTTACCCCGAGGTATTTAAACTGTTCTGCAATGATAAAAGGTAGGGTATCTAATCTAATATTATATGCTTGAGAATTCACTGGAAAGAGTACACTTTTATTCAGATTAATTCTGAGACCAGAGATCTTTTGAAATTCTGTGAGTGCTGCTAAGACTGCAGGCACAGAATTTTCTGGGTCCGATATATACAGTACCATATCATCTGCATATAATGAGATTTTCTGTTCCAGTCCTTCTCTGCTAATCCCCTTTATCTGATCAGTATTTCGACAATGTATTGCCAGTGGTTCAATGGCAATCGCAAACAGCAGCGGTGACAAGGGGCATCCTTGTCTAGTGCCACGTTCTAGTTTAAAGTAGTCTGAGCAAATGTGTGCATTATATTTTTGTGTTTGATGATTTTATCTCCGTTCGTGTTAGTGATTACCGAGATTGCGTTGCAAACTTGTTGCTTGTGAATTTGTTAAGCTAAAAGCTTATTAGCTTTCTCTCCATGTTCATAGTAATGATGTCTGGATTTGTAAATTAGTTGTTCAGTTTCTTTAGTTGTCAAGAGGTTTAATTCTGAATGTAGAGCCTGCCTCCTCCTATGTAGAGTCTCGCTTGGTAGTCTGGCATGTTCTTCATCTATTTTAGTAATTTCGCTTTTTATCTCTGCTACTTTCTTGTCTTCGGATTTATTTCTGTGGGAAAGATATGAGATAATCTGTCCTCTTAAGAAGGCCTTAAGAGTTTCCCAGAGTATTTCTGCAGAGATCTCAGGGGATGTATTTGTCTCTAGAAAGAATTTGATTTGTTTGGATATAAATTCCGTACAATTCTCGTCAGCTAATAGAAACGGGTTGAGGCGCCATCTGCGGGGTGAGTGTATGGGGCTTAGTAATTTCAGCTCTAAGATCATAGGTGCATGGTCCGAAATAACAATAGCATCGTATTTGCAAGATTTAATCTTAGGCAAGAAGTTATTGTCTATAAAGAAGTAATCAATCCTTGAGTAGCAATGATGTACTGATGAGTAGAAAGAATATGTTCTTGAATTTGGGTTTAAAAACCTCCAGGGATCTGATAAGTTGTGATCAGTTATAAACTTTGTAATTATCTTTGCAGTGTTAGACACCGTTCCCCCTGTGGAGGAAGTCCTATCTAAAAGTGGATTTAAAACACAATTAAAGTCCCCAGTTATTATAACTTTATGAGTGTTCAGATTGGGAATGGATGCAAATAAATTTTGTATAAATTCCTTATCATCAACATTAGGTGCATAAACATTTATCAAAATCATTTTACAGTTAGATAAGTCTCCCATGACCATTACATATCTCCCTTCAGGATCCAATACTACATCTGATGCTACAAATGGTACTGTTCTATGTATGAGAATTCCCACACCTCTAGTTTTCTTCATAAAACTAGAATGGAACATTTGACCAGTCCAGTCTTTTTGCAGCCGGAACTGATCCTTGCTTAGTAAGTGGGTTTCCTGTAAAAAATACTATTTTAGCATTTAGACCTGTTAGGTGAGAAAGTACTTTCTTTCTCTTTAATTCTTGATTCAGGCCTTTAACATTCCAGCTTACGAAGTTAACTGTCCCATCATGGAGACACTGATTCTGAGTTTTTGGTGTCATTTTATAGTCTTAACTGGAAGTGAGACAGCTTAGGTCTTAATTTCCTATTTCCCCTAGAGTTGTTGCCATGCAGCTTATTATTACGTTGGTAGTTATAATTATAAAGATTGAGAGGATAGATTAGGTATAGATCAAGCCTGCTCTCTTTCTCTCCCCCCCTTAACCCCCCACCCTCCCTTTTTGCCTCCCCAAGTGAGGCTAAAACCCACTTCACGCAGTCCCAGTTCTCTGAAATACCCACAGACAGAGCACGTCCAAAGCACAACAAGCCCCAATGCAGCGGTGTTTTAGGGTTAAAAGACAGAGATATCTATTATCACTATAGTCTTAAAATAATAAATAATAAAAAAAAAAAGAGTTTTGCACTTAAAATATATATATATAGTCTACAGCAATTTTAGTGCATTAAGATGATACACCCAGATAATAAACCCGGGGGATGGTGTTAAAAATGTGTCCAGAATAAGCATAACAAGTCTTAATGCAGTAATAGCAATAACAATAAACCAAGGGTATGATATTGAACAGTCTCGTTTAGGGTAGAGATGAAATGGTTAGAAAAGAAAAGAGAAAAAAGAATAATTAAGCACAATAAAACATAAACAGATAGCGCCCTAGTAATACTAATAATGAGAATATATGAGAATATATGCTGATAAGAACCTGTATTTTAAAACAAATAGATCAGACAGTAGATTGTTAATCCTTGCTTTATCATTAACCGCCATGACTCACTATTATGTATCAGAATAGTCCCAGGATCAGCTTTCTTAATTCCTTTTCTGCTTCTTCCTTGCTAGCGAAGACATAGAATTGACCCTGCCATTCCACTTTCAGTTTTGCCGGGTACAAGAGGCTGTATTTGACGCTGGCTTGCCATAACCGCTGTTTAATGTTGTAGAAGGCTGCGCGTTTAGTAGCTGTTGCTGGAGAGAAGTCAGGAAAGATACGAATGTGGTTATTTTCATATATAATATCTTCCTTGTTTCTGAGGAGTGCCATTACCTCTAGATTAAATGATAATCGTTCAAAACGAATTATAAAAGATCTTGGTCGGGGTCTAACGGTGTTTGATCCGCGTATGCGGTAAGCCGCTGCTATCTCAGATTCTGCTTTAAAGTCCTCCCCGATTATTTTAGAAAAAAGTAGAACATCTTAAATAGAATTAAGTACAGTATATCACTAAATTGAACATATTTCTATAGTTGTTACCATTAGCTTTTGGAAATCTTTGAAAAGAAATAAGTTCTTTTAATATCTTACATCTTTTATACAATGAAGATTATAGTTCTTAGAAATATAAATTACCTACTTTGGATTAAGAATTGGTTTATATGGTAATTTAACAAAGTAATTAATCTTAACAAAAGAATAGCTGTTAATCCTTTTGAGTTATGCCTTCAATTAACAGATCTCATTTTCATTCTTTTGTGCTTACATTTAATGTCTGGTGTTTAAATATTTTTCTAGTTTAAAAAATTGATTTACATCTTATGTGTGGTGAATAAGTGGTGAGAAATGTATTGTAATGGATAGGAATTTCTTTGTAGAAATGTTGTTCACAATGAATATCTTTCACAAGTTTAATTTCTCCTCCTTGATCTGTCTGCAATGAGTTATATGCCACCATGCCCTACAAAATTACCTCCAACTGGCTACTGGTGTGCATGTTTCTGACCAAACTGTCAGAAACAGACTCCATGAGGGTGGCATGAGGGCCCAAGGTCCTCTAGTGCGACCTTTCCACACAGCCTACCACTGTGCAGCTTGACTGGCATTCACCAGAAATACTACAATTGGCATCTCCGCCATTGGTACCTCATTCTCTTCACCAAGGTTATTATAGTTTTGCCTTTTTATATTAGTTTTTATTTCTATATTTTTTTCTGACCTTACTTGGAAATTCAGTTTAGTTTTAGTTTTCCTTCTTCATGTATTTTTAGTTTTAGTTTAGTTTTTATTTCACAAAGACATTTCTATTTTATTTTTATATTTATTAGTTTCAGTTTTACTTTTAGTAATTATGGCATGGAGCTCCTACAAAGTTTATTTTTGTGTCACAATCAGACAGAACTGTACACTTAACAGATTTGGATACGAGTTTAATGTTAGTGGAAGCTTACTACAGTACATGGTTTACTATCTGATGATAAAAACAAGCATAATCAAAACTAGATACTGAACATGAACAATTTTACACAATGTTATAATTTTTAAAATATTTTCTCATGAAAATCACAGGGGCTCAGGAAGAACAGGGCTCTTAGGCTTGAATCAGTGTGCAGACCCCACCTAGTTGTTTTGAGGGAAACAAAGAAAAACAAGCATGTAGTGTCAAGGTCAGGGGCAGTGAGACTTGAATAACCCAACATAAAGGACAGTAAACCCATAATGAGCAGAGCAAGAGCAGGTAATAGGAGTACAGACAGGCATAACATGACAGAGACAGCATGTGAGATTAAGAACAATATATACATTATCTAAACCTGTTTATCCAAAGCAGGATCACAGGAACCTGGAGCCTACCGCAGCAGGTTTGGATGTAAGGCAGGAAAAATCCCTGGTATGCAATGAGGTTGATGTTAAGAACAAAAAGAATATGATATTTCAACTATGTATTTTGAGAGAGAGAGAGAAAAACATTAAAAAAGGGAGGCAACTATTTTGAAATATAATTCTGCTAATGGGTTACTTTCACAGTATCAGGTATTTTGAGTTGTGAACATGAACTAAAAAGGATAAATTAATAAATATAGAATAAATACAAAAACCCATTAGTATGTTTAGTTTTTCATCACTTGGCAGACTCTCTTTGCCTACCTACCTTTGTTTGTATCACTTCATTGTTAAACAATGTTTTTAAAGTAAAAGTGATTCGTCAGCAACAATATGTTGATCTTGTATGATGACCTAGTCAGTCTCTCGATCAGCACCGTTTTATTTTCAAAAACCAGGAATGGTCTCCCCAAGACTTTCATGTATACTTGGATATGAGGATGGATATTTGAGGAGTAAACCGCAAGACAATGATTATATTTTTATATTATGTACATTAAGGAACCATCAACAACAAATCAAATTAATAATATATTGAACATCCATCATCCAACCCGCTATATCCTAACTACAGGGTCACAGGGGTCTGCTGGAGCCAATCCCAGCCAACACAGGGCGCAAGGCAGGAAACAAACCCCGGGCAGGGCGCCAGCCCACCGTAGGGCGTGCACACACACACACACCCACCCAAACACCATGCACACCCTAGGGACAATTTAGAATCACCAATACACCTAACCTGCATGTCTTTGGACTGTGGGAGGAAACCCACGCAGACACGGGGAGAACATGCAAACTCCACGCAGGGAAGACCCGGGTCTCCTAACTGCGAGGCAGCAGTGCTACCCACTGCGCCACTGTGCCGCCCATATATTGAATAATTATTATAAAAGTAAAGTTAAATAAATCGGACTCTGCAGCTGCATGAATAAAAAAAAAAATCGAGTATGTGTTTGGGTAAAGTACCACTTCCGTGTGATGGATTTGGCCCAAAAGTTAATACTAATACTACAATTGTGGTGTAACAACCAAATGCTGATTTTCATCTATCATGTTGCATATTTGAGTTATCGTGTTTTCACACACACCGACACTCAATTCCAAAAAACGGTACTTTTGGACTCTGGTAGATCTATAACGTCAAGATTCATCAGAATATCGAGGTTGAATTTTTTTCATGATTACTATACTTGCTTAATACTTCGTATATGAGAAAGTAAAAACGATTTCTCCTGTGCAAAGTGGCAGGTGAATTGCTGTCAACAAAAAGCAGTCACCTGAGAAATAAACAGAAACGTTACTCACTTGTGAATTTTCCATCCATACGGTAAAGGTTTTGTTGACCAGCACATTCTGATTTCAGCAGTTTGAATTACATCTTGATATACAACAAGCGCAAAGAAATGCGGCATGTTAATCACTTTCTGTTTCACACGCTTTATGCACCCGTATTCAGCTCGTTCCATTCACTGGATGAATATGTGCGGGCAGCTCATGGTGGATGACTTTCTGTTTTAGAGTTAAAACTTACAAGGGTTAAAGACTAACGGCAATAATATTCATTCAAAAATGAAAGCTAAAAATACGACGTAGTTTAGTAAATTATTATTTTATTTCAGTTAGTCTTTCCAGCTACTTTAATAGTTTCATTCAGTTTTAGTTTTTCATTTCGTTTTTGTTAATTATTTTATTTCAGTTTATGAAAATGTTTTTTTTAATAATAGTTTCAGTTTAGATCTTATTTTCCTTAACTATAATAACTTTGTATGCCAGTAATTGTTAAATGTAGCATGGCGGCACAGTGGGTAGTACTGCTGACTTAATGATCCAGCATCTTCAGTTCTAATTTCATGCCCAATCATTGCCTGTATGGAGTTTTCACATTCTTTAACCAGTACATATTTCTTCCCACCTTTTAAAGTTGTGTATGTTAGGCCATTTGGTATTAGTAAAAAATCAATCCTGTGTGAGAGTATATGTTAGTGGAACTTGCTATTTGTTGGCATGTGCTTCGGGGTTGCTCATTCTTTGCACCTGATGTTTTTGAGCCCCCTCTGAGAAGGCAGTATTTTATTGATTATTTTTTACAAACCAGAAATATACAGTAATTTTTTATTCATTTTGCTTTTTAGTTTCTTTTCAGGCCATCCTATAAAACAAATCTTAATCTTATTATAATCTGCCAATGTTGATAATTTAGAGGAATGCTTGTCAGTCTGCAGCAACCCAGTTATAAGATGATAATTAATTTTAAAAGCAGTGAACACATTATAGTCAAGGGGTGCTACATGCAATGTCTTGTGATTACTCCCATCTCTACCATCCTAGGCTCCATGGTTTATCTTCCAATGAATTAGGACAATGTCAGAGAATGCTTTGAATATTAAAGAATTCTCTCAGTTTCAGATGTTTGTGTCAGCTTTCCCGTTACTGAGCTCAGCAATTTTAGGTCAGTGTTTTAGCTGCTAATGTGGGAAGAGAAAAGGTGAGTATGTGTCTATCACGGAGTGATTTTACACTGCCATAATATCATTTAGTCTAATGCCCAAGAATGCAGTTGACTGAATGCTTACATTGCTAGAAATCCATGGATCAAGAATTAATTTTATCTGCAAAGTAAGAGCCCTTATTCCTTGCCTAATGTGATTATTTGAACTTTTCATCATGCCCTACCCAGTTAGAATGAAATGTTTGATTAATCACAATATACTCCAAGATGATATTATTTTCACTTCCGAGTGTAGACCTTTCAGTTGACTTTTCTTCTTTTGTGCAAATTCATTTGAGCAGTGTCACTGCAGTTTAGCACCGAGCAGATCGATACCTACTTTTAAAGTGACAGATATGTCACATAGAATCTTGTTTTCCTGCTTTACAGAGAACTGTATTCTGAACGTTTTCTCAAAAATCACAGAGAAATTATACCTGAAAATGGAGATAGTTATATAATCTTCTCATAGCATCTTAAAGACTACTGGTTTAAGTATAACCATTTTAATATACGGTACATTGATATGGTTTTATTATACCATAGTTTAGTGTTAAAAATGATTTAACTTTGTGACATTTTTTTCATGTTAAATATTATTAGCTTTTTTTAATGCTCTTTTTCTTATGTTACACAGTTTTTGCATTAGAAAGAAAATTACATTCAAAAATAGTCTAGTCATGAGGACAGTAATATGTAATAATGTACTTTTATTGCAAAGTTTTTGAGCAAAACAATTATAAAGTTATTAATAATTATAAATTGATGTATAATTAAAGATAGAAATTGCAGCATGAGTGAAAAAAATAGAAAATATACTAAAAGGCTACATTTCATAATACATATACTTTATATATTGTCACAAGAACGACAACAAGACATCATAAAGGTTTGGGGTAGCCACCCGTATAATGTGCCCTGGCTGCAAAAAGGTATTTTTAAAGATAGCGAGTTGTTCATAAGACTGAATCCAAGACAGAACTGAAGTAAATAATCAAGATGGCGGCTTTAAAAATCAGTGTAGGAAGTGATGTCATCTGGGGCCGGAAATTGAAGTGACATCATCAGAGGTGGGACAGGAAGTGACATTGTCAGACACTGGGACCAGAAGTGATGTCATCTGTGGTGGGACCGTAAAGTGGTGTCATTACAGGCTGGGCCAGAAGTGACGTCATCAAAGGCACCAGAAAACAACAGAAGTGACGTTATCAAAGGTGCCGGAACCCTGTGGGATTTCCCAAGAATGGTCTGCAAGGGATCGAGAAAGACAGTCAGTGCACCCCACCGCCCCCTGGTCAGACATGGAATTGCTGTTATTCAGAGTCTTTAGTTGACTCCTAATTGAATGTGTGTGACAATATGTATATATTGTAAAGATGCCAATGTTAAATTAGTTAAATATTATTAATTATATAAGGATATGAACACTTAATCACCTTCTGTCTTTTAATCCATATTCCCAAACCACCTTAATTTGTTTCTCCTAGGCACAAAACCTGGAATCTCCACATCAAGTCTTTCTCTTAACTCAACTTTAATCTTCCTTTCACTCTGTGACACTCTACACATCAACCTGTTCATTCTGTCATACACTTTTTACCCCTGCTGGGCCTGAACCTCCTTCTGCACTTAACATGGCCCTAAATGGCGAACTTCCTAACTGTCTTCAAAACAGCTCCATTACCACTATCCAAACTTAAGCTTACTACATTAATGATCTGCACCTCTTGCACACCCTTTCTCTAATTAAAGATCTGACTAAACACTTAGTCTTTTATGCACCCATTTTCCCAAACCTTTGTATTGGATTGAGTTTCACTCAAAACTCTTACAAGATTCACAGTATGGACATGCACCCATGACTCCTATGCCTGCTGAGACTACAGATCCAACCATTATCCTTTCTTGTATTTACTTTGAGGCCTTCTACTTCAAACTAGCTTTCCATTTTAATATCTTCTTCAATCCTGCTTTACTTTTTGACGTCAACAGGAGACTATCAGTGTACAACAGCTGCCATGGTAATTCTCCACACTCTTCTATGGTTATCACCTCAATCATTATCATGAAAAGCAACAGATTCAGAAAGGATCTTTGGGGCAGTCCCACATTCAGCTTAAAACTCTGACTATCCCCATCTGTTTTTCTGATCACCATTCATGCTTTCTCATACATTGATATCACCACAGACTGTATTCATTTCACCAAGCCTAACTTTCGCAAAGCCCACCTCATCACGTCTCACTGCCTTCTCCAGATCTGCAAATACATAGTGCAGCCATTTTCCATTTAATTGATGCTTTTCAACAGATTACACCCATTGTTGCTTTCCTTGGCATGAAACCAAGCTACATTTTATTAATTTTCACTTGAACCTTGATTCTTTTCTCTAGAAATCTCTTGACCACCTTGATTACATGCTCCAGAAGTTTGATTGCTCAGTATGACCTGCAGTCCAAAAGATTACCCTTTCTTTTGTGTAGTGATATTAGCTCAGTTCTTTTCCAATTTCAGGAATTCTCCTTTCACATACAATCATGTTGCACAGGTTGGCCAGTCATTCTGACACCACTCCATTTGGCCCCACTGCTTTACCTATTGTCATATTTGTCAGCTCTTTTATGACCTCGTCTTTTGAAAATATACAGCTCTGTCCTTCTATTTTCACATAATGAATAACATCTCTGTTCCTCAAATGCAATCTCTACCTCTGCATTTCCATTGAATCACCAAACTCCATAATTCTCTCACTCTCAACATTTCTTGTACCAAAGCTAAAACTCCCATGGACTCCTTCAACATCAGCACTGGCTGCAATACGTCCATTCAAATCATTAATCATTACAATTACCTTCCATTGCAACCCCCTGGATGTCAACTCTGTAAATCTGTTCTCAATCTCATCTCCCTTTATCAACCCATGGGGCATATGCCAAGATTATATTCCTCAGTCCCTTGCCAAAAAAATCACCTTAACAACTATCTGTAATACTAACTCATCCTCTTTATCGCTATTATTTGGTCTGTCCATTTTTCTGAGGCAAGCACACCAATACCAGCATTTCCATCACTTCTACCTTGCCAGAATCACCTTGTACCTACCACTGTTTGTTCAAAGCATTGTTGCACCTTTACATTTCCATCTTTTTTTCTTTTACTGTTTCATCTCCTTTGCCACAAACAAGCTTCCCAAAGTGCAATCTGGACTAGGACCATCAAAAACCTGTTGTTCAGCTAGATCTTCCAACTTTGCTGTCCACCACCCATTCTTTGTCACTCAAAATTATATTAATTTAAATAAATCATCATATTGCAAAAAAAAAACAACATGTAATCAAGGTTCACAAATAATTCAACACATTTTACAAGTTTTGCGCAAGTTTTATGCTTTTGATTTCTTAGTTTTCTTTGTTTAATTTGGTTTGCTTAGCTGTAATTTTATATTGCTAAATAAATTCATTATTGTTGCTACATAATGATGTTCATGTTAGCTAGGTTGTTCCATGATGTCTTGTGAGTCTCATAGGCAGTTTTTCTTTACTATAATAACAACCTTTATACAATCATAAGATCGCCAGCATTCTTAATATTTATTTTTTTTTTTAATAAACTACAAATTTCCATGGATTCCCTCACCATCAGCACTTTCATTTGACAACCTTTTACAGCTAAAACTTTTCCTTGCCTTGTCTTTTGGACTTCATGCTTTAGATTCTGGCACCCTTTTATGTGTTTTATTTTATTTAATTCCATTTATATTTTATGTTATTTAAGCACTTTGGCGTTTTTAATTAATGGTTGGTTTCTGTGGTGAAGGTACCCATGCTGGCTATGTAGGATCAGTTGTGTAAAGTAAGTCCTTTTGGGCTTATCTTAGAATTATTGGTTTTTACCTTATTTTAACAATTGGGCCTGTGAGGGCTTTTAACATCCTGTGCTGTTTCCTTTTTCTGTGTCTGTTAAATCCTTTCAGGGGGCTTGCATTGTGAAGTTAGTAAGGCAGAAATCTTCAAATAAGGAAGACAGAAGTTTCAAGGTAAAGTTTTTAGACTCACTGAGCATAGCACTGTAGGCTGGTGACATGCTGTATGTTGATTAGCACATGCAGGTAAGACTTTCACTGTACTCTGTACATATGACAGTATTGACTACATGAACCTACATCTCATATGCAGAGTTAAGCCCATACAATCTAATTATTGCATGGTCATGCCTCTCTAACATAATATAAAACAGGAAAAGAAATGATTATAAATACAACTTATAACTGTATAGTTCATATTAGTACAAAAAATAGCTTGGCGAGAAGAGAAAAAAAATCTTTATTAATTAACTGCACATGAAAATTACATATACCCTGCTAGAGATAGAAAACAAAGGCTGCGGAGCTTGTAAAAGCTAGGGGCAATCTGTTTTCAGTAGTTGTTAAGAAAACTGTTGGTTCAGCAAACAGCAAACATGATGTGTGGTAGCACTTTTTAATGAGGTGATATGAATAATTTTAATAGTGATAAGTGCTAGTTAATGTAAAATGAATGAGTATGAAACTGTTTTCCTGGTTATTGGTTTTTGTAACTTTGGTCTGGTAAGACTGATAAATTACAAAGAAGACTCCAGCTTTTCTTCAAGGATTCAAGGTAATATTCCTGCACAAATGAGGGTTACAATCCTTGATGTACAATTTTATTTGGCCTCATAATTTAAGTCCAGTAGTCTGCATTTGTGGAATCTTTGGCAGAACCCCAACAGGTACCACTGAGTGCACAGAAGACCTAGCGTCAGGGCATAGCTAATATTGTACATATAGTACATGATTATTAGGAGCATAAAAGTATGCTTAATGCCGAAAAAATACATAATACTAAGAAAGCTGCATACATTGAAAACTAGTTGATACCTTCCAACTTGTTTACACCACTCTGAAAGTACTAGTAACCCATCTTAATTTTCTTACATTAAATAGTGACAAAACTGACGTTCTCCTCATTGGTACAAAATCAACATTATCCAAAACTGATCATTTTTCATTTGTTACTGATAATTCCTCTGTCTCGCCTTCCCCACAGGATGTCATCCTTGATATTACTCTGTCTTTTCAGTCCCACATCAATA
Organism: Polypterus bichir lapradei; assembly: GCA_026402145.1. Lineage (NCBI taxonomy): Eukaryota > Metazoa > Chordata > Cladistia > Polypteriformes > Polypteridae > Polypterus > Polypterus bichir. Next base: position 1,315,314 of record JANRMT010062796.1, on the reverse strand, counting down.
ACATCTCCCGGTCTGCATATTTCCACCTGCGTAACATTAATCGTATTCGCCCCTCCCTCACTCCCAACACCACTGCTATCCTTGTTCATAGCCTTGTCACTCCTCGTCTGGATTATTACAATTCCCATTTTTTTTTTGTCTTTCTCACAAATCTCTTTATAAGCTTCAACTGGTCCAGAATTCTGCATTCAATTCAAAATTCTTCTGTTAATTTTTAAGGCTATCCACAACCTTGCCCCTTCATAGCTCTCTGACCTCCTCCATGTTGCCATTCCCTCCCGCACCCTCAGATCCTCTTCATCCATTCACTTGACTGTCTCCTTCATCTGTTTTACTACCATGGGGAGCAGAGCATTCAGTTGCTCTGCTCCCCAGCTCTGGAACTCACTACCGTCTGAGCTTAGAAATATTGATTCATTCTCACTTTTCAAATCTAAACTTAAAACTAATTTGTTTAAGACTGCTTTTTCTCCTTGACTACAATTGCTGTGTCTGATTTTAAATTTTGTATTTTAGTTTTGATTGTAATGTTTGTTTTATCTGTTGTTCTGTGTCCTTGAGTATTTAGAAAGGTGCCTACAAATAAATAAAATGTACTATTATTTATTGATATCTTGACATTTTGTCTATTTAAAAGATTCTGATAACTGTCCAAACAATCACCAGTCTAATGCAGTGATGACTAATTCAGTGTTTTGAGGGGAATAAAAATACATAGTGAGAAAATTCGTCAAAACACATTACTTTTTATTGTTGATTTTTCAGAAGCACAATAAAGGAATAGGTCAGAGAGAGTGTATGATAGCATTAATTTAAATAATGATCAATACATAAGTCCAGTTTTGCTCTTTAGTGTGTATTATATACATAAATGATAGATGAGACAATCAGTGTTCCCTTCTTTTTTATTTAGAATTTCACAGACGCAGTTTTCTTTTTGTTTCTGTTTTCTTATCAACATTTATCACTTAAAATCCTCCATTGATAACACACTTTCAAAAATGCCAGGAATTTTCTCCTCTAAAAACCTTTGCTAATAGTTACTTACCAATTTATCAGCTTGTAATATATCCACATTTTTGTCAGAAACACACCTCATTGAAGATGGTAGTTTACAGACCCTTCCTATCCATTCTAATGGTGCTTGAGAGAATCTACAAACCTTGTTGAAAATTAGCAAGAAGTCTTGAAGATGTACAGTAATTGCTTCCAAAGAGGCTTCTGCAAAGCACTGAATTAAGAGCCTGAATACTTATAAGAATGTGCAATCTCAGTTTTTGATTTTTAATACATTTGAATACCTTTCTGAAAACATGTTCTCACTTTGTCATTATGGTTTATTGAGTGTAGATTGAGGGGCAAAAATAGCAAATTTATCCATTTAAAAATAAATATGAAACACAATAAAGTGTGCAGAAATTAAAGGGGTCTTAATATTTTCTGAATCCATTCTACTTGTATGTTTAAGTGACTGCTTATTGAAGTAAATAACATATTTAAGCAGAAAATTCATCCTTACGCACAATATTTTGAGTAAGCACACGGTCGTCATTGGAAGTTAGTTTTCCTTGCTTTTCTGCATCAAGAACTTTTACTTTAACTTTTGCTCTTCAGGTTGCTCTAACCAAGTAACATATCCATGGTCATGTCTTAAAACTGGTGACAGATAAAAAAAAAAAAATGTGTAACATTTTCTAAACCATGGAGAGAGAAGAAATGGTACACATGATGCATGGTAAAATGAAACAAGAAAATGAATGCTGTAATATACAGTATTTAAAAACACACATAATGTTTATGTAGATTATCCAAATTGTTTCTGGTGTGTATTTCTTATTAACTACACATACACTGTCATTTGCACATGTTGCGATGGAAATATTTGCATGAGATTCAAAGTTGTGAAATCTAAATTGTCATTTGTAAATGTATGTAAGGAACAAAATGTATAGTGTAATAGTTTCAAAATACAGTATATACTCTATTTGTATAGCTGGAATGCATACAGGCTAAGTGAAAAATATGAGGTCAAACAGCAAATGGAGATGGAGAATAAAACCAGCATTACCGTGATTTAAACCCCAAAAGCTACAGGCGTAACTAAACCACACTTCCTAACTGTGTAGTAATCTATTATTTGAAGTATTTATTAGTATTAACTTATGTTAATAAGTAACTGAAAACAGAAAGGCCTAGCAGTTATTTCAAGAAGAAAAGTAATAATGGAAATAATGCATAATGGTTTAGTTTTCTTATCTATGTTTTTGAGTAATTTATTTGTCCATTCATAGGGTCAATATGTATTTGTCCCCCAGACTTACACATTTTCTAAAGTTGAATATTAATTTATATTATATATTTTCATCATGTATTTACTTACATTGAAGGCTGAAGCCTTGTAATTCTGTTTTGATGTTGCTGCTTTCTATTATAAAAATCTTCATCCAAAAGCTTTCACTAGAGCAAATTTTTGCTTTGGTGACTTGTGCTCTCTGTATACATAATTTCTTAAATAATAAGGGTTGAGAACTGCTAGTCCTCTCCTCTCGTGATTTACTTTTTACCTCAACAGTTTGGTGGCCTATGCTAGGACCACCCAGGGCTAATCTAGAGCATTCCAGAGCAGTCAACTGAAAGATGCAAAGAAGAAGCTGAAGTTGAAGTGACTCATTTTTTTAATTCCCTATGTGAGTGTTCTGGACTGGCTCCCGGTGACATTTTTTTTAAAGTGAGTAGAGAATTGGTTGTTTTCATGCACTGTTTATTATGAGATTGTGTCACAGTGACCTGCCCATGTCTGCAGGCTCTCCAGCAGAAACAATGCATATTAAGTATGGAAATAAGAATACAAATAAGTGGCACAAAAATTGACATAAACTAACAGGGAGAAATCAGGGGGCAAAGAGCTCTCAGTGGCCATGATTCTTGTCTGAGGAAACAGCTACTTCCAAATAAAATTTGTACTTAAAGCATTGGTGAAGAATTACTAGAATGTGGTATAGAAATTATTTTAAAATTCTTAAATAGTATACCTGTTGAATAATATGAATATGTACACCTTATGACGTGTCAGGAATGGATCGAAGCTCTGCTCCTAGTTCTTCTCTTTGCCTGCCCCTGGACTCTCCTGTCCAAGTTAATTATTGCAAAGCAGTTAAATGATAGAGGGATATACATTAGGTAACTTTTATCTTCCTTTCCTTCTGGCTTATGTTTCTACAAAAGTTTATCCAGTGCTAATCTCGTTTAGTGGTTTGTATTTTTTACTTTTTTTGAGATTTTTTTGAAGCAAAACAATATCCAAATCTGCTGCACTTTGATGTGCTACAAAAGTAAAATCATCCCATCTGAACAAAGTATTCTGTTGTGTTGGAACTGAAAAATAAAACAAAATTTTTCAAAATTGCAAAATTTTATATTATTCCTCAATTATTTTTTTCAGATCCCTTTTGATCAGAATGAGACTTTTAGCTCATCCAATTGTGAAGAAAAATTTCACAGTATCACCAAGAAACCCATGTTAAAATGACCTAGAAATAGAAAATTGGAAGCAAAAAAAAAAAAAAAAGCATGTATGAGGTTGAATGGAGGACAAGAGATTCCTAGGTGCCAAAATGAGACATAGGTGACATGGTCTAAGAAAAATGCCTCGTAGGGGGCTTAGAAAGTGAGAGAGAAACATGCTGGCAAATGGAGAGTTTCTCTTTTCACCAGTGGGATTTATTAGGTACCGACAGAAGGTAGTATACCTGTGACTCATGCCTCAGAAGTAGTTCCTCAGAGGGCACCACATTGAGAGAGGCTGTGGCACTCTAGGAAACAATCTTCCACTTAATCCGTTCCAGCAGTGCCCTGGATTATTCTTTATCTGCACAATGCATAGCTTTGCCTTCCTTTTCGACAGGGAACATGTTGCAGTTGTCAGACTATGTATTTTCCTGCATAAACCTACCTTCATTCCACATACTTTCATTAGTTCCCCTAGAATACTGTTATCAAATCAAATCAAATCAGTTTGACGGGGAACTGGAATGCCTTTATCAAATCAAATCAATTTTCTTTTTGTCAAATATAAATTATACATACTGCTTAGTTGATCAACTCCAATGGATGTGCCTTTAGGAAGAATAATAAAAAGACAATAATAATTCATGACTTTAAAATATCAGAAATAATTAATAGAATTTTAAATATGTGATAGTAATAAATAATAATTTAAAAATTGCTGTGAAAAGAAGCTTCCCTTAATTCTCTCTCTCTCTAACATGCACATACACACACTTTATCATTATATTGTGCTTGGTTATCAATTTCTAAAACAGAAGACAGAATGCAAGAACTGTTCTTTCTGGTCAGGATGTAATTTCATTTACATATCAAGTAGGGTATAAGCCCAAAAAATCAAAAATACTCTGCAAAAATAAAAGAATAGTGATTTGAAAAAGCAAGGCAGAGTTAGGTGCATAAACAATGTAAAATAATAAATTGAAAAGTGCACACAATAATTCTGTTGACTCTTTAGGTCCATCTAAACAGAGCACACCGTGCCTATCTAGAGGTATACCTAACACTTTTTCCCACATTACACAACATAACATAACAACTTACTCATGTCCAAAACTACTTCCCTCTTCTTCTCCTTTCTTTTATGAGCTCTCATCGTTACTCTCGCTACTCCCTTTTAAGCCCCAGCTCCAAAGTACATCCATGTAAATATGGAGGCCACTTCCGGTTAAGGCGTACCTTAATAAATTTCCTGGGATCCTATTCCTGTAGCTAACTATGATGGATTCAGGTATTTATGGAATCACATTGTCTAACGTATCATTAAAGGGACATACAGCTCTACTGGAACCTGTCTAAATGCACAGGGAATAGGAGCTCTATTACAAGGATACATACCCCATTTGTGCAAACAGTCTCCTCCTCTTACTATGGCATCCCCAGTCCTATTCTTTCTGGGCAGCCTTGCAATATTTACTCCAAGACAGTAGACATCATACTTCCCCCCTGTTTCTGGTCCTAACTTGCCTCACTAAATATAGTGCATATATGGACAGAGAGAGAATGTACAGCTCCTAAAATCTTAGTTAGTTCTTCAGTAGTGAATTTTACATTCTCACATGCTGTAAAGTGATATGACAACATACACTATGAAAGGCACTATTTAAAATTAATATTTAATGCACAATTGCTCTAGTTAAGTTTTCAGTAATGAAATACATGCTTCCATTTATGTTGCACTACTGTTTATTGCTTTTTTATAGTGCTTTTCACAATGAACTGTACACTTTGTAAAAATGTGAGTATTTATTTTTCTAATATATAAATAAGTTTTCATTATTTCTTTGTTTTATTGAAACACTAGTGAAAAGTCCATTTTATGAATAGGTGATAGAATAGGAAGAAAATGGAACTAATAGTAAAAAAGGGGAATCTATATCCTATTGTGATATTAGGATTTTACAATATATTATAAAGGAAAATCATTTGATAGAACAGAAATTGTGCCCATGCTATCGGAAGTGTCAAGTAAAAATGTATTTATCGTTTATTTGATTTTTATTGCTGTTAATTTCTTTATTTTATGGCTTGGAGTTGTATAAAACTAAATTTACAATCTTTAGTATAGAAACACAATGATAAATTGCACCATTAATCCTAGAACAATATTGGCAAAAACCTGGTGGTGACACGATCCTGGCACCTATTGATGCAAATGCTAAGGAGCTATTGATTGATTTAATATTTTCCATAAATGTTTTGAATATAAATAGAATCTGATCATTAACTGTTGGTTGAAATTGTCTGTTGGAATGGGGTAGGGTTAGAGTTAGTGTTAGGGTCCCTTTTGACAATACTTTGTAAATCATTCTGCAGCAAAATGCTTAGCATGGCAAGATAGACAAATACTATGCAATAGCTCACAACCTTTGCTGATAGTAATAGTTTTATCAGTGGGAAGATTATAGGTAAGGTGATTTAGGAACATCTGCTCACTGGATATGCTTGCTGTTACGTCCTTCTTTCTTGGTGCTTTTTGTTGTCTTTATTCATTGGACACTCTAGCCCTTAAAGTGTTCTTTCTTTTTGCATCTTGCTGTTGCTGATCATTCAACATTCTAGATTGTTTTCTTTCTGATCTGAACTTTGTTTTTAAACCTCTTCCTCATGTTTTAATCATTGTCATCTGAAGAAGAATTTGTTTTAGATTTCATTAATATGCAAAATGATGAATTCAAAATAAATCTATCTATTATATAAAAAAATTTTGGATCGAGACGTGATCATCTCAGAGACACACTTTAACGTCCCGGGAGACAAGGAAGTGAGACTAAAGGGCAGCTGCTGTACAGGTTTTTAAATGATTGTCGCGCAGCGTGGCATGCAGATCACGCAGCACGGTAGCAGCAGCTGTAAGCCAGCAGCTGATTCGTCTGCATCTCCTTAGCGTGCATTCAGCCGCCCCCTTCACAACGCGAGCAGTAGAGAAGCATGAAGCGTGCCCCCCAGAGAGAGGGGTTGGGGGGAATGGTGAGCGAAGCAAGTGGGGGTCAAAGCCCCCTAGTACTTTTTAAAAGATATTTTTGTAGACATTGGATGACATGAGTGACTTTGACATATATAAAGGCTGCTATGTTACGCCTAGACACAGGTGGATGCCATATGGTTTACTATGTTATGCTGACCAAGGATGTATACTGGACATTTGTCATTTGATGTAAAGAGAGACTAGTTGTGCTACCCGTCAAGATGGTTGGAAATCTAAATAATCAACATAGACCTCAGTGTAATGTTAGCAGTGCTCCAGGCAATGCATTTATCCCTGTTATATGTCATTTGATATAGGATTCATAAAAGCAGTGTTAATGTTTGTGATGCACCATCATTTGGAATGACAAATGCAATGCATTTCACTATTAGAAATGTTTGTGATGCGCCAGCTTTTGAAGTGACAGAGACATAGCAACTGGACCGACACACAAACACTCATGCACTTATCATTTTATTAAGGTGGATATTTAACTCATTCTTCTAATAAGACATTCTAATTTTGCTAACATAGTTTATTTGCCCTAAAATGGTGTTTGTTGTTGGTGGTTTTAAAATTTGAAGCTTATATTTTATTAATTGCCATTTTCACTAAACCTGTATTGGATATTTTGAAAGACGCAGCTATTGATATTGTTTTCCATTTTACTTCCCAGCATTTGGAAAATATCTCAGATGTTTTGGTCATTTCAAAAGATCTCTTAGTCACTATTTCTTTCATTGAGCTATGGAGTGAATCCTAACATTGAACATAACATACTGTAGCTGTCTGTTTACTGTATAATGAAACACTACTGTTGGTGGGTGTGTGTCCAGTTCCTCAGAGCCATCAGGTTGGCCAATTTGACTTTGGTCTAATTGGTCAGTTTTGCCTTGTTTGCTCAGTGGTAGTAATGATGACACGATAGTTTAGAGGTGTGAAATTACTGATATTGCTAATTAAAAGGATAATTTCAATAATAATAAATTGCATAATTTGCCAAACGATGTAGGGATGCTATATACTATAGATGCACAACTCCACTCACCTTCAAAGATGGGAAGTATGCCTGAGAATACAACTGCTATTTTCACAGTAGGTAATGGGGTCCTTTCTAACACAGGTAGTCAAAAAGTGGATAGGAGGAGATCAAAGCTACATGAAGAGTCCATGTGATCGATAGAGGAACCAGCGGGTGAGAGGTTGAGAAACCCGAGCATAACGACGAGCAGTGTAAAAAGAGCACAGCGCATACATGCAGGGCAAGAGAAGTTGATGCACCCAACGTGGCACAGGAGGAACAATGCAGGTACACATAGGGACAGAAAGGTTGAATTACATGAAGAAACCACGCGACTAGCACTGTGTGTACAAGGATGTCAAGGAAGTCTCAAAAATCACCAACAAAGAACTGCATGTTTAAGTGCAATTATAAATTTCATCAAATTGTTCTTTACATTTATCAATCATACTAAACACTGAAAGGTGTTATATAAATAAAACATATTCAAATAAATTATCATTATTATTAATAAATGGCTTTGAAATTCATTTTACTCTATAAACTGTCTTCAACACATAACCATAGTTATAAATTTAATACAAAAATTTTGACAAAATGATTCATGAGATTTTAAAATGTTCATATTATGTCACTTTTAAATCAACTTATTCCAGGTCAGTAACACAAGGGACTAGAGCCAATCTTAACAGCACTGGTGCAAAGTAGGAATCAGTCCATTGCAGGTTTAAAAAATTGTATCTATTTAATTATGGAAGAAAAACAATTATGAGTGTTGTCTTGCTTTACAAAAATTGATGTAAACATAGTTTGTGCTCAAATAGCCGTGGTATTAATAGGCATGCATTGAAGCGCTGAATTAAGATATGCCATATCTATCGCATATCTTTTGGAAATGAGGGGGTGTTTTTTTTGTTTTGTATAAAAAAATCTGAATTACATTCTAATAATGTTCAACTTAATGTAGTTCCATACTACTTATTTGCTGCTTTTTTCTTGCGCTTTCTGAATAGGGCACTCTTCAGTATTTACAGTATAACATAATGGTCTTTTTAATACCACTCATGCTTGGGGTAGAGAAGATACAAGTTTGAAAAGTTTTCTTCATTCTAATTGTTGTTTTACATCCTGAATTCATTGATACTATTAAAAAGGGACACTCCTGGCAAATAATGTCAAGAAACCTAAATATAACAAAATATTATTTCTATTTTTTTCATAATTGATGGGGGGATCATTGTATCAGTAAAATGAAAAAGAGCTGCCTTACGCTATTTATGCTATACTTTTACTCTAAAGCTTTGGACACCCCAACAAAGTAAATTGTATCTTGAAAATTCATGCCAATTATAATCTTCAGGGAATAGATATTCCTTGTCTTTCTGATGAGGTGCTTTACCTGCTTGCCCATGTATCACCGCAGGCACTCTCCTTTCATGCTTCCCATCCATCTGACACTTTTTCATAACACAAGGTTCTTCCAGGCACCACTGAACTTTCTTTTTCAAACTCACTTCTCAGCTTCTGATATTTCCTCTTGCCTGAGCCAGTTTTACATTTCATCCAGTGTCACTTGCTGAGCATGAAATGGCCATTTTTGGCTAAGGTCATGCAAGACTAGAGCTACCTATGACAATCCCTAATTTCCCTGTACCCTTGAGGCTTATGCATCCCTCACTGGAGTTACAGCTCTTGAATTGACAATATGGTTTGCCTGCTTCTGGATAAAGACTGTGGGCTGCCATCTAATGGCTTGGAAGGAAAATAACATGTCAGATCTTACCCTTAAAAGAGTTACATGTTCCCAGCTTTCCTGATTTAGGAAAATGTGCAAACTTCCTTTAGCATAAAATTGTTTTTCCGTTTCATTTGAAGAAAATAACATTGCATACATGACTTCATAGTCAAACTGGAAAAAAAGAAGGAAAAAATCATAGAGTTAAAAAAGAAAACAGGAACAAAAAAAGGAATTCAGCCCCCACCTGAAGCTGTTTTTCCATTTTAACTAATTGCTTGTACAGTATTCTGAATAAATCCAATGTGAACTTGTGGTGTTGTTTACACATTAAGTACGTATGTATCATATATTCCTATTCACATGAAAATGTACTCTTGAAATTAGGAGCAGGCAGCATGACTTAAAGGACAGCATTGAATAATGTCATAAGAAAAGCCACCATGGTTCACTGCTTGACAGTTTCTGCTCAGCACTTGTTGCCAGCCATTGGACCTTTTCAAAAGCAAACAAGAAGATGGCACCCAAAAAATTCTGTGCAGATCCACAACAGCAAAAGGATTACAGTACTTTTAGTGCTGTACCAGCATCTTCTTCTTAAGTGCCCCACTTACAGGAGAAACCTAACCACCACCTATCCGCAGTAAAAGACACCAATAGGTAGGATGTCCCATGAAAGTAGCAAACGACATAAATAAGTAACAATCTTTAAATGGTACTGTCTCCAATTTCATTAATATACATGCAGCATATTTCTCTAAAATAGAATACCTGTGTATCCACCACCAGCACTACTGGGCACAACCTGGAAACTAACCTTGAAAAGGAACCAGTACTTAATAGTTATATTTTCATAATTCTTAAATAATGTATGTTCCACTCAGATATTTCAATAAAAATGATTAGAGTTGTAATATCCTTCTTTCTGTATGGTGTCCCATTGTTCACATACAACTGTCAGGTAGTTGACAGGCCTGTAAAACTATACTAGCCAGATGAGAAAGGCACCATGTCTAACTTTAGAGTCATCAGTAATATACCCAGCTCATACTGGGTTTCTGAAAAACTGTGGACATCAGCATAATGCAATCTGCTCCATAATGCTAGCAAATTAAGTTCCATTTTTGCAAGGAATCCAGTGGAGTCCAATTGTCGGAAATACTCGTGAATATTTTAACACGGAGCATCACTTTCGTTGCATAATATTCAGTTACAAAAAAATGATTCTTCCCCATGTGTGAAAGAATAGTTCCCTGCAGATAAAAAAAAAAAAAAATGAAAATGTACCCTTTAGTTTGGATAATCTCTTTGAAAACCCAGCTTGAAAGGGTTTCTGTGACTTCAAAAAGAAGCAGCAATGAATTTCATATGAATTCTTGGTTATGTAATACTGTCTTAATTTTCTGCATGTCCGATCCAATGAACCAGATACACTGCAGTGAACATTACAAATTTAAGCCATCCTTAGGCCTGTGCATTGAAGTGAGGCGCAAAAAAAAGGAAGAATATAATTTTTTTTGTCCTCCAAATGTAAAACATGAACTTTTAGCCCAGCAACAAGTGAATATCCAATAATAATTCTACACATTGCCATTCGATGTAAGACCCAGGTTCTTGAGAACCCTTACGTGAAACAGCAGATCTATAAAATGAATTGCTTCATGGAAGTTTTTGTTACCATTCTCTGAAGATTATAATTGACAAGAATTTTCAAAATACAATTTAATTTTTTGGAGTGTGCAAAGGTTTACAATAAATACAGTTAGCATGCAATGGGTCTTGGAAGCATAATGCGAAATGCATGTTTATAGCTGGTACAGTCTCACATCAGGCATGCTGTTTTTTATAGTTAATTGGTATAATGTAGTAATGTAAATATATAGTGTAATTAAGTGAAATAATCTTATGGACAGATATGAGTTTTATTAAAATGAAATAAAAAATGAAAAGCTGTAATATTTTTGAAACAGACCTGTCAGATTCTTAAGATATCAAGAGTATATAAAGTTTAAAAGAATTCCTGTTGTTGCCACCCAGTTCCTTTTGACGTAAATTTAATGTGCACTTCAGCCACATTTCTGCACACAAAACATCCGATTTTATTGTTGATTATAAAAATGTAGTGTACGTGTTTTCATTCATTTTTTCTCTTTTCATTTTATTTTCATGGTGTTACCTGCTAAGATTGTGGGATGGGCAAAAACGATCTGAGGGAAGCAAAATCAGCAGCTTAGTTGGGCAGTTTGATTAAAATGAGGGCAGTGATTATGTATGCTATGCTGATGAACTAGGATTTTATTACACTCAGTCAGATAATAGAAACATGATCCCCAAAAACTTTAGCCCAGTGACCCACATGCAAGTCCTTTTTAAATTAGTACAGGCCACTCCTAATATAATACAATTTCTGTCCCCCCTGGCCATTGGACCTTACTCTTATTCGATGTTAATTAATGTTGATCTATTTTGTTTTCTTATTGTGTCTTTTATTTTTCTATTCTTTATTATGTAAAGCACTTTGAGCTACTGTTTGTATGAAAATGTGCTATATAAATAAATGTTGTTGTTGTTGTTGTACAATAAAACTTCACATTCAAAACTGAGAACCCTTCATGGTACAGACAGAAACAGGAGTGTTTTTATAGCAGCACCTTGTCAGACCTGCTTAATCTATTTCAGGGTTGCAAAGGGAAGATATCTAACCTGGCACTATAGGACACATGGCAGGAAACAGCCACAAACCAGTGCCAGTCAATGAAAAAGCCTGTTCATGTATAGACTCACATTCACATTCACATTCACACAGGACCATTTTGGGATATCCACTAGGATATACTGGGGATGTGAAAGGAGAACTAGCAGTAGCTGGAAAAAAATGCTACACAAACATAAGGAGAACATGGGGTCTTAACAAAGACTAGGCATGGAATGCGTGTGGCAGCACTTCTTGCCATTGTACCCCCAAATATCCTTATGTTGCAGTTCCTCCTTGAAACATGCAATTTATTATAGCACCACTCTGACAAATATTGTCCATGATAAATTAGAATCAAAGTAACCCTTACAGTTGTGGTCCAGATGTTAAAAAGGCTTTTCATTGAAGGCCAACTGTGCCCGTGTTTTCCTTAACCATATTGCTTCTTTCAAGAGCAAACAGAAGTTTAATAATAATAATAATAATAACTAATTACATTCATATAATGCTTTTCTAACCTACGCAAAGCACTCAAGCATACTCTATTTAAATAATGCAAATACATGCAGTATGTGTATATTCTGTATATTGTGGCATGTAGGAGGCATTTCGCATTCCAAACCCCAGACACAACTGACCACAACATGAAGTCACTGTTCAAAAGACCTTTTATTTTTTAAAGTAAAATAGAGAGTGGCTTGTTTTCTTCTGCAGTCCTTCTCCTTTTTCCCTTTTCCTGTCCTACCAGAAAAGCTTTGTCCCCCTCCTCTCCTGATTCCAACTCATTGAGATGATGTGGAAGGTCCCTTTTTAAGCTAGACCCGGGAGTATATCTGGTATCAAAATATTGTCCCTGGAAGCACTCCCAAGTTAGGTAGAACCAAATATGAACAGGGGATTCTCCTGGCCCCAGCTCCATCTGGCAGCACCCAAGGAACCCAACAGAGCTGATACTTGAAACCACAACTTTCATGCTACCCATTGGGTGTTCAAATAGGGGTTCACCAACAGAGATGCTGCCACCTAGTGTATTGAGGGACAACATGACCATAGGTGTCATTCTCTCACTTTTTCTTTTATATCAGCTTCCCAACCAGGAAGGGGAATACTAACTGTCCTAGTCAGTATGCCCCTCCACCCATATTGTCCACCTATTGTGGCCTCCCGGGATGCCACTCCATTCCTTCTGCCCATTCATTATAATAGCCACCCAGCCTGGTAAGGAGATACAGTTCATCTCAACTGGGATGCCAGTCCATTCATGATGACATTCCAAAGACGTGTGTTGGGTTGGCTACTGATTCTATATTGTCCACTGTAAATGTGAGTGTGGGTGTGTGCATAAGTGGGTCTGGGATAGATTGGCACCCTGTCTAGGAATGATTAATGCTTTATGCCCTGAATCTGAATTGGGTTAAGCAGGTTTGAGAATATTATGTTATTATATGATATGTTGCTTTATTACTTGTAAGAATTTGTGTTTGTAGCAACTTATTAAAACTATAACCCATTTTCCAAGTAGCTACTCCATAACCCCAATGCATTTCAAAATACTGAGCAATAGGATTTCATGGCCTCCATTGTTTCTGCTCATCACACATTTTACACAAAACCTGCCAGGTTTATGTTAAACATTTTTTAGTAAATGGAAGCGTATTTTAATCCTTGTAGATTATACAATTTTAACTCCCACATCAACAGTGTAGGCAGTACTTTGATTGAAGCCCATTAGATTTACATTTTAAAATCCGTTTCCAATTATCCAAGCAATGGTGTTTCCAACTCAACATTATCCTACTGTTAACTTTGATATAAATTCTGCTATTAATAAAAAGTGCATTTTATATTTCTGTGCTCAATAACTGGTTATTAAGGTTTATCAGACAAGGCCACATTGATTCTAAATTTGTCCGGCATGAGTGAGTGTGGATGGATGTCCAGGGTTCATTTCTGCTTTACATGTGATGCTGCAGGGTTCACAACAGCTGCATATTATATGAAGAATTATCCACAACTCCATATATCAGGATACTGACATTGCATTATTACCAGAATAAAATTAATTGCCACGTCAAATGCTAATTTCAGTAGTGAAATTTAAAGACGCCACATAAAAAATATAAAATCAAGCAGTTAAGAAAAATTAAAAAGTGATGACCAAAAATACAAGACAGTATGACAGAACAGTAAATAAGTGCTTATATGGATTTTCTGTGGCAATCCAAATTTCCTAGGTCCAAAAACATGCAGTAATACATTAGACCTGCAAGTGGGGATAGTGGCATTGTTCAGCATCACCCTATACCTCAGACAAAAATGTTACACACTACACCAGTGTAGAAGGAAGAACACCATAGGTGAGGAGTATATGTAGAAATAGTGCCCTGAATGTACAGTGGTACCTCGGTATACGTCCGCTTTGGAATAAGTCCAACTTGGTATACGTCCTGTTTGGATGCGAAAAATTTTGCTTGGTATACGACCTTTGTTTGGAATATGACTCGCGTGCTACCCATGTTTACATCTCTCGAGACAAAGCCACGACTGCCCACGAGCGTCAGTGCGCCAGTTGCTAGCATTCAGTGAACAACCCGTGCTATAACTCTATGTGAATTTTCACGTGTGTGGTATAGCGGGTCCACAGCTCTTGTCAAAGGCCAGTTTTAAAATAAAGAATCGACGCGCTCGCAGCTTGATGAGGGGGCGTGGTGGTTGTGTGGCTGAAGCAGTTCTCGGGACGATTCGCGATGTGGGTGTTTCTCACCTAAGTGCACAGGTGAGAGACCATCCCCATTCGTGATTGTTCCTGGGGATGCTTATCTTGATAAATAGAAGTGCGAGTTGGCTAGAAGGGGAGGAAACAGAAAGAATGGATGGGAGCTTGCGAGAGAGAGAGAGAGAGAGAGAAAGAAAGAATGAGAGAAGTGCAGGAGAGCATTGCAGCTGAACAGGGAGCCTGGGTGTTGGGCCAACACCCGGGGAATACTAGTAGTGATCATGGAGCGGGATTGACTGGAAGGAGGATGACTCTCCGCGTACGGCCGCGGGAGTTGGGACTTGGGCGAGTGTATTCCCCAGCATAAGTGCCCTGGTCGCTGTGGATCCCAAGTCGCTGTCAGGAGGAGCCTACTGGAGCCAGGGATTGGAGAGGTAAACTGAACAGCTGAAGAAGGCAGAGTGAAGGTCAGCTGCAAGTAGGGCGACTCCCCTGTTGGGAAGCAGGGGGGCCGCCAGGTAAAAAGGCACCGGGCTTATTGTTGTTTTTTTTTTTTTTAAAGAGTGCGTCCTGCTGTATTTTAACCTCTTTGTTTTTAAGAAGACTTTTTTCTATTGTTTTTAACGTCCACATTTCACTTCTAATTTTGTGGATTATTTATTGGAACTTTGGACACTGCACTTTAATTTGAATACCTTGTTTTGTTGATTGTTTTAATAAAAGCACTTTGCACTTTTCACCATCCCCATGCTTTGTTGTGCCTCACTGCTAAGCTCATCGGTAACATTACCAACGGTGTAGGGTTCCCCGACAGCAGATGGAAGTATACAGCAAACCTGCATCATCACAACGTGATTTTGTGTTTTTTCACGTGAATTTGAATTGATTGTTGAAAAGTAGGAAGGTGGCATGCATATCCGGGACATGGCTGTTGCATACCGTTTGCCGAGAACAATGGTATCTATGATTGTGAAAAACAAAGACGTTATTAAAAAGTAAAGTGAAGTTAAATTTTCATTTATTTCATCTAATTGCTTTTGTATTTATGTATTTTAGTATTAAGCAGTGTTTAAATTATTTTATACAACCCCATCAATGTATAATATGCCAATAACAATAGGATTTTTTTTTCATGGGATGGATTAATCATTTTCCCATTATTTCTTATGGGAAAAATTAGTTTGGTATACGTTCTATTTGGTATAAGTCAAAGGATCTGGAACAGATTAAGGACGTATACCGAGGTACCACTGTAATTGCTTAAGGGACACAAACCTAACAATGACAAGGAGAAATAGTATAATAAAAGTTCCCCACATCAGCAGTGTTATCATATGAGACTTACTAGATACATTTATCAAGTTCATCTGCTTCCTCCCTTGAAGATTAACACACACACACATTCACACCCATATACATATAAATAGCAGTCCTAGCCACACAAAGTCTCAAGAGGTGTCAATTGCCAGTCACTCAACAGTATTCCACATAGGATTCTCTACCTAGGGACTCACTGTCATCAGCACTAACATACATGTGGGTGTCGTCACGACACACATTAAAAAGTGCAATTCTTTTGGTTATATGCCACTGACCAACCAAACAATGTCTTACTTTTACCATAGTTGTTGTAATTATTGAGTAGTGACTTCAATAGTCTTAATAAACTCTGCACGCAAAAAAGTGGCAATTTTGCCCACACTTGGCACCTTTTTATTTCAAAGACACTCAATAAAAGATACAGTACATAAAATATAAAAGCAACCTGGTATTTATTAATGTATAACAATAAATACTAGAAGAAAATATAATAGAAAATAAAATGGATAGCAAAGTTTGGATATAAACTGTCTTAGAAAAGCTTACTGAAAATCAGAGATGTCTAGGTATGGATATTGTCCTGGGTGGCTTTTGACGTAGCAATCGGTGTTATTTATAGGTTACGTTTTATGACGTCACATGTGTCTCTTATGTTGTTTCCTCTGTTGTCCTTCTGTCATTTTTACCCATTTTGGTCCCTTGGACAAGCCATGTTTATGTTAAAATGAACACATGGGGGTTTCAGGACACATGACATTATAAACATTTGATTAGCTATCTTGTCCTGATGAAGAATGACTCTGATCAAAGTGTTGAATCTTTTAAGTATCTCCTTACTTATTCCTTTCTCAGTTTGTCAACAAATTCTGTAATTCCTAGTCCTGCAGCGTCCATCTGTTCCCAGGTTATGAAACAGAAAGTGACTTTGTGGAGTGTACCTAACTTCTTTTCCCTCCAACATTAAGTTGTAAACCATTTATCACAGACCACTACAACACAGGAAGAATTTACAAGAAAGGATCCTTGCAATGTCTGCAATTAAAGTCCTGTAAATTCAGTTCATCCTGGTTTATTTGAGCAAAATAATTAAATTTTAATATAATCAGTCTGCAGTTCAAAAATTAAAGATTTTCCACACCAGGACAAGCAAGTAGTAGCAGTGTGGCCCAGTGTAAACATTCAGGGGTGCAATAAAACCTAGAATCACCAGAGCAGGGGTCTCCAACCATGGTTTGTGGTGGGCCACAGTGGCTGCAGGTTTTCATTGTAACCATCTTCTGAATTAGTGAGCCATTTTTGCTACTGATTAACTTGTTTTGCTTTAGTTTTAATTGACGTGACTCAGACCCCTTAGTTATTTCATTTTCCAAACAATAGCCAAACAATAATGAGACACAAACATGCCGCCACATGACCTGCTAACCTGAAAATAAAGAAAGGTGAAGGTCTCTGTCATGTTTGTCTGCTCTGGTCACCAAAACATCTTGATGGTGGTTTTAGAAAAAAACAGAATATTAACATTCTGCTGTGGCAGAATGAGAGCAGCAACAAGTCATGATATCCAATAATGACATTAATTAACAGCAAGAACTGGCTTCTCATTAAGAAACTGGTTGGAGTGAAATTGGCTGGAGTTTGACATTCCCATTTAGCTGGTCATCTGTTAGCTTGTTTCACATCTCATTTCTGTTTGACTGCCATTTAATGAAGAAACAAATCAATTCAGAGGACTGTGTTAAAAACAGTGTTATTAAAATGAAGAGAAAATGAGTTAATTAGCAGTTCTGATTAGAAAAAGGGTTCAAATGAAAACCTGCAGCCACTGCAACCCACCAGGACCAGAGCTGGACACCCCTGCTCTAGAGGAACAGCTCCAAAATTTCTTGAAGACATTCCTGACCCTGGAAGTACTTCCCGGCATATTGCTTGAAATAACTTGTAAGCTGTTTGATTTAGGCATCAAATTTTGCAACCTTATCTGCTCTCCTTGACGTTTTGTTCATTCGAAGACTTACATGACCTGCTTATGCAAGGAAATGATTAGCTGAAAGAAAACACATACGTTGTGGAGTTGGACACCCCTGCTTTAGAGGAACAGTTCCAAAATTTCTTGAAGACATTCCTGACCCTGAAAGTACTTCCAGGCATTTTGCTTAAAATAACTTGTAGGCTGTTTGATTTAGGCATCGCTTCCTGTCAGTTGCCCACTGAGTGTGGAGTCAGGAAATAAGCTGCAAGAAACTCCTTGCTACAGGGAAGGAGAAAGAAAGAGAAGGCGGTGACATTGTGTTGGGAAAGCAGAAAGACCACACCATCAGATAGGCAGGGGTAACAACAATCACATAGGGATAGGCAACAGTGTTAGTTTTGTTTTACTTTTAAAAGTAATCATCCCTCTTTTGTATGTTTCATATGATTAATTATTGCATTTTTTTGTATAATTTACTGTTACTCTAGGTTGAAGAATGCTGTGAGTGCACCCCCTTGTGTTCTCGGTAGCTTTTTGAAATTTGCCCAGTATGGATGAATGGGATCGGCTGTAGATGCGCAGAACTCTTTAACTGAAAAATTCTGTGCTCATGAAGTGTTTCAGTAGCTAGAGCACTAAACATGCACAAATACTGTCATTTGTTTTACACGCCTGAAAAATAAGGCATTCAATTTGTTGAAGTCATCTTGCTGGAATACAGTTTAATCAGTGAAAGCAGTGATATTTTAAATTAGCCCAATCCCTTTATTAGAATCATGGTAATATATTCTTTAGGAAATCCAAGCTATTGTTTCCACATATAAAGCAATTGCTTAAATTGCTTCTGGGAAGGTTTCTTTATGACTGGAATGTGACCTTCAGGATTAGTGCTGCCTGCTGGAGATGATGACTGTGTTTCTCTACCAGCAGCAAATAGGATATGTGACATGGCATCAAAATAATCTATTTAACCATTCAGAGTTTTACACGGTATATTTAAATTGCTTGATTAATTTACTGTTTTTGCTGTTTTATTTGAATAAGTATTTTGCATACCCAGCCAGGTTGTAATATAAGTTTTTTTCAAACCATACCAGAGCACTTGTACTAAAATGCAATGATTATTCTTGCTAATACCAATTGGATTGCATGCAAGCATATTAGCTTTTTTAATTTGAGGGATGTTTTACATGGCTACAGACAGGGGTGCCACAGTGGTCTGCAATACTTCTGTAAGTCATGTAAGTAGGTTTGTCCCTAAACTGGATAACCAGTCCATACAATGGATGAATGAACTGTGGCTGTAAATTGTACAAGTCAAGTCAAGTTGGGGACCATGCACTGGTACAGTGCGTTGCCGCACTCACAACACAGTGAAACAACTCAGGATCCCAGTTTGCAACCCCCCAGGCAGACACACTGTCCAGTCCCGCCCTCCAGAAATAACCCTCTATCTGCCGCAGCCAGGTGTTACGTGGGCGACCCCTTGGCCTGGTTCAGCCACTCGGGTCCCCAACAATGAGGATCTTACGAGCTGGGTCACCCTCTGAGAAACGCACCACATAGCCGTAGTGCCGTAACTGACGCTCCCTCACAATACAGGTAATGCGCCTCATTCGGGACTCCATGAGCAACCGCTCATTCGACACAAAGTCAAACCAATGGTACCCAAGGATTTTCCGGAGAGACACAGTACCATAGGAGTCCAGTCTTCGTCTCAGGTCACTGGATAGCGTCCATGTCTCACAACCATATAGCAAGACAGGAAGCACCAGGACTCTAAAGACTTGGACCTTTGTCCTTTTGCATAGATTTCGGGAGTGCCTCCCACACACAAACACAAATTTAACAGTGTTACAATTTCTTTATACAATATCGTCATTTGGTATAATGTTTTTCATCATATTTTC
Source organism: Polypterus bichir lapradei (assembly GCA_026402145.1). NCBI lineage: Eukaryota > Metazoa > Chordata > Cladistia > Polypteriformes > Polypteridae > Polypterus > Polypterus bichir. The sequence goes on along the minus strand of JANRMT010062796.1, from coordinate 1,295,416 downwards.
ATGGTCCAAAGGAGAAAACAATCAACAATAAAGAAAAAAAAGTAAAGAATAGCCAAAATGGGGTTTTATTTATCACATATGTAAGACAGTGTTGGTGAGCACTCAAGTTCGCTCACACAGATTTCCAATATGTAGCTCTGAATATACAGTTCTGGGTAACAAGAGATTATAAAGCAAAACTAAAAATAAAAATATTAAATGCATAAAGATTACAGAATGACTCTTCTGTACCTCAGCCTACCACTGAATTCAGCCAACAAGCCTACCAAACTTACACCATCAATTTCTCTGTCCATTTAGGCCTTGCGTAAAAACAGGCAAATCCATGCCAAAGTGCATGTTAAAGAGGAATTTCATATGAACTTGGAATTTTTTTATTGCTTTAATGTAAATAACATAGTGTGAATAAATTAGTTAATTTGAATAAAATCAGACAAATAAAGTTACTTTCCACATTTTCTCACTGTCTGAGGGGGGCAGTGAAAATTACAGTTGCTTATCAAAGTGAACAGCAAAAAGATCTGAAATGAGCAATAAAATAATTTGTTTTGCTTTTTTCTTTGCAGTTGCTGCACGTTAATAGTTGCCGTGTTTTCAAATAACCTAACTTGTTGCACCATGCCAACTTATTCATCTGAAAAAGTGAGAATAAAATTATTACACAGAGCAAAAAAAAACTTAGCAGGGAAAACACATGGGTGTTGCTTTCTGTGATGTGCAATAATTAATTCTTCTTAACTGTACTTTTCATTTTTGTTTGTGATGCTGTTTCATAAGTATATGTACCGGTGAAATGCTTGCTGTGTTTCTTCTTGCCATTCCATAAATTGTATTATGTTGTTGGAACATTACAAGGCAGAGTGGTGACCTCTACTTTCCAATAAGTGATGCCAAAATTCTCCTTAATGCAATGTCACAATCATGAAGTCAAGTGTAAAATGTTGAGCATGTTGGCACAACTCTTGTCAAATATGCAATCTTATTTGCTCTCCTTGACGTTTTGTTCATTTAAAGATTTACATGGCCTGCTTATACAAGGAAATGATTAGCTGAAAGAAAAAGTATACATTGTGGCAAACAGAGGGCACTCCAACCGCCCCAATCTGACACAGACAGACGCAGTAGGCACAAGTCCAAGCACCCAGATTTTATTGTTCTTTTGCTCTCTCTTTACAACACAGTTCCAACAAGCACAACACTCTATTTTTCTTTCCTTTTCTTTCTTGTCTTTTCTCCTCCATTCTTACCTGGCAAGCTTTGTCTCCCTCCTCCAGACTCCCGACTGCTGGTCCCTTATATAAGGTACCCAGAAAAACTCCAGGTGCTCGGTGATGGACTTCCAGCTGGGTGTGGCGGAAGTGCTGTGCTCCAGGGCTCAGCTTCTGCTGCAGCACCCCCTAGCAGTGCCCACAGACCCCACAGGGCTGTATCAGACTCCAACTCCCATGGAGTCTTGTGGGAGTCCGAGGCACCGCTGTAATCCAGGGCGGCTGCCACCTAGCATTCCGGGGGAGATAATGTTTTGGCCATGCTTGCTCCCCCAGCCATCCCAACATAGGGGCGTCCTGACCGGACAAGGGCCTCAGCTGTCCACCACAGCGTCAACATTAGATAAAATAGCTTTTGGTTTTTAATTGCTTTTTCAATTGTTGTAAGTTAATTTGCAATTTTATTTCTTCTATTGAATGAGTTCCCACCTGGCACAACCAGTGCCAAATGTTTTTTCTGGTTTGCATCATAAGCTGGCTTGTTTAGCTGGTGTTGCTGACACTGTTGGGCAAACCCAACTGCAGGTATTATGATACTGAGGAGATTCAAAGTAAGGATAAAAAATATCTTATAAAAATTAAAGTTTCTATAGTCAGAAATTGAGAAGTACTTTAACAGAAGGGATATTCTAAATGAATGTCAGTGTATGTCATATACACAAAAGACTGTGTTCTTGCTAGTTAAAATTTAGCCTCATCACCCTTCATTTTTTAATTCCTTATCCTACTTACACAGTATGAGCATTTTATGATATTACTGTATGATTTTGAGTAAACAGCCCCTTAAGTCATGGAGGGGAAAACAGTATTTAGCAATACTGCTGTCTCATCATTGTCCTTGTGAAGTTGCACTTTCTTAACATGTTGCAAATGTTTTCCAGTGGGTACTCTGGTTTCCCTTCCACATTCCCAAAGATGCACTCAGTTAGGATAAATTGTAATCCCAAATGGGCCCTGCGCAGGTATCTGTGTGTGTGTGTTCTCCCTTTCAGGAAATGGCAGAACTAAGTAAGCCAAAGCAAGGACCAGGAAATGAAGCCCAGAACTATGTCAATGTCAATGTCAATTTATTTATATAGCACATTTAAACAACAGAATGCTGGGCCAAAGTTCTTTACAATAATAGAATAAAAGAAAACATGCAAATAACATAAATAACATAAATAGAAATAAAATATTTGAACATAAATAAAATAAATAATAAACAGAAGTAATGTTATATAATCACAATGAGGAAAACCATCAGTATTACTGAAGGTCACGGAATGCAAGTGAATAGAAATGAGTCTTTAATCTTGTTTTGAACAGTTCAATTGTAGACGACTCCTTTATATGATGAGGTAAAGAGTTCCATAGGCGAGGAGCAGCAGCTTCAAAAGCCCTGTCCTCCTTGGTTTTACACTTGGTAGAAGGGACAACAAGAGACAACTGACCAGAAGATCTAAGCACTCTGGATGGCTGGTGTAAAACACACAATTTGGATAAATAGGCAGGAGCAAGCCCATGTAAAGATTTAAAAACTAGCAACAAGATTTTAAAATCAATTTGAAAACTGACAGGCAGACAATGAAAAGAAGCTAATATTGGAGAAACAGAATCAAACTTTCTTGCCCCAACCAGAAAGCGAGCGGCAGCATTCTGGACCAACTGTAACCTGTGTATCAGGGATTTGCTAATCCCAGAATACAGCGAGTTGCAGTAATAAAGGCGAGAAAAGATAAAAGCATGAGTAGCTTTCTCAAGATCCCTAGAAGATAAAAAAGGCTTGATCTTACCTAATAGACGAAGCTGGAAAAAGCAACTCTTGACTACAGAATTAACTTGTTTTTCAAAAGAGAGGTTACTGTCAAAGATAACACCTAGATTGCGGACTTGAGGTGTGCAAAAGACAGAGAAAGAGCCGAGAAGTCCAAGACCATTTGGGCTTTAGCTGATGGACCCACTATAAGCACTATAACTATTAGCCAAAACAAAGTAGGATCAAAAGCTAGTGATCTCACTAAACCAGAACATCAAAACTAAATTGCTAGTCAAAAGTAATTGCTCAAAAAGCAGTAGAGGTTTCTGGTGCACTAGTAGGTTTCTAACCACTAAAGATATTAACGTCACAGAAGTTTTCATCTGGAAACCTGGATGATGTGAGTGGTATCCTGGCCTCTTTAATAATTTCCTGATCATAACATCATGGGCTGTTGATCAGGCAATTATGTGACCGCAATGCTACAACATTATTAGCAATAAAATTGGTGTGGCCATCAGAAGAGACATAAAAAGTTGAAAGTGGTCCAAAACACAATAAATTTAGCTCCATAGTTAACATTGCAAGCATAGTGATGAAATACTACCAAAGTACAACAAGCACCAATTTGATAACAATATGTAGAATATTATTTTGCATACTCCAAAATATTAAAATCATGAAAGATTAGGCTTCTCAGTGGACTAGCACCCAGTCGAAGTTTGGCTCCTGTCGAGTGCCCAATGCTACAGGAAAGGTTTCAGCCTCCTGCAACCCTGACTTAAATTACTGAGTTTAAGAATGTTGAATTTATGTTTTTAACTTACTCTGTACTGCTGCATTCATTGGTGTCAACAAGATCAGTGTTACATCCTGCTGTTTCTGTCAAATTTGTGTCAGTTAAGTTTCAATCATTTAAAATTAAAGGTCTGTGTAAGCAGTGGTTTATAATTAAAGCTCTGTTTATCCGTATTGCACTTCAGATCAAACGTTTTAGAATACCTCAGTTTTCCTTTAAATTTGATCAGTTGAAATGCAATGAGTGACCTAAAATGATAAATAGGTAAGCAGTAAACTGCCAGACATTTACATTTAAAGTTTAGGTTAGCAAAAACTGAAAAAAAGGAAATTTCAGAATATTACAAATGGGCCTTCTTCCAGGAAGAACTAATAGGTTACAACCTACAGATGTTCTGCAACAGTTGAAGTAAAATAAGCCTTGCTCTGTTCCTCCATATGCAGATGATGTGGTACTGTATATATCAGACCCACAAAATTCTGTGCCTGCAGTCTTAACAGCACTTACAGAATTTCAAAAGATCTCTGGTCTCAGAATTAATCTGAATAAAAGTGTACTCTTTCCAGTGAATTCTCACGCATATAATGTTAGATTAAACACTCTACCTTTTATCATTGCAGATCAGTTTAAATACCTAGGGGTTAACATCACAAGTAAACACAAAGTTCTTTATCAACAAAATTTCGCCGTCTGTTTGGAAAAAATTAAGCAAGACTTGCATAGATGGTCAACCCTTCATCTCACTCTACTTGGAAGAATTAACGTTGTTAAGATGAGTATTCTTCCTCAGCTTCTTTTTTTATTTCAAAACATTCCAATATACATTAATAAATCAGTTTTTAAGCAATTAGATTCAACAATAACCTCATTTATTTGGAACTCAAAACATCCACGCATCCAAAGAGCGACCCTACAAAGACGAAAGGCAGAAGGTGGCATGGCTCTACCTAACTTTCAGTTTTATTACTGGGCAGCAAACCTACAAGCTATAAAAACCTGGACACAAATATAAGAACATGCACAGGCTTGGTCCGCAATAGAAGTAAAATCCTGCAGTACTTCTTTATATTCCCTGCTCTGTGTCCCAACAAATGTAAGCTATCGCCAATATACTAATAACCCAATTGTGCTTCACTCACTCAGAATATGGAGCCAATGTAGAAAGCATTTTAAGATGAAGAAGCTTTTATCTGTGGCACCTCTGCAAGAGAACCACCTCTTTCAACCTTCGCAAACATATGCAGTTTTTAATATCTGGAAAAAATTTGAGATTAATTTGCTTAGAGATCTTTATATAGACAACATCTTTGCATCCTATGAACAATTATATTCCAAATTTAACTTTCCAGCTACACATTTCTTTCACTATCTTCAAATTAGGAACTTTGTTTAACAGAACCTGCCCGATTTTCCTCATCTTGCACCTTTGTCCATGCTGGAAAAAATATTGCTCAATTTCAAGGACTTAGACACCATCTCTGCAATATATAAAATATTTTACAGCCCCTCCCTTTCAAAGATCCAAGAGGACAATGGGAAAAAGATCTCTCAATTAATATATCAGAAAAGGAGTGGAAAGTAGCAATGCAGAGAATTCACTCGAGCTCCATATGCGCAAAGCATACAATTATTCAACTCAAAATTATATATCGAGCACATCTGTCTCGTCTAAAACTCTCCAAAATGTTTCCAGGGCATGATCCAACCTGTGAACGTTGTAATCAAGTCCCAGCCTCATTGGGTCACATGTTCTGGGCCTGCACCAAATGAACATCTTTTTGGATCAAAATCTTTAAATGCCTTTCAGACAGCCTTGGGGTCACAATCCCTCCTAATCCATTAACAGCAGTGTTTGGTGTTCTTCCAGATGGGTTTAAAGTGGAGAAGGACAAACAAACTGTGATTGCATTCACTACACTTCTGGCACGCAGACTTATTTTGCTAAACTGGAAGAACCCTAAATCTCCTCTTTTAAGTCAGTGGGAAACCAATGTTTTATACTATTTGAAATTGAAAAAAATCAAATACTCAGTTAGAGGATCTGTATAGAATTTTTTCAAAACGTGGAAGGATCTAATCAATAATATTTTAGAATAAACTCTTAAAGCACAGAGGAAGCAATTATCTCCTCATTTCTTTTTCTTCTCCATTCATCTCTATTGGTCTATTAAACTCATCAATTTAGGTATGTTTATAAGTTTTAAGTTTTACCCCGTTGGCCATGCTTCTCTCTCAGGGGTGGGGATTGACTTGTTTTTCAATCTCAATCCTATTTTTTGTAAAAATTGATTGATTTGTTTGGAATGATTACAATAAAATTACAGTATTTAAAAAAAAAAGCCTTGCAAGCTGAAGCAAACAATTTGCACAGGTGTCCCAACCTCTGTTGAATACTTAAATCCACCCTGTATGTCTTAGAGCAGTGATGGAACAGATCTGACTTATTTTGAGCCTTGTAGATATTATAGTAGTGTAATTATATCCATTCAATGTTTCTCTTTAGTTTATTGTTCAATATTCAAAATCTCACCTGTAAACTGTAATCTTTCCATTTCTGATAAGAATAAAACAACAAAGCTGACCAGTGTCTCCTGTATCCTGACATTTTCCACTATGCACTTGTAAGAACAGTAGCTTACTGAAATGTCAAGGTCCATTATTTTACCCTTGCAGACTCAACGATCTTGAATCATATTGCCTAAACAAATATGCTTCAGTTGCCAACTTGGGTAATTTGTCTTCATCTGACATGCATTTAGAGTAAATGTAGTAATCATTTTAATTGGGGCATCTGTAAAAGTCACTTGGAGGAAACTGAAATATACAGTGTATCACCCTGTGGTTCTTGGCATCACTGCAATTATCAATGGGTTTCTTAGACTGTGTTTTTATCACGTCTCCTAAAGACTTGCATGTTGGTTTAATTGGCAGTTTTGAGCTGGCCTGGTATATGAGCAAATGTACCCTGTAATGGACTAGAAAACCATCCACACTTCCAGCATTTCACCTTATTCTCCAAACCCCCCTAAGAACCTAAACATGAATTAATCAGATTCTGAAATGGTTTGACAGTTTTACTTGCATGTTATAGCCATTTGTATTCTTTTTGGGACTCTAAGTGGTATAGTAGTTTTTGGGCTAAACTGCATAACATCAACTCATCTGTGTTTGCTGGAGTCTCAAGTGATCACTTAGTTTGCTTATGCCAGGTAATGCTGTATATACAGTACACTCTAAAGATACTACATAAGAGAAGGGTGGAGTGGTGGTTATGTAGCTAAGGATCTGTGCTGGTATCTGGAAGGTTGCTGGTTCAGATCCCATTACTGCCAGAAGGGATCCTACTCCATTGTGCCCTTGAGCAAGGGCCTTAAAATTGCTCCAGGGGTGCAGTACAATGGCTGACCCTGTGCTCTGACCCCCAAAGGTCATGCAAAAAGGTAGTTTCCACTCGGAGATTAACAAAGTATATCACATTAAAAAAATCACAAATCAAATATTTTATGCTATGCATTTTATCTATTAATCAATTTACTAAATACCAGTACAGGCTGCAGTTTTACGGTTGTAGAGAACCAAAACAGTGAACATTCACACACCACCACAATCACACTCACCAATCACTCTAATGTATACTTTGATGTGGGACAAAAACAAATTATCTACAGGAATAAACAGGAAGCCACGGGGAGAATCTGAAGACCACACATAGACAATCCTAAGCCTAGAATTCAAACCCACTTTCATATTTGTTACATTCTAAGCTTACACTCATAACTGCACAATGTATTTATTTAAGATTTAAATGGTTCTGTTTATCCTGACTGGTGACATCATCAGAGGCTGAGGGTTGGTGGGAAATAATGAGTTCTTTGAAAGTAAAGCACATCTAACTTCTTCTGATCTCTCTATTTAATTTTATACTGCACTGGTCTCCTTAATTTTAGAAACAAATAACAAAAGCATCAATGCACTTTAAAGGCTAAGTAGAAAATGTAAATATATGTCCAGCTGATAGCATGTTACCCACTAAATGACGCATCACAGATTCTTTTAATTTATTTTGTAGATTTCCATTACAACATGTAGAAGTTAATTTTATAAGACTCGATAAATGTTCATGAGCCTATACCCAGTCATTTGTGCCTTTGGGATTTCTATATCTATGATAAATATATTTATATATATATATATATAACTATATGACTCATTTAACACTGCCTATTAGCCAAGAGCAAAAAAAAAAAATAAATAAATAAAATCTAGAAGAATACTATAGAAGCATCAGCTTAATTTGAGGAAGAAGATCTTGCACAAGAAATTATCTTTCGTTTCTCTTTGGCTGTGATAATATTGTAATCAGGGTTAGTAGTGTGTGATGCCCTGACAATGGAAGGACCAGGGGAGAGACCTATTTCAGGATATTTTCTCCCCTGGCCCGATAGAGGTTAGCCCCCTTGGCTTGCAGCAGGGTCACAGATTTGGGGCATGGAGGCTCAACCCTACTGGGGCCCGTAGCCACCGCCGGGGGGCACCTGAATGTTTGCTTGGTCCTGTTTGCCAGCACTCCCGCCACACCAGGCAGTGCTGCCGGAAGAAGGTTGTTGGACAGCTGGAGTCCTATAAAATGGAGCCAGCCGCCAGTGTTCAATGGCCACAGTTGAGAAGAAGAAGGACAAAGCCTGTCTGGAAGACTGTGCTATAGCTGATTGTATTATGTGTATTGTGCTGAGAATAAAAGTGTGTCCTGTGGGGCAATTTGTGTCCTGTCTGTCTGTGTCGGGGTTAGACAGAGTAGATTAGTAAACCTTGTCATCTACAAGCATATACCCACTGGAAAAGAGAAAGAATTCAGCTCTGGTTGTACTCCATATACTCCAAAAACACCTGTCACAGAAAACTGCAAGTTGTATATTTAAGTGAGCACAATTGTCAAGGCTCCCACCTAACTACACCTTTAGGCATATCTCCCTTTATAATATATGTCACGTGGCACCATCTATGAGCAACCTGGTGTTTAACAGACAGTTAACCACAGACATGTAAATGGAAACGAGGTCCCATCATTGCATGAAGTTAGAGTGCAGCCTTGAGATCTGTTAACTAAAAGATCATATTCAGCCATTATGACTGTCCTGTGAATAATAGGAACCTTAGACATTTTGTATTGTGCTTCTTTATTGAATATGGGAGTAGGTGGTGAAACAGAATTCACCACAATATATAAGACTCGTATCATTTCATTTATAAATTATAAAGCTGTCCTTTTTGCTTGTCCATGTGGTTCTTTCTGAAAGTTCATTGAGGTTTCAGTGCACTCAATAGGCTGGGAGGAAGCATGTCCAGATTGTTGAAGATAGTGGTGAGTCAATTTTGTCAGAGTGGTGTCTTCACAGACTGGAGGCCATGGACACAAACTTCCAGAAATTAGCCCTTTTTAGTACTCATAATATTTTGTTTTAATATACATGCAAAAGTTTGCGTACACCTGACCATCACATGTATACAATGAGCCTTTTTTACATCCCTTTCCAAAACCATCGGCATCAACATGTAGTTGCCCCCGACCCGTAGAGGCTTTAAGTGCCTCCACTTTTCTTTGACAGCTTTCCACAAGATTTTGGTGTGTGCTGTGGGAATTTGTGCCCATTCAGTCAAAGAGCCTTTGTGAAGTCAGATACTGATGTTGGACGAGAAGACCTGGCTTGCAGTGGCCATTCTAATTCATCCTGTTGGTAATCAGTCGGGTGGAGGCCAAGGCTCATTGCAGGCCATTAGATTTCTTCCATACCAAATTCATCAAAACAAGTGTTTATGGACTGGAATTGTGCATTAACAAATGAGGGAGCACTGAATCAACACAGTCCAACACCAAGTCAGTTAATCTTCAAGGATATCAATCTGTCCTATTGTGAATCAACGTCACCTGCTTTGCTGCAAGACAACCTCCAAAAAGGGAATAGTTTTGCAGGTGGTGGCCACAGGCAATTGCTTTCTGCTTATCCTTCCTGACTGATTTTTCTCTAGCTTTGCTAGTGTTCTTGTCACTAATGGTAGCATGAGGTGGTACCTGCAGCCAATTCATGTTGCATTTTCAATCCAACTCCTCCGGGATGGTACATCCATACATTGCAAGAAGGTTTTCTGTGTCTCCCAGCACAGTCTCAAGAGCATCGAGAAGATACCAGGAGACGGGTGGTACACGAGCAGAGCTGGACAGGGCCATAGAAGGACATCAACCGAGAAGCAGGACCGATATATGATCCTTTACAGGAGGAGCACTGCCAGAGCCCTACAAAATGACCTCCAGCTGGCTACTACTGTGCATGTTTCTGATCAAACTGTCAGAAACAGAATCCACAAGGGTGGAATGACAGCCTAACGTCTTCTAGTGGGACCTGGCCTCACAGTCGATCAACGTGCAGATCGATTGCCATTTGTCAGAGAATACCACAATTGGAAGCTCTGTTGTTGGTGTGGATGAGAACAGGTTCACACTGAGCACATGTGACAGGCATGAAAGAGTCTGGAGATGCTGTGGTGAATATTATGCAGCCTGCAACATCATCCAGCATGGCCAGTTTTGTGGTGGGTCAGTGATGGTTTTGGAGGGTCGCACAAACCTCTATGTGCTAGGCAATGATACCCTGACTGCTGTTAGGTACCGTGATGAAACCCACAGAGTCATTGTCAGACCCTACGCTGGTGCTGTGGGCCCTGGGTTCCTCCTGGTGTAGGACAATGCCTGGCCTCATGTGGCCAAAGTGTGTAGGCAATTCCTAGATAACAAAGACATTGATTCAATTGATTGGCCCACTGTTTCCCAGACCTGAACCCATTTGAGAAACTCTGGAACGTTATGCATCAGTGCATCCAACACCTCCATGTATCACCACACATTGTCCAGAAGCTTACTGATACCCTAATCCAGATCTGGGAAATGATCATTTAGGACACCATCCACCGTCTCATCAGGAGCATGCCCGGATGTTGTCAGGAGTGCATATAGGCACGTGGGGGCCATACTCACTACTGAGTCACATTATGAGTTGTACTGAAATTTACATAGATTGCATCAGCCTGTAATTTCAATTTTTGATCCCTCAATGGGTTGGTGATTTTGGTTTCCACTGACCACTGTAACACCATTCTCAACATATTACACAGTATTAATCAGTAAAGATTTTCCACTTGAATATTTTATTCATCAAGATCAAATGTGTGATTTAAGGACTCCTTTAATTTTTTTGAGCAATGTATATTTTTATATCTATACTAATAAAAGGCAAAGCCCTCACTGACTGACTGACTGACTGACTCACTCACTCACTGACTCATCACTAATTCTCCAACTTCCCATGTAGGTAGAAGGCTGAAATTTGGCAGGCTTATTCCTTACAGCTTACTTACAAAAGTTAAGTAGGTTTCATTTCGAAATTCTACACGTAACGGTCATAATGGTCGACAACGTCCGCCATGTTGAACTTTCTTATTTATGGCCCCATCTTCACGAAATTTTGTAGGCGGCTTCCCTGCGCTAACCGAAACCAATGTACGTACTTATTTCAGTGGTATGATGCTACTGTCGGCCGCCATATTGAACTTTCCAACGGTCTTTGTTACTTATGGGCCCATCTTCATGAAATTTGGTACGCGGGTTCCCAACACTAACTGAATCCTACTTACATACATATATACGTCCATAGCCTGCAGCTCAGTCACCGTGTGAGGCGGCGTTGGGTCCCCCATCCCAATGCCTCCCACGTTGTTGGCTGCCTGCCTATATAAGGCCGTCCGTCGCTCGGGTCTCTACATTCCCTTCCTTGCTTAGCCACGGGATTCACGTCTCCCTGATGATAACTACAGCCTTTTTATTTAATCCACGGCTTCTCTGCTGTTTTATTGTTCGTTTATTACGATTATAGTTATCGTGTAGGTATTTTAGACTTACTTTACATTGTTCAGGTACCCATTTGCTTTATCGTTCCAACCGTACCCCCATCAACATGTCTATCGAGGTGATCACCATCGATCAAAGAACTGTCACTTACCGAGTGGTTTACATGCCCGGAGATGACACCTGCTTTTTTCATTCTCTTTGTTACATATTGCACGGCCATATCAGGCTCACTCTTGATATCTGGAGGAACATTGTGTCTTATGTATTGAATGACTGGGACAGGTTCAAGGTATGGACTGATGACGGTACAGGAGATAATTATACTACACAGGAGCACTATAAGGGTGAAATGCTTAAGCCCTTCACCTATGGTTCTGCATGTGAGTTGATGGCTGCCGCTGAATTGTTCGATTGTCGCTTTCAAGTGTACCGAAATGGCCAAATATTTTACACCTTTCGACAACCACCAATGCCTCTTAAACATGTTAGATTCACAGGTGACGATTTCAGTAGTGGACACTTTGATGTTTATGAATGTTTAAACTCTCAAAAGCTGAATGTGAAGTTATCGATGAAACCGGTTGTATGCTTACAACGCTTGACAGATGCCGAATGTCACTTCAACACAAGTCCTGCGAATACTGTCATAATTGAAACAAACCATGAAACTCAAACCGATTATGACAGCAGCAATCCAAGCTGTAAGATTTGAGACAAGATTACTTTTCACATGGCCAACTGTACATTGCATGCTCAAGTGTAAGCTCAGCGCACAGCTTGGTCATGTTACAACCGGAGGGCCGAACTGACAATGTGGTATACAAAGAGATCCATAACAAATAATTATTGGTATATTTTCCCTCAGTTTAAAAAGGTTGAAATTTTCTTCTTAATAAAAATTTTAAGGCAGTACTTTGCTGCTGCGAAGCACGGTTATTTTGCTAGTCAATAATAATACTAACCAATATAGTGGTTTATAATTTTAACCTACCAGGAATTAGTATTTTTGAATCAAGTAGGTAAGTCAATAGTAAAGTATATGTATACACACACATAATTAATCAAATAATTATGGAATTTTGTCTTTTACAAGTATTTTTCGTGGCTTCTGTCAGCAGCTTTTCCAGTTCCCTTGATCTTTTTCCTGGTTCTTTGAGCATCATCAGGCTCCTGGAGAGTTTTTCTTGTTATGCTCAGCAGTTATACACACCAGATGGTGCACAGTTGCTCAGTGCGGACCTATTAGTCTAGAAGTAAAGCAGATAGTTGTAGTTTTTATAATGTCTGTCATTAACCTGCAGTTACTGGATAAACATAGCAGAGGGCACACAGCAAATGCTGCAAATATTAATCTAGAAACTGCCAAGATACAGAGTTGTTAATTCAGCTAGTCTCTCTGTTTATAATGGAGAAAAAGTATCAGTTGAACAGAAACAGGAATTCTTTCTGACAGATATATCAGTTTACTGATTAATCATTCAGCTTGTCTTTTATTCTTTCTCTTCTCACTCTGAGGAAACCTGTCCTAACTGGCTATCATGACACAAGGACACCTGGACTTGTTTATTTTGTTCTTTAAATGCCACAAGTGATTCCACTCCGCTGGACCCTTCAGCAAGGCCCTTAACCTGCAATTGCTCTGTTCTGGGTATGATGTTAACCTGCATCTAGCCCTGCAACTAGGTCCTCCAACTTGTAAGGAAAACTTAGGGGTTGGGGGCAGGATTGGCACTCCAACCACCATAAAAAAAACCTCACACTGTTTCATTCCTTTAGAACTATTGTGGTTCTGAGGTGTCACCCATTGCACAGCGGCTCTTGGGTCCTAATTTGGGATTCTGAGGTGGTTCATCATGTGGTGGGTGTGGCAAACCTCTATATAAGTGCATGCTCCCAACCTCTCTCTTTGCCTCTCATTTTACGGGGTATAGAGGTCAAGGTATCTTGTGGTCACATTTATTTTGATACTTGATATATTTTTAACAATGATGAAAACAAGTAGCTTTCTCCCATGATGCCATCTTTTTTTTTATGGGTGCCTCCATTTTGAGTATTTATGCATGGTTGCTATGTGGTTGCTGGACAAGATCAACTGGAATTATGTGGCACATAACATTTTCGAGTCAAAAATATAAACGTTTCATTGTGCGCTTTCTGGTTGACTTTGGTTGTTTTGGAATTCCTGGTTAGAATATATTTGCCCTGCTTTTTGACTGCAGTTTGTGATTTGTCTTCTGGTTATGCATTCCTTTTTATTTTTTGGTTGCCGAACATTCCCCACACCATTTCCTGACTAAGATTTTTGAAATGCGTCCTAAGCACTTTCTGCTTAACCATCAGTCTTTTTGGTTCTGACACTTGCCTCAAAATTTGAAACTTAGCAACGTTCCAGTTCCCCTTAAAGCAGTCAATACATTTAATATTAGAGATGCTCCCATCAGGGTTTTTTTAGTTCCAACACTCAGCAACAATTTCATGTTACTAGAACTGGTTGATTCTGATACCAATTCCGATTTGTTTTCTTTATCCTTTTCATTATTTTTACACTAAACTCCTGTATAACCACCATTGTAAATGCCTTATGTTCTATATTAAAGTGGTACTTTAATAATTATACTGCAGACCACAGGTGTTACCTGTTCATTTTTTATTAAAAAAACTAAATTATGTAGGCTTATTGTTCAGGGCCAATAAAAATACTAAACTAAATTAAATCCTTTTAAAACATACTTTTTAAAACTAATAACACCTGTACAAAAATATTTATCCATAATACACAAGCCATAAAAGCAAATAAAAAATCTTGTCATAATTGCAAGTCACAATTCTAATTCAATGTTCATGTTTATCAAGGAGATACTAGCATACTTAACAGGTTTATACATTAAATTGACAGATTTAACTCCTAAGCTGCCAAGCCTATTATTTACTAAGGAGCAAAGGCAAATTTTTCTTTGTCTTTTATTCTTCTAATTAAAAATGTGAGTTGTTTTACCAGACTCAAGTTCACCATCCAAACTCAGACACAGAGTCTCCCTTTTAATTTCAGGACAAAATGAAATGGTCTCTACTCATTTTGTTTGTTATAATTTCTCCCAGTGACGCACCTCTCTTTTCTTCCTTTTCCTCTTCCTGCACAGCACGACTCCTCAGATTCCCTTTTCTCAGTTTATTACTCCACTTTTTTATGTAAAAGCCAATATCCCTGCCTTTGTTCTCTCCTAAAGTCTGACTGTCAGCTCTTCGCCAGCAAAATGAAACGTGTGATTACCGTAGTACCATAATACACCGTGTAAAGGAGCACAGCAATTAAATTACCATAAAGCTCAATCCAGTCATTTGGGATGAAAATCGGCAGATCATTTGGAACATCATTATGTAATACTTATGGCCAGAGTAGTGGGTGGAGCTGAGTTGGGCCTTAAAGGTTCAGGTTCTCTTGGGGACTGGTGCTTTCTCTGGGACATGCTAGGGTTCAGGTTCACAGACTGTCCATTCTTGTGTTCCTGGGAAAATATTCTCAATAGAAGTCAGTAAGTATTTACACCCTTAGATGTTCTGTTCACCCCAAATGTTCTTTACACCGTAGATGTTCTGTTAGGCCCTATGGCCCTAAATTGGATTAAGCAGGTTTGAGAATGTTATGTCATTTCTGTTAGTATTCTATTTGTATAGGATAAAGTTGGTATTTAACTGATCAGATTGTTTATTGAAAGAAACAAATGAGTATGTGATGTATACATTATGCTAAAACCTCTGTGTGTGTGCCAAAGTCAGCACAATCAAGTCACTATTGTGTAAAGTGCCTCCTCTGTGGGTAAAATGGTTACTAATGTGATATATTGAGAAAGAAGTATAGGAGAATATTTTCAAACTTGTAATTCAGCTGAAGGTTAAAGGTCCCAGAGCCTATCCTAGCAGCTTTAAGCATAAAGCAAAATCTGGTAAAGGCATGACAGTCCATCGCAACCTTGACCAGTTTAGAATGGCCAAACAGCCCAACAGGCATGTCAACGGGATATGGGAGGAACACTGGTGTACACACAGAAAAATCCAAGCAGACGTGAAGAAAACAGACAGCAGCCTTACATGGGAGAAACCCTGGATCATTGCCTTGAGACAACAGTGCTAACCACAGTGTCACTATACTGGCTGTGTGACTTAAGTATCTGCTGCAAATTTGAAATACATTATACAGAAGGAAATGACAACACATTGTATTTTTGTTTTGATATCAGGAAAAGCCATATGATTGTATTTTGTTGTTTATTTTTTTTTGATGTTACACTGGCTAGCACTGTTGCTTGACAGCATCAGAGACCAGAGATCCCATTCTTAGCTACTTCATGCTTTGCACACAATATTGTTATGATAAACTCTGGCTCTTGTCATCATGAAGTGGATTAAGTGGGTTTGATAATGGGTTGATAGATAATTGGTCAAGACTTAAAGGATAAAACATCAGTCTGCCATGGTCTTAAAATTACATGTGACCTTTATAGGAAACGTTATGGCTATAGGCTTGTAATGAAGTTACTGTACAGAGCTCCATAGCCACTTCCACTTGCGCTTGCTGCACCTATTCCTTTTTTTACAGCTTATTCTTCCAAATTAGCATTTCAG
This sequence comes from Polypterus bichir lapradei, assembly GCA_026402145.1. NCBI lineage: Eukaryota > Metazoa > Chordata > Cladistia > Polypteriformes > Polypteridae > Polypterus > Polypterus bichir. The sequence goes on along the minus strand of JANRMT010062796.1, from coordinate 1,279,088 downwards.
TACAACATTATTACTGAATATTTAATGTCAAAAAAAGCATTCATAAGTAAGCTGCCCTGAGGAGAGAGAAGAAGTCAATAAGCTTTGCATGTGTGAAAAATTGTGACAGTTACTGTACAGTATCCAGTCATGTCAAGTCAATTATAAACATGTAAAGAAATATTCTAAAAGCAGCTTACCATATAAATAGGATTTCTAATTTTCATTTTATTGGTGAGTTCTTTATTTTCATTTAACTTCTTTGAGCCTGAAAAGAAAAGAAAACAATATTGGTTAGTGCATTCTGGGAAACACTGAACATCCTAGAGGAATCAAGGTCCTGCTAACTAAACTCTTCCTACTGTGGAATTAGATAGCGGGATTCAGATCACTGGCTGGCAAACTCAAAGCACCCAACACCCGGTGTCTTAAAATCCATGAAAATGAGACAGTAATTGTTGTGAATGTTTTGATTCCACTATTATTTTTATACTTTCTAAGTATTTTTACAGTGTGTGCAGTGGATGCTAAATTTATTTACTTCTGCAGGTTACTCAGTTTGTCCATTCATTTTCAAATCTGCTTAGTTCAATTCAAGGTGGAGGGAGCTGGAGCCTATCTGTGGAGCACTGGGTGCAAGTCATGAACAAATGCTAAACAGGCTACCAGAAAACGCAGATACACAATGCAATATTTATTTATACTGGACGGATCTAGACATATCAGTAACCCTAATGTAAATGTTTTCAAAAATGGGGATAACAACCAGAGTACCCAGAGAACAAGCCTTGATGACACCAGGAGAACATGTAACTCTCCATATATTGTAGATTAAGACCAGGCTGGAATACTAATCCCGTCTCTTGAAAGTATGAGGCAGCGTGCTAACCAACTCTGTAGGATGCTGTGGGATTTGAATTAGTAAATTTGGTGGAATAATTTGTTTTTGCTTTTGGCCTGGTCAAGGCTTTAAGCACAGAGTGGATGGCACAGGCTCTCGTGTCTATCTCGGTTTTTACCAGATACACTTCCTAAATGCTTTATATTAGCCTGCTGTCAATGTTTGTGCATATAATTGGGTGCACACTGTGGTGCCCATCCAGCCTGTACCTAGAAGAGAAAATCCAGCAACGAAAAACTGATTGATGAATATATTTAACAAGCAAGTGTTGAAATTAAGGTGAAACATGAATGAAGCCAGTATCCTCTTTAATAAAACCCCTGTGTGTGTCCAGGTGTCCGTGTGTCTTCTGGTGAAGTGCGCATGCGCGGGGCCGCACGTGTTCAGTCTCCCCTGTGCAGAGAAAGAGAGAAAGAGAGAGAGAGAGAGAGAGAGAGAGAGAGAGAGAGAGACACACACACACACACAGGCGCGCACGTGCATTGTTGCAATGTTACTTTTCTTGGTTGTTTATTAAATTACAGATTTTTCAAATGTTTATTTTTCCCCTGTGCTTAAAACTCATTAAAAAAGTGCTTTTAGCGAGCGGTTCATAGCGCTATAGCGTGAACTCTTGCAGTGTTAGTTTTCTCTGTTGTTCAAGGTGTTCTCAGTGTTATTCAATGTTTTTACATTTAGTTGCATTCTATGGTATAATTAACTATATTTGTGCTTAAAAACTTAAAAAAATATATATTTACATACAATTCGTACGGTCTGGAACAGATTAATTGTATTTACATACAATCCTGTGGGGGAAATTACTTTAGCTCACGCCCAAATCTGGTTTCGGCCAGAGTTTTGGAACGAATTATAGTCGTGAACCGAGTTTCCACTGTATTACTGTCAGAGAAAATTACAGGCATTTTAAGGGAATACAAACCAGTATTACTGAGAGAGAAAATTAAAGGCACACAATACAGTGACGCATATTACAGCCACATACAAGGTCCCTTGCCATTTAATATAGACTGTTCTACTAAAGTTTATGCACTACTGTTCTAGCGCCCATTATTGTAACGGGCTTAATGTCTAGTTTAGTAATAAAATATTTAAAAGTAATGTACACCTTTGCTATATGTTATTTTTGTATAAAATTAAATATATTCTGGTGGATTATTTATGAACTGATCTCCTATTTAAGCAAGTTAAACTAGAAATATGAATCAGTTGGACAAAGTCAAAGTCATTTCTCAGCACCCAGTTGAGCGTCCAATGTATGTAATGTCTAAATAAATATGTGTAGCACAAGCAAGAATATTTTTTTTATTATTTTTATGAATGCAACCATACATAACTCATGAGAAAATGAGCTTAAACTTCAAATGATCCAAAAACATAAACAATGCTGAATAATAGCTGATCCTTTGCTTCCTCCTGCTGGACAAATAAAGCAATGCGTTTAAATGATTTACAGTCAAGTTTTAACTTTTTGCAGTACGCATCATTTGAAATGAATTACATTTGTTGGCTGGCCACTTGAATACTTGTTAATCATCCATTTTTTTTTAATTGTAAGCAGATCTGAAAAGAGCTGAGGTTAGAGATGAAAAATGAGACATGAGTATGCCCATCATAAAACATAGGGGAATAAGGCAGATGAAGGGGCAGGATAGATGTTCTTGAGAACTGGTTAAACTTTAGTTTAGGAATTGTTGACTATAGTGAAGTGACAAATAACTGATAGTACATGTGCATGCATATCTGTATTGTGATTATGCCTCTCAGGTAAATGGAGCTGAGAGTAAAGGGAGCAGTCACTTGAGTATGAAATAAGAAACAATGCATGTTTACCAATGTTGTAATTCATTTCATCACTGGGTAAAAATTAACAATTGCAAAGGTTCATCATAGTTGGACAGTTAATAGCAGAAACAGTAAAAATATGTAGTTTATTTCACCTTAATTTGTGTGTCACAACTCTGCAGTAAAGGTTTGCTCGGAGAACTAAGGTACATGTATCTTTTCTTAAGGAGATCACTTATTTAGGTACATCTGCTTGTTAATGCAAATAGTCTACTCCTTCAAACAGCCAATTGTGTGGCATCAACTGAATATATACAGCGTGTAAACATCATGGCAAGAGTTCACTCATCAGTGGGCAAAATGCATGAACTAAGTGGCTTTGACCACGATATGAGTGTTGGTCCCAAATGTGGCAGTTCCAGCACCTCAGAGACAGCTGTCCTCTTGGGATTTTCACACATTACAGCCTTCAGAGCTTAAAGATGTGATCAACTTAACACATTAACTGAGCGCCAGTTCTGTAAGCAAAATCACAGAAATAATGAAAGAGGTCAGAGAATGTCCAGACTTCTTCAAGCTAACAATACGACCACAAATGCTCACGGGACAGTTCTTTAAAACAGTTACATGAAGAAGAACACATATCAGACCTGGAAGAAGAATGGCTAGAACAGCAAAAAGCTATGTTGCCATCCACTCCTGTCAGCTAAGTAAAGGAAGATGAAGGTACAGCGATCACACGATCACCATAACTGGATGAAGGAAGAAGGGAATTTTAAATTCTTCTGTACCATGTAGATACTAGGGTCATCATTTGAAATGATCAGTATGAACACAAGAATCTATCCTGCCTTTTGTCAACTATACAGGTGAGCGGTGGCAGGGTATTGGTGAGGAAATGTTTTCTTAGACTTCTTTATACCTTATGAACATTACATTGTCATAGCATTGTTGTTAACCATGTACATCTCTTCTTGGCAGTGTAATGGATACTTCCAGCAGAATAATGCAGTATGTGATAATGCATTCATCTCAACATGAACTTCAGTTTACTCCAGTGACCTAAACAATCCAAATAATCTATTTTCAATCAAACACATTTAGGATGAAGTTGAATGGCAGATTTGCAGCACCAATGTGTGACTGAAAATTCTGTATAAGCATTGTGATTCTGTTGAGTAAATATATCCAGCACTACTTTCAATCAGCAAACTGAGCCTGTTCTGGAGTCAAAAGGGCATCTCATCTGGTATTAAATAAATATAACTACCAAAGTGCCCACTGAATGTATAGGGTAGCTAGTGTGGCTCAGGATATTATGTTTTAATTAAAATGAGATATTGTATTCCCAATGAAAGTAGTCAGTATAATCACTAAGGCAGAATTCTTCTTTGACTTACTATGATTTTAGATACAGTATATTGCTTAGGGTATAAAATGCTCATGCATGCCTTCCTAAAAAATATCTTTTCACATTTAACACAGATATTGATGTCTTGGTATATCAAAACAGTACTTTGTTCAACCTAATGGCCTTGGGTCAAGTCTCCTAGCCTGGTTACAGTTACTGTAAATAGTTTTTCACAATTCCCTCCTATTTGTGTGGGATTTTCTCCAGGTACTGAAGAAGTGAATATTAGGTAAAATACAGTGATTCAAACTTTATTGAAAGTGAGTGGGTGCCTGTGTGTGTATGAGTTTGCTCTATGATAGACTGGATTTCTGTCTGGGGATGGTTCCTGTCAATTCCAAGCAATCCTGTAATGAAAAAAAGTTAAACATTGATGGATGGGTAGTATTAATTGTAATAATAATCATGAATGTTTTAAAAATTACTATTTTGGGGCAGCATGGTGGTAGTGTATATGTCTCAGTTCTTGTTGCTGTCTCTGTTCTCACTATATCACTGAGGATATTCTCTAAATACCTTTGTTCCTACCTGGCTTCCACTGTTGATAGCTTAGTCTTTGGTTCCTGTGGCCCATAAATGAAAAAGTACATTAATATCCAATGTTCAGATAATGGAGTTACACATGCAATATTCTTTGTTTCAAAAACACCAAAGCTAGGGTCCTTTGTTTAAAAAAAATGACTTCACTAAAGTGCTTTTATGTAGATATAGTACCACCTGCTGTTAAAAGCATGCATTGCAGTAGTTTTAAAAAAGTTTGAAGTGACTTTGCAGTTAATTAAATCCAGACGGCATCACAAGTGTATTTATGACAGATTTAATGTAGTATATTCATAAATTTCCAAATGCTATGTAAATTTTACTGATATTGATTATCCAGCTTCTCATTTACATCAGTGGATGTTGCTTGTCATTATTACCTCTTTCAGTCATTATTATTTAGAAAGCATTATGTGTCTTATAAATCAAACCCACCCTTCAATCCACGTAGCCTACAGCAGTTGCTCTGGGAAGTCACAAGTTTTCATACATTTCTAACTGCCATGCACTTCCAATCCTTCACCCTACTGTAATCTGTAATTCTATAAAGTAAGTTTATCACTCTTCTGTGGGCTGGCACCCTGCCCGGGGTTTGTTCCTGCATTGTGCCCTGTATTCGCTGGCATTGGCTCCAGCAGACCCCAGTGACCCTGTGTTAGGATATAGCAGGTTGGATAATGGATGGCTGGAAGTTTAACTCTGCTTTATAAGCTATGGCACCACACAGGATGTTTGATGATACTGTTTAGGTTTATGTAATATATTTCATATCTACTTGTCTGTTTAGTTCATTAAAATCATTTATTTAATCAGTGATGGACTTACATTTTTGGGGCTCTGAAGCTGAAAGTGTTATGGGGGCTCCTTGGCAACCAGCAAGGACGTCTGTGCCACCACTGTTAGGAATAAAAGCAATAGGCTTATGCTAATCTAACATTATTTAACCTTTATTATTTACCTTACTTTTCTAAATATAACATTTATCACTGAGTAGGGGGTAATTAAAATATTGTATCCTTATAAACAGTTAATTGAAGATAATTCTTGTCTACATCGCTATCAGGAGTGCTATCACATTGAAAAGGCAATCACAATCCTAATGTGATTCAAGTTAAAATTGTGATTGCAATTTCAACAGCCTACCTTTTTTTCTTACAAGACGTCATCTACTTTTTGTATCTACCCAAGAAGATATTTTTTTTACCTTTAAATTTTTACTGCATTCGAATTGTACACATGGCTAAAATTGTTATTATTTATTGTAATTGTATTATAGGTATGTTTAGTATATTTTAAGGTTTTATAAGATGATTCATATAAGTAAAAAGTTACTGAAATGTTGTTCTTCACAATGACGACAAGCAATGAAATATCCTTTCACTCTCTGATTACGGCTATGCTAAGATAAATAATTTTACTAAAAACTTTAATTTCTGTCATAAATGTTAATACCGTTTTAAATTATTTATAATTATTTTATATGAAATATACATGGGCGGCACAGTGGTGCAGTGGTAGCGCTGCTGCCTCGCAGTTACTGTAGGAGACCTGGGTTCACTTCCCGGGTCCTTCCTGCGTGGAGTTTGCATTTTGTCTGCGTGGGTTTCCTCCATGTGTTCTGGTTTTCTCCCACAGTCCAAAGACATGCAGGTTAAGTGCATTGGGGATCCTAAATTGTCCCTAGTGTGTGTGTGTGTGTATGTATGCCCTGTGGTGGGCTGGCACCCTGCCTGGGGTTTGTTTCCTGCCTTGCGCCCTGTGTTGGCTGTGATTGGCTCCAGCAGGCCCCCATGACCTAGATGGATGGAAATATATATAGAATGAAACATTCTTAATTTGAATATTTTTCCATTTAAGGCTAGTTTACATGATACTTTAATAATCTTTTAATTTTTATTTTAGGTATTATTTTGCATTGAATTACACTATATTATTAATATTATTACTTTTTAGAAAGAACTCTCATACAATAGACAACCACTATTTTTAAGCAACTTGAGCTATAGGCGCTTCAGGGTTCCCTAAAGGAGTAGGAGCCCAGAAGCTTAAGCTTCGTTAGTTTCACAGTTTCTGCTCCTGTATGTGATCAACTTTGTGGATTCCTGGATTAATTTCTTGTTTGTTTTTATTATTTTTTATTTGGCATTTTGTCTAAAGCAACTTACAAAAGTACGCCAAAAATATAGCATGAGTAATTACAAAGTACATGGTTATATAGTAAAGAATAACATTCATCCAAACCCATTTAGCCAGAGCAGGCTCACGGGACAGCTGTAGCCTACCCCAGCAAGCACTGGGCAGGAATAATTCCTGGACAAGGATCTCAGGTCGAACACACACACGACAGGGTCAATTTAGCATCAACAATCCATCTAACCTACATGTGTGTGAAATGTGAGAGGAAAGCAGAGCATCCAGAGGAAATTCCCACAGACATGTGGAGATCATGCAAACGTCATGCTGGAAGCCCCTGAGTCTCTTTGTTGTGAAGCAGCAGCAGTATACCGCTGTGCCTCCCAGGAGAAAGTTCAATGTTAAGTAAAACAAATATAGCACACCACAGTTAGGCTCTGTGCTAGATGAAAACCTAAAAAAAGAAAATCAAGGGTGCTTGATGACTAAATAAATCAGTGCTGGAGTCTATAGTGAACTGGAGATCTATCAAAAGGAGAATTCATAGGCACATTGGAATCAATGCCCAAAATTATCTCATAACATTTTTGATGAAACATAAGTAACATAACAAAACAACTGTGGCTCAATCACGTCGCTGAGTAGAGTCAGGCTGTGTACCCGGGTTTAGCTGCAAGGTTGACAGAGACATCACTAAGGAGGCAGTGGACAAAGTGGGTAATTTCCTGGCTTGATGATCTTTCTGCAACCTCACGTTCCCTTGGATTTCTTTCACAGTGCCATGGTCACAATTTGGAGACTATATATACATATGCCTTTATACTGTACATACAAGTCATTCGTGCTATTTTCCTTTATCCAAGATTATGTATTTGTTGTGTAACAATTTGTATTATATTTCGATTGTGCTGTTTTTCTCTTATAAGTGGTTGTGTGTTTTATCAGAAAAAAAAGGAATTCATCTAAAAAAAATTGAAAAGACTCTGAATAATCTTCTTACAGCTGTTGAGCAATACTTTGCATACATTTTTTTAAATAAAAGCGCAGCATGATTTCTAATTGGTTTTAGTAATGTGTGGTGATGTACTTGCCTACAGTGCTCTTATCTAACAAGGCATTTCTAATATATATATATGCTAATATGCATCAAGAAACAAAATGTAAAAATAAGATGCAATGACTGGCTATGGACTATGGGATAGCTTCACCTAGTATTCAAACGCATATCTTTTTACAGCAGTATGTCATGACTTGCATTAATAAAAAACAGAATAATGCTAAAAGAAAGTGTAATTATCTTTTAAGATAACACAAAAGCTAAAATGACACCTCTCCTTCACTGTCTTGTCTCCCTAGTAAAGCCCATACTTCTCACTGCAGAAGCCTCCATTGCCAATTCCACCCTTTTCCTTTCCAAAACAAGTAATATTACCAAGACTGGACAAAGTTAGCTACTTTAAGCTTTGTTTTGCACATAAATGGAAAAATTTCAGCTTATAACCAATCCTTTGTGGGAATTTAATGTACTGTAGGTGCCTAGCTCATGTTGCGCCTTGTCATACCACCAACAAGTCAGCCGCCTGCTGATGTCCTGCTCCTCTTGTATGAAAGAATCCAAACTCGATCCATCCTCCTTTTGGACCCACTTAATACAGTTTGAGGCTCATGGGGAGGCTATCCTGGTAGCATTGAATGATATGCAGGAACAAGCCCCTGAAAGGTGCTGGGTGTTAAAATAATAATTATTTTTTTAAGTCTTTTGCTCACTTCTGTTTTTTCTTCTTCTTTTGGCTGCTCCCATTAGGGGTTGCCACAGCCTATCATCTTGTTCCATATCTTCATGTCCTTTACATCTTGCTCTGTCATGCCCATCACCTGCATGTCTTCTCTCACCACATCCATGAACCTTCTCTTAGGCCTTCCTCTTTTCTTCTTGCCTGGAGGTTCTATCTTTAACATTAATTTCCCAATATACCCAGCATCTCTCCTCTGCACATGTCCAAACCAACACAATCTTGCCTCTCTGACTTTGTCTCCCAACCGTCCAACCTCAGCTGACCCTCAAATGTACTTATTTCTAATCCTGTCCATCCTCGTCACACTCAATGCAAATCTTAGCATCTTTAACTATGCCACCTCCAGCTCTGTCACTTGCTTTCTGGTCAGTGCCACCGTCTCAAACCCATATAACAAAGCTGGTCTCACTACTATCCTGTAGATCTTCCCTTTCACTCTTGCTGATATCCGTCTATCACAAATCACTCCTGACATTCTTCTCCACCCATTCCACCCTGCCTGCACTCTCTTTTTCACCTCTCTTCCACAATCCCCATTACTCTGTACTGTTGATCCCAAGTATTTAAACTCATTCACCTTCGCCAACTCTACTTCCTGCATCCTCACCACTCCGCTGATCTCCCTCTCATTTACACACATGTATTCTGTCTTGTTCCTACTGACCTTCATTCCTGTCCTTTCTAGAGCATATCTCCACCTCTCCAGGGTCTCCTCAACCTGCTCCCTACTCTCGCCACATGTCACAATGTCAACAGCAAACATCATAGTCCTCGAGGACTCCTGTCTAATCTTGTCTGTCAACCTGGTCATCACCATTGCAAGTAAGAAAGGGCTCAGAGGTGATTCCTGATGTAATCCCACCTCCACGTTGAATACATCTGTCACTCCTACTGCTGATCTCACCACAGTCACACATCCCTCATACATATTCTGTACAACTCTTACATACTTAGCCACTCCTGATTTCCTCATACAATACCACAACTCCTCCAAGGCACCCTGTTATATTCTTTCTCCAGGTCCACAAAGATACAATGCAACTCCTTCTGGCCTTCTCTATACTTCTCCATCAACATCCTCAGAGCAAACATTGCATCTGTGGTGCTCTTTCTCGGCATGAAACCATACTGCTGCTCACTAACCATCACCTCACTTCTTAATCTAGCTTCCCCTACTCTTTCCTATAACTTCATGCTGTGGCTCATCAATTTTATCCCTCTGTAGTTACTACAGCTCTGCACATCCCCCTTATTCTTAAAAATCAGCACCAGTACACTTCTTCTCCACTCCTCAGGCATCCTCTCACTTTCCAAGATTCCATTAAACAATCTGGGTAAAAACTCCACTGTCATCTCTCCTAAACACCTCCATGCTTCCACTTAATATTCTTTAACTTTTTCAAAGTTGATTTCATCTTTCATTAGTATTGTTTATTCAAATATGTGAAGAAAAAGCACCCAACTGTCAATGAAAATTTGACTTGTTTTTATTTTCTTTGGAATTTTCATTTATGTTTTAAACAAGTTTTCATGTGTAATGTTTAAGGCTTTGGTTACAGTATATGAAAATAAAGTAAAATAATATATGAAAATAAAGCTGTAGTGATTTGTCAACGTTTCCTCCAAATTCTGAGATGCACAGTTTTGTGTCTCATGATCCCTTATATCTCATTTGTAGCTGCACATTCTCAGAGGTCATTTTCTAGGTAAAACATGTCAAATGCACTTCATCTACAGCTGCGGTTTCGTGTCTGTTTGTTTTGTACAGTAACAAACTCGCCAACCGAAAAGCTTCTACAGATGGCCTGGCAATGCTCAATACTATCTCTGGGGGTCTGTGTACTTAGAGGTGGAAATCTGTGGGCAGTGCTTATGTAATAAAAGCCTTTTTAAGTTGTCCCTGTGCATAGCAGGAACCCACGCACTTTTCTAGGCTAGGCTTAGAAAATGTTGTCGCTCGGGGACTTTGCCATAAGCTACACAAAGGTGGAGCAAAAATGGCAGCATATGGCGCTCTTCAACTTGAATGCTTATTGTAAGTGACAGTGTCATTATCACCATGACAGATAAGCACAGACAGCCATCCTTTTCTTGATAAAAGGCTTTACAAAATCATGAAGGACAAAAAGACTGGGTATATATTAAACTTGAGCTACTGCCACTACTGATTTCATTGTGCTTCACTGCTAGATTTACAATTCAAAAATTAAAATTAGAATTAGGTTGTCATGGAGGTGGAGCAGTGCTTGGTGCTGATGCCTCAGAGCTCCTGGAGATTGCATTCAAATTTCAACCCCATTAACTGTCTGTATGGGTTTTGTATGTTTTCCTCCATGTCTTCATAAGTTTGCCCTTTGCAGTCAGGTTGTATACCCACGTTCTAAAGACATGCTTCTCATATAGCCTGGTCACTCAGTGCTGAGATGAATAGGTTTTCTTGGTGCAAAATAAAATCCTGCTTGGGACTGGTTATGGCCTAGCACATGATGCAGCCAGAAAAGCTGTAGTTCGTAGTCAGCTTAAACTAAAACTTAAAAAGCTACCAAAAAAATTGAAAAAATGACATACTGTAAGAGCGACAAAGGAAAAAAATGTGAATTTATGTGAAAGCAACTGCAAATGCAAACATTTAACTGCTTATTAAATAGAAATGGGAATATTCCCAAATGGGCACTAGAGGGCATGAAACTCAACATGTGGCAAGGATAAGGGATAAACTGCAAGGAATTGTTCACAACTCAAGATGTTTTCAAAGTCTGAAACTGAATGTAGTCATCTTAGAGATGGTTCAGCAGTACAAAATCACCTTAACAGGCATTTTGGACACAACAATAAAAATAATATATGGTTATTACCTTAGAATGTGATGACTAAGAACAAGCAATGCTAACAATGTTAAAAATGTGTAGTCTTTTACAGTCTTTCAAGGCCCTGTCTCAAGTGCAAAATATCACATTATAGTCTTTCTAGATCTATGCACAGCTTTAAATTCACAAAAATCTTCCTTCATTATTAAATTTAACTTAAAGAACATATCTTCAATAGCGACATTAATTAGAATTTCGAGAAATAAGGAAACACTATTTACACCTGTTTAGGATTTCTTATATATCCTACATCATTTAACAAAGAGAAGGAAAAAACAAGTAATAAAGTGTTCCTTTATAAAGGTCAACCTAACCATCACCAGTGGCAAGTGTGTGACCCACTCCCTGTTACTGGAACACATCTTGTAGGCCACTTTGACATGGGGAGACCATTCACACACATCACAGTTCTCTATGTAGGAAAAGTGACAAGTATACTTGCATTGCAAATTCTCCATTTTTCCCCTTTTTTCTAGCTATGATGTCCTACTAATGGTAAAAGGAAAAAGTAAATATGAAAACCAAAAACCAAATGGTAATTAATGTAAATACAAATAATAAACATAATTAATAAAGATCCTAAATCTTTGTATTGTGACAGGGGTGGACTGGCATCCCAGCCAGTATAATGGCTGGACAAGGGGAGACAGCAATCCAAGACTGTATGCTACCCCGATACATTAGGTGGCAGTATTCCAGCACCAGCATACCCATAAACACACTTGCAGGGTGTGCTGGGAACTGTAATACCATGGAGCAGCCCTGCTTTGTTCTGTGGAGGCTGCCAGGCAGAGCCACAGGGAATGGCTGTCCCTACTTTATGGGACATCTGCAAGATCCAGAAGGGCTTCCAATGTGTCCTGACATGAGAAGTACCCCTGAGTCCAGCATAAAAGTAGCCTCCTCGACTTCATCTGGGAGTTGGAGTAGGGAGAAAGAGGACAAAACATGCCTGGAGGAGTGAGGGAAGGCGTGAAGTAATAAAAGTAAAATAACTGCATTGTGTTTGAACTGTGAAAAAGAAGAAACCTGTATCAGGTATTTTGTTTAATAAAAAGGTTGTTTTTAACCAGTGACTATGGGTGGACAATTGTGTCTGAGGTTTGTGTGGGTCTGTGACACCCTGTAGTATCCACAATATATAAGAAGCCAAGCATAAGAAATGTTATAATTCATAAGCCACACAAGCCACTGGAAGTCTTTTTTACCTTTTTCTTTTCTAAACAATTAGCATAATTTTATCTTCTGGAAAGGACCAAAATCTACAGAGTCAAAGAAGTAATTAATATTTTTCACAAAAAAAGTCTGAATGCTCATCAGTGATGATGAGCAGGTTACCCTTCATCACATTCTTCTAATTTGAATAAGGCCATGGAGGTCTGGGGAAGATTAGAAGATCTCTGGGTTGACTAGATACAGGACAAAGTTCTACTCTGATAGACAAGCGACAGACCTGCCCTTCTCTGTTGTAAGACAGCAAGATGTTTCCCCTGAATTTCAACCCTAGTTAGGGTAACTGCCAGTTCAGGGGTGCAAGGACACCATGGGCTGCTGGAAGGAGCTTTAGGGTAATTGCAGGTTTATAAGGCAGGTGGTAAGTAAGTATTTGACCAGAATTACTTCAGGACAGTATTAGATTTTCCTCCGGTCCAGAGATTTATTTAATCTGCACTCTCGAGGTAAATGGTGAAAGTTTGAAGGTTTATGAGGCAGGCAGAAAAAAGTATATATAAAATAGACACATATACACACACATTGTATGAACAAAAGTTTTTAGACAACTAATCATCACACTTATGTGAGCTTGTTGGACATCTCATTCCAAACCCAAAACCATTAACATGGAGCTGCCCCAGCCACCACCTCTGCAGCTATAATAGCCTCCACTATTTTATGAAGGCTTTCCATAAGAACTTGATAAACTTTATGGTCCTGGCTTTGTGCACAGGGAGACAGTCATGGACATTTCTCAAAATGTTGACACAAAGTTGTCTAAAATGTCTTGGTATACTGCAGCATTAACAGCACTATTCATTGGAAACAAGAGGTCTAGCCCAAACCCTGCCATTATGACCTCCTCCACCAAACAGTAGGCACTATGCAGTTAAAAAAATATTGTTCTTTTGACAGCCACCAAACCCAGGTTAAGTTCATCAGTCTGCTAGATAGTGAAACATGATTCACCATTCCAGTCTTGGCTTTGCACACAGTAATCGTAGGCCTGTGTGCAGCTGCTTGATCGTGGAAACTAGTTTCTTGAAGCTCCCAGTGCATACAGTAGTTCTTGTGCTGATGTTGACACCAGAGACAGTTTGGAACTCCGTGATTAGTGGGGCAACAGATGATATGTGATGCTGATTTGTGGCCAAGGTGGCATCCTATGATAGTGCCACATTTTAAGCCACTGAGTTTCCATGGTGAATGAGTGGCTACATGCTTGATTTTATGCACCTGCTAATAATGGGTGTAGCTAAAACACCTAAGCACAATCATTTGGAGGGGTGCCTGCATACTTTTGACAATATACTGTACTTGGTTGTTTAATTAATTCTTTCTTTTTTGTATATTTTTGCTACCTTCCAATTAGGTTTGTTGATACTATTGTAGCAATATGTAATATGGTTGGAAGAATGGGAATAGGAAAAATATAGTATATCACAATAATTATATAATGTTATTTATTGTAATGCTTTGACATCTAAATCTGAACAAACAAATTAATAAAAAACATGCATTGTAGTAAAAATTCCAAGACAAATCTGCCATTGCTCTCCTATTTTCATATAGCATTGAGACAGAATGGAGAATTTGTTTGTTTACAGTTCCTTACATACTGCCACTAAAGATGTCTTGAGCATTGTCATCAATTAATGGTCATGTACAGTGATCATCTAATAAAACTGTACCCTGAAATATCAGCAGAATGTGCTCCTTGCTAAGAGTCAAAAACTGCAATCCCAAGAGTAGCTTGTTGGAAATGCAACAATGCTTGCTCCATATGTCCTGGCCTGTGTGGTAAATAAATAGAAAAGATGGAAAGAAAGGGAAAAAAATCTTACATAATATCACTGCTGTTCTGTTTGTTTTTCTGTTTCTTTCATAAGAAATGTGAGATAGAATATAACCCTCAGGCGATTACAGTAGGATGCAGCATATCTAGCTTGAAAGAAACATGGTTTAAGATCTCAAGGGGCAAAATAAAGAACAAAGAATTCTTTGGACAGTCATGGATTTATATATTTATTTAACAGCCCACATAAATATTTGGAACAATGGGAAATTGTCTGTTCCCAACAGGCCGTGAGCCATCCATTACTGAAACCCTAGAATGTAACAGATTAACTACACTTAGTATATTAATGGCATTGCTGGAATGGTAATCCTTTAGTATTTAATAACTGAATAAAACTGTCAGAAGTGGAAAATTTACATGTCTGTTATAAAACAGGGATATCTTCCCCTGTCAAACAAATTTCTTCCTGTGCACAAAGGAGCAATGTTAGCATTTTACTTTATTATTAGTTAATACACTGCACATTTCATGAATGTTGTGAGTTTGTTATCCTTTTTTCTGACATGCATTTCATACCAACAGTTTATGTAATGTGACAAATGTTTAAAACTCTTTTATATAGTACAATAAAGTATTATTTAACCAAGGTTAGTTTTCAATAAGAGGAATTGAACGAGTCCACATAAAAGAAAGTGATAGGAGTGATCAGTGAAATAAAGAAAAATAGAGAAAAAGGTAGAAAGATAAAGTCAAACATGGAGCTGCTGGAAAGGCTGCCACTCGCGGTTACTGCTTTGTAAAGCAATGAAAGTCACTTTATTCCTTCTACTCGAAAATGTAACTCTTTGTTATAAATATATGTAAAAGAAAGTAAATACATTGCAGAAAAAATATGGTGAAAGCATCCAGAGATAATTAACAACAATACACAAAACAATATAAATAAACACAAAGTGCAGTCTGTATCATTAAGTCCTTATTTTGAGATTAATCATAATGATTTTGGACAGCTTATCCAACCGTTCTTTAAATAATATATGTCAAAATAACAATGAGGTACAAAGTAAATAAAAAAGGTATACAGTAGCTCAACACATTCATTTCCAACACGTTTGAATAAGTAAAAGCATGGGGCATCTGGTATTGCCCCTCATTAGCCCATCCAAGAAACTCATATCATATGCTTCAGTTATGCTTTGGAATTAACTTATGCTGTAACCTTATTAGATACTGTAATTATAATTGGTATCTTATTTCACATTGGTAAGCAACCTACCTGGTGTTAACTCCACAACTCCATTTCTAGTTCCTCCACTGGATGTGATTGAGAGGCATCAACTATGGTGGTCTAATGATGACTTTGCAAGATACTGAATGCAAAGTCAACTAAAAGGTGGGATAAATTTGAAAATACACCATCAACTCTTTAAATATTGAATAAACTCAGTTATAATCTTTTAATGTCATTTAGAAAATCTCAGCGGTTAATGTAATACTTTACAAAGTCTCTGGAAGCTCTTCAAGCAGTGGCTAGAGATGCATTTCAGGAACAGAAATGGTGGACACTCAAGAAATGTGAGAAAAAGGAACAGAATATGGCAAATTACCTATCACTTTATCTAAAAATACAACATATTCTAACTCTTGACATAAAGAACTGTTTTAATACAGGATTGTATAGTAGCTCCATGATTAAAGCTGCTGCCATCATAGTTCCAGATGACCAGGGTTCAGTTTATCACAGGATCTATGTGTGTGGAGTTTACATTTTCTTCCCATTAGTTTTCTCTGCCTTCTTTCATCTCACAATAGGCTCTCTGGAAATTATAAATTAACTTGTTGAATTCTGTGCCATCTAGACTTAGTTATGGCAATCCAGTGTTAATGACATAGACTTAAACTCCCAGAGACTCTGAAATTGAAAAAAAATTAGTTCAGAGTTTGGGTGGACATTTTACACACCAGAAAGTTATACTGGAGATTCAGTTATATCCATGTTTTGTTTTGGAAAAGTCCAAAGGTGATTCTAACCTTACCTTCAGACATTCTGTGTAGACTTGAACATCCCAAACCTTTGAATCTTGCTCTAGTAAGTTTTACTTACCATCCTCTCATGGAGATGCAGCTGAAATCTACAGCTCCACTTGTTGTCATGGCCAGGATGAAGTAGGGTTGCTTATATCTCTGGTTCTCTTATGTGTAGGTGCTTTAATAGAAAGAGTTCAAGGTTAAGCAGAGAAACACGTTCAAAGATTTATTCACTCAATAGAATAATATTCTTTATACTACGGTTCTTAATGTGCCAAAAGCAGAAACAAAGCAAATGGATGAAAAATGAGTTGAAAAATGTCAGGCCAGAAGGAATAATTTGAAAACAGGCCAAAAGATGAATCGAAAGTCAAAAACTAGCGTTGTCAAAACCAGAAAAACAAGCCCAAAAAACGTCTAAGCCCAAAGTACGGACTGAAATCACAGTCAAGAAACTGTCATAGGTTTATAACCAATTTGAAACATGAATCAGTTTAAATAGCACAAGAAGCAGTCAAACACGTGACAGTGAATGTACTGAGTCCCGACTTAAACGTCATCACTCCAATGACTTCATTTAACTCAACCTCCGTTTTTTATTACTTACTGTAGCAACCCAGTTACTGTCCAAAACAAAAATGTGATTGCATTGTGGTAAAATAACACTAGTAAATTTATATTATGCCATAACACAAATACATAACAAAAATAACTAAATAATTCAACTCTTTATTATGTTTAATAAAACACAACAGAAAAATTTACTGAAGTCAGGAAAATTATATACAAGCACGAATTGACAATATGGATAACCATTCAACTTGAATGGGGTTCTTTCAGTCTTGCATTGTGCTTCTGAGTCAATGAGTCTTTGATCCAGCACAGCCTCTGGATGGACTTGATGGAAGGAGACAGAGACCCCATGGTACTGGTGGAATCTATATTTATGATGCTCTTGGGCTCACTACACTCCTTGGAACAAATTCTGATCATACATGACCTATGTTCTCAAACATTCTTTTAATTAATGTTCTACTTGTGGCCAGGGACTAAGGAAAAATGTGTTTTTTGGCCTTTACAGGCCTCTAACTTGTGGTTAAGGTGAAAAAGCAGATAAGCCGACCTGAACTTCTTCTTGTGGACAGTTCTGGTCTGTCTTCTGGTAAGCAAAGCAATTTTAGATTATCTATTAACTTTATGATTACAGTGGAAATTTTCATAAAGGTTTTCTAATGCATGTATTATTACTATAAAGATATATGCAAACATAAAATAACACACTAAACACTTGCTCACATTCTATTCACATGTCAATGCAGTGTATCTTTGTCAAAATAAATAAAGAGAAAATGGCTTCAAGACATCCTGGGTTAGGACATGGAATGATACTGAATTGTAAAGATAATCAGCTTACATCTGCTGCAACAGCAAACCTGACATGAAGCATGTGCCAGTGCTGGTTTAGTAGCTTTGGACACTAAATTTATTGAAATGTTAACTTGCACAATATATTCATAGATCATTAGGAAGTTAGAATAATCACTAGTTTGCTTAGTAAGTAATTATCTTGTTTCCTGTTACTGGTGTTTATTAGTGTTGTTTTAGTCATTCTTAATTTTAAACAGTACCCAAGATGATGTTATTGTTTTATTCAAGATGTGTCTTACATTTAATCATCATAATTGACAGTACTGCTGTTTAGATTTAGCATAATCTTTGCTACCAAATGGCAATGATAAGGCTATGTATTCAATAAATACAGTGACATGCTAATTTGTCTTTTTTTACTAGTAGTTAAAATTGAAGCAATGTTCATAAACATAGGTTTCTAAACAAGCCAAAAAGCAAGAATGGGCTGCTATTTTAGGAAGCTGAAAATGTATGTGAATACGTGACTACATCTCTAAACTATAATAACAGTCCTACAATTTAATTCTTGTTCCGCAAAGGAGATGAGGTGGCCCATCTCTGGTTGATTGATGTTTTATGCCAGATGCTGCCAGGACAGGCTCCCAGCTAAATGAATTGATGTAATTCTAATTTTATTTTCTTCCCTCTTTTTCAGATATTGTGCCAGCTGAAAATGCCAAGGTACACATTCCACAGTAAAAGACATAACCTCATTGTGCTGCGGGAAGAAATCCTGTTCATCTGAATTACGCATGGGATGCAGCAAGTCACTATGAAGATACTACTGGAACCTGTTTTGGCTATAAAATGATTATAGAATGTTGAAAGATATCATTTGTTTAAAAAATGTTTGGGATTTGAGTCTATGTGGTTAGAGAATATGTTTAGGGTTTTCAGTTTTTGAGGTTTTTCTTTATGTTTTAGATGAATAGGTCTAACCATTCAAAATGTCCCTCAGGGAATATTGAAGATTTCCACAGCCACACGTAAACTTTGCAAATCAAGCTCAAACACCAAACTGCATAACAAACAAGTTATTTGAAACTTCCCTCCAAAATATATTGATATGCTTGCTAAAATGGTGCCTTTCTTAATCTACTTTCTAAAGTACAAAAGACCAATATTGTATCACTGCCATTGAACAGCTGGGCCTTCAGATATTTGTAAGGGAGATTAGGTGCTTGTGGAATTGATATATTCTCCAGCCTGACTTCTTTTAAATGATTAGCTCTCTTTAGAGGCACAATTTTGTCACTTTAAATCAAAAGAATACAAAGTATCTTACAGTATCTTTAAAAGATACTGTATCTTTTTTGACAATCAATGACTACAAATCTACAAACATTCCTTAATAAAAATGACTGCCATTGCACCTATTTACGCACTCAACCTGTTTTGAGTGACTTCATAGCACATGATTTTCCAATGGCAGATGTCATTGGTTGATTGTTATCAAATTGGGAAACTAAAAGTCTGATAGCATTTAGCCAATGCAAAAGAACAAATGATTCAACTCCAGTTGCACGTTAATTATTACTTGATGCTAGAGGCACAAAACTGTATTAACCCTTTTGTATAAATCTTTATAAAAAACAAACATTAATTTCTTTGTTCACGTAAACTACACTCAAAAGATTATGAAAACTCCTCACTGGCTATACCTATAAGTTTGATTCTTTTAAAGCAGACTTTCCTTGAGGCTTCATTTAGAAGGTGTGTGTGTTTTTAGGGTATAAATTCACATTCTCCCCATGTGAGGTGAGTAGATGGCTACAAAAGTATGAGACACTGTCATCCGTGGTTTCAAGTAGCCCATTAAATACAGAATGACAGCTGGGCACCAGAGGGGACTTCATAATCCTCAGCACACTGGACATAGTAACAGGATCTTTGGACTTAAGACATTGATCTGACATTCAAACACAGCAACATACTGTGCTGTCAATCTTTAATGCCCCACATGTAAGTAAAATGCAAATGATCCTGATGTTTCAAATATAACTATGTGTCTGATTCATATCAGACAGAACAGGATCAATAATGTCATTAATCTCATTAGAGTGTGGTTCTCAAGCTCATCTTTGAGGAAATCCATTGTGGTTACAAACCTTCACAGCAAACAATTTTCTAATCAGTGACTTGTTTCCAATTTTAACTTAACATTGTTTATTTAGCTGGGCCTTTTTTCCGTTTTTATTCTCCTTTATATTTCTTAACTTTTTACAAGTTTTAGTTGCCAACCCTGGTCCTAAAACGCTGCAGCTGCACCCTGTTTTTATTATAACCAATTTTCACTTTAAAGACTAATTCTTGTGGCTCCAGAACAAGGAATTTAATTTGATTTTTGGTGACTTATGTGTGTTTTCTGCCTGCTTTCTTAGAAGAGTATATTTTACTCTTTTGGTAAAACCAATGAAATGTTTTATAGAGAAGAAGAATAGCAGTTACTCATTGTTTCATCCTGTCTTTCCTAACACTGATTAATGCATATAATTAATCATGATTAATACATACAATTCAAATTTTCCAAAATTAGCCATTTAGCCTTGGCTGCCCTTTTTTGTTCCTGTTTGTTAATTAATTGTCTAGTGTTTAAGAAAAATATCTTAACAATCAAGGGAATTAAAATTTAATTAATAAAGGAGATTATGAATATGTTCCTATGCATTAAAAGCCATGACAGAAAAAAGTAACTTTCTACATTTCAGAAACAAATCAAAGTTTGATTACTTTTCATTTCTGATATTACAGAAGGAAAGGTATCAGATAAAACAAGAACTTTATATAACGACAAGGAAAGGATAAGCAGGTTAGAAAGAAGGATGGATGGACAAATAGACTGACATTAGTTCAAGACTCTAATTTGAGCCAAAACTTGCAAGCCAAGAGCTTTTCCTTTATTTTCTTATAAATTCACTTTACATCTGTGGAACTAGTGACAATTAGAGAGGAGCAGACACACATGCATAAAAAAGAGGAGTAATCTCCAACTATTTACTTATTTAGGAAGTAATTGTATCATTAAACAAAATAAATAAGAAAGAAACATGAGAAAAAAATAATATGTACTCATACCTGTATATAAAATGCTTTTGTTAAATTTCAATTAAAAGTGAATAAACCCTTTTGGGAATTTGTGACACAGTAGAAGGAAAAGCAGGAAAATAAGCCAAAATTGATTGTACAGGAATTTTTTAGCCAAACTTTTACCCAAGAGCTGAGCCTGAGAACCACAGCCATAAAACCAAATTGGTACCAGAGAAATTACAATTATGCTAGCTTGGCAAATAGTGATTGAGGTTTAAAGATTCATCAAATATCAAAAACTAGCAGAAACATATATGTTCAGCAATTATTTTCTTCATATATCACTAACGCAGGATACAAAATGTGGCCATCTCAAACTTTTAGGGTCCTAGTAGCTGGGTATTTCCTGTGAGGAGTTTTCTTTGTGTATGTGTAAGATTCTGTTGATATCTCCAGTTTTCTTCTGCAGTCAGAAGTTATACTTTTATAACTTAAGACCAATTTTGACAAGAACAGGTTTTTTAGCCCAACCTGATTAAGATTCTTTGCATCTTCAGTCTACCCGAGTGTTAGTGTGCATAGCCATGTTTGTATGAAACTCATGATAGGAACTAATGCAGAGAAATACCTGCCTTGTGCCAGGTGCCGCCAATGTACGTACTCACTCCCTGTGAACATGAATTAAAAAAAAAGGTTAAAAAAGTGATAAATTATATTAAACAAATGTGCACAAAAAAAATTAAAATGACCATTATAATGTGAAGTAGTAAAACATACTATTGCAATGAAATACACTGATAAAAATATTCTGACACAACGGGATTTTTGGAAAGCTCCAAGATAACAAAAAACAAGATCATTTATTTAGGCTGAGTATTTTATTTTTAAATCTTTGTAATGAACTACAGTGCTGTACTTATAATCCTGTACACTTCAGTAAAATTATTGTGTCATCAAATATGTAAACAGTACCTTGATGTAACAATCACAAGCATAAATTCGTACCATTTCCCAGCAACAGAAAAATATACAGCATTAAACAAAACCATGTAGAACGGAAGTTGATATCCTAGAACATAGGAAGTTTACAAAAAGATAGGAGACCATTCAGTCCACCAAGTTTGTTAGGATAACTAATAGCTAAGCTGTCTCAATATGTTATCCAGGTTTCCACTTCTGTAGTTTGTTTCAGATTCCCTCAACTCTTCTGCCGTAAAGGTACTTTAAGTTTTTTTTTTTTTTTTTTTTTTTAATTGCTTCTGTACATTGCCTAGAGAATAATGACTCAACCTAAATCCCTAAATTATATTTGGGGAGAGCTTCCTGTAGAACAATGTCACTCATCTTGCATTTATAATGAATACTTATTTTGCCTGAGTGTAGCACTCTACACTTTCTACTGTATTAAATTGCACTTTCCAAATATTTATTTTTTCATAATCATGGCATATAATAATTTGCCACGGGCAATAGTGTTCTTAAGTGTTGCATTTTAATTTTTATTTGGTGCATACATGAAAAAAAATCTTTTGAAAATTGGCGAATATGTCCACTGTGAAGTAGCAAAGGTTTTAATTTCAGAAAATATGCCTTCTGCGTTTCTAGTAATGTTTATGACAACAACCAAAACTACACATAGTACTCTAGATGAGGCCTCACCAGTGCATTATAAAGCTTGAGCAGAACCTCCTTAGACTTGTACTCTACACATTGTGCTATATAACATCCTGTTAGCCTTCTGAATGGCTTCTGAACACTGTTTGAAAGTTGATAGCGTAGAGTCCACTGCAACTCCTTTTCATAAGGTGTACTCTCGATTTTCTGACCGCCCATTGTGTGTTCAACCCTAACATCTTACTTCCTATGTGTAATTCTTTACATTTACTGACAATAAACTTCATCTGTTACAAATCTTCCCAAGCCTGTATATTGTCCAAGTCCCTCTGTAATGATTTAACAGATTCCAGATTATCTGCCAATCCATCTTTCTTGGTATCATTTGCAAACTTAACCAGCTTGTTACTTATATTCTTATCCAAATCATTTATATATATTAAAAGTACACCACACATGAGTCTGAAACTTTAGTTGAAAACAACAGCATCATTAATTTATTAGAATTGCATTTTTCATACAAAGGAAGCAGATCAAAGTGTTTTACAAGAAATCAAACAGAAATCTTTCAAGAAAAGAAAAACAAATTAAAAATAGTTAAGAAAAGGAACTAATAAGCAGTATACTGACAATAGTAAACAAGGATAACTCAATACACACTTATATAACACAGATATACAAGTAACAGATAAAGTAGAGATCTTATTTATTACATTTTTACACCCACTGACCATTCTACCTAACATTAAAGTGCTTAAGTAGTTCCCACTGTTTGTATTGCTTTTTACTAAAACATTTGATGCAGTAGGGTCTCATCAACAGCATGAGAATGCACTTTCATTCTAATATCACAGGCGGCTCCACATTGCATAAAAACAGAGCTGTTTTGTGTTAACAACTAAATACTGTACTGTATAGATGAATACTTCTTATGAACTGGGAGGAGGGTACAACTGTGCTTCTCATCACAGATCAACTTCTCCTTTGATTAGATCTTATGACTGGTCATTGTTGGTGTAGAGTTTGTATTTTTTTGCTGAATGAAAATGTGGTTTCCTTCCACATCCCCAAACACTTGCTATATTAATTGAAGAGTTGGAGTATTGGGAATGTGTATAAAATGAACAAGGTATTTGTTTAAATCCTCAACAAGCCCAAAGCCAAGCAGAGGCTGTGTCTATCAAACACAAGTAATGTGGCTTGGGCAAACAGACACATAAATCCCAATACATTGCACTGGAAGGTCGGAAAATAAAATAAATAAACATAGGCATACAAATTCAAGAATGACTCTTTACTAGCTTAGCTTAAACTCCAATTGCAGTACTAATGTAACAAACTACAGGAAACCAGGCCCTGGGGAGGGGGTGAAAGATTGCAACAAAAGGGGACAGACATTCACAAAAATATATATGTTTTGAAAAACAACATGGATGAGATTGTGTAATCTCAAATTGCACATCAATACTCAAAAACATGAGTATTCAGTAAGTTTTAAGGGTTTCTATTCTACATTTGCACTGATAACCTTAAATGCTATTTTAAGATGCAAAAAAGATGTTCTTTAGAATATATATAAAAAAAAGCTTCTCCTAACAGTATTGCCCAAAGAAAATGAATTAATACCACTACTGAGAACAAATAACTGACCACAAAAATACCAAACATATTTTTTAATTTAAATTAACAAGAGTAGAGGTCTAAGAACAGAACCCTATGGCACTCCACTGGTGACCTTACTCGATGTTCTTATTTGTAGTCTTTTCGTCTGGCTGAAAAGTACCCATTCACATTACATGACTTTTCTGGTGATTTTCATTTGCAGTCTTCATTTCACAACCTCAGAGTCGGAGGCAGTTGTAGCACATGCCAGTGACAAGCTCAGCAACTTAGCCTACCCAAACTTTGACTCACCCTGACAAACTCAAACAAAACCAAGTAGGTCTGTTTAAAGGACAAGGTTAAGAGCATATGAGAGCAAAATGAGTGCTCACCCAGAAGTACAATGCATATAATACAGCTATAAGGCATTAAAATGCAGGTGTTTTAAACATCTGTTTGATATCTTGTGTTGTATGTACCACAACAGAATGGAAACGTCAGAGACTATGTCTGAGCTTGTTGCACCTGTCAGGAATGTTATTGGCTGTCAGAAAAAGGTGCAAGCTTTTGATAATTTGAAAATGTGAAACTGTGTTGGAAAGTCATCTTCGAGTCATGAAATTTGTCATGCCCTCCAATTACCAGTTGTGCAATCTGACATCCTCAGGGTAACAAGATCAGCAACTGCAATTGTCAAATTTGACATTCACTCGGACTATAAGTCATGTAATGCACCACAGGCTTAACCACTTTGAAATCCTAGTTTGTAAACTTATCAGCCTCCAACTGGCACACCATGGTTATTTTTGAGCTGTTTTTAGACATTCTTGAGCAGAATTTCAGAAAGCGCTAGGTGATTTTTATAGGGAGAAAGATCATAGTAAAGCCCTTTTTGAGCTAAACCAGGCTTATTTTTGTTTGGCCTAACTGGTGCCTAAACTTCACATTTAAAGTTTATTTGTCTTATTACAATGCATTATAAGTAATATGAGATGAAGAACATTGACAAAATAAGATATTGTTCTGTTACAAAACATTTTGCCTGATAAACAATATTTAAAGCCACTAAACATGGTTAAACACAAGCCCAAAGACTAAGAAACCTGCACTTTGGCAGTTGGTTTACATTCGAATCCAATTTCTTAGTTCACTTTTTCCGGTTGAGGTCTGAAGGCAGCTGAATTATTTATTTCCAATATCCTCTGGAAGTTTGCTCTCTTGCTTCTTTATGAAAATGCTTTTAAACTGGGAGTTGTGGCAAAAGTTTCATGTAATGTACCTTAGAGAAACACTGAGCATGAAGGGCTTTCTAACATTGTCTTCAGTCTATTTACAATTGTTTAATTCCAGAGACTTCTCTGATGTTACTTGTTTTTTCCTGAATGTTAAAATAGATGCGCTAAAAAAATAACCATTCACCATTGCTATTGACTCAGGAGGATGGAAAATTAGAAACACTCTGTTCATTGCAACACTTTGCTATAAGCAGTGCAAACTAAGCAGCTGAACACTGCTGAATTTAATGTTTAATGGCTTGGCCTGTCAAAATGAAAAAGTCTTGCATGAAGTTATTTCAGTGATGTTTTCTCACTTCTCTAGCCTCTAGAAACCAAAGGATCAACGGCAATCAGGACCAGGCAATCACCCATTCTTATATTTCCAGTCTCTTCCAGTGCCACATTAAGGACTAGTCACTGTTTGTGAACATGTTTGTGTACTTGCCGTAAGTAACAAGTGATTTGAAACCTGTCCACTGTAAATATTTCCATGATATTTCACAATTGAATACCTATTTGTTTAACAGTTTGTATGGAAATACAGGATTCCATTATTATACAATGGATCAGCTATTAAAAAAATCCTTTCTGTCATTCTAGCGTGTTCACAAACAATCAAAGCCTTGTGCGTAGCTGTCAAATGGAACTTTTTCAATCCGAGGTCTTCTTCAGTTCAGAATCTCAAATAGTGTGTGTTATCTGTAATAAAAGAAAGACACCACTGTATTTTGTAGATTGCATTTTCATTTTTTTATGTTCTTTTTTTGCTTTGGTTTCTTAAAAGTTTGCTTTGTCCAATAAAAGTGTGGTTCTCAAATAAAATGTTTGAAAGTACAAAACAAAACAATAGGTGACTGTGTGTAAAATAACTTTCAAATGACAGAAACACAGAAGAAGAAGCCTCATGTGGTCACTCTTGTATGAGTTTAATAACTTACCTGAAAGACATTCCTTTTAATAGAACAGTTATTTTTTTACAGTTTTAGTGTGTGGTTGGTTTTAAATGAAATATTGACAGGCTTCTTCACTAACTCAAGAAGGTACAGCAGAGAGATGACCATTTATCACATAAATGTTTGGCATTTATGCCACTTTCATTTTCAAACATATTTCATCAAAGGTATTAAGCTATATAAGTAAGCCGAAAGTAGAACGTTTTGACTATATTACAAAACATCATCTATGGTGATATCCAAACATTACTTTTGACATGCAAAACCTGAAACTGACCATCAAGCAAGGTACTTTAGAGTTATCACTTTAGACTGTTTGTAGACTCAGCATCATGAATTTAGTGCTGTATCAATTTTTTCTAGGGAAACATATGAGACATTCTGTCCAACAGCTGAATTAGAAAACAAATAAAACAATAAAACAAAGATCTAAAACATCACAAACAAATATGTTACAAAATACTTGAAAAATTAACACACTTATAATTTGTGTCTGGCAAATAGAAAGTCTTCTTCTTCTTCCTCTTCATCTTTTACCACTTCTATGCAGGGTCAATTTTCTCCATACAGCTCAGTCCTGCACCTACTCCTCAGTAAAACCCTTTTCCTTCAGATCTTCTTCTACTTTATTCATCCACCTCCGCTTTGGCCTACTCTTTTCTACTTCTATTCCCATAACTCTCTTGCCCACATATTCCTTGTCTCTCCTTATCGCATGTCCATTACCCTTTAAACTACTTTCCTGTACTTTCTTAGATATCTCTCCAACTTTTGTTGTACCTCTGATTGTCTCATTTTTATTCTGTCCTTTTTTGTAACTCCAGCCATTCATCTCAACATTCTCATTTCTGCCACATCTAACTTCTTCTCCTACACTTCCTTTACTGCTGAAGTCTCAGCTACATACATCATTGCTGGTCTTTCCACTGTCTTACAAACCTTACCTTTTACCCTTGCCTTAATTCATCAATCACACAATACTCCTGATACCTTTTTATAATCGTTTCATCCGCACTGCGCTTTATGGGTTATCTCTGCATCAAGTTTTCCATCTCAGCCTACCACTGATCCTAGATACGAGGGGGGACCTAAAAATGATTTTTAATAAATCATATATTTCTTTGAACATTTCCAAAATTTAATAATCCTCAAAATACTCCCCATGAGACACAATACATTTGTCCCACCATTTTTTTCCATTGTTCAAAACTTTTGTCATCCTGTTTTTCGTGAGAAACTGCCACACACTCAATGCTGTGTCGGCAGGAGCGCTGTTGTGATGCAAAAGCCACTCGTCTGATCGTTGCAATTCAGGTAATTTTCTCTGCACTGCATCATGCATTTGCTTGAGCACTTTAAGATAAAAACCCTTGCCTGGTACAAAGCTTCTTCTTTGAAAGCCTCTTGAAGCATTGTGACAGCTTCTACTGCTGTTTTCCCCAAAAGGAAACAGAACTTGATGCAAACATGTTATTCTTTCAAGTCTGCCATCACAAAATTGACAAAGACGGTAACAGAGGCTCAAGAAAAAAAATTACACTGACCTTACAGACCTTTCCCCAAGGATGCCACTTTGGCCAAATGATACAGAGGGCAGTCTAGTACAGGGGTCGCCAACTCAGGTCCTGGAGAACCACTGTGGCTGCAGGTTTTCATTCTAACCTTTTTCTTAATTAGTGGCCTGGTTTTGCTGCTATTGAACTTCTTTTGAATTAGTTGTAATTGAGTTGCTCTTGAAGACCCAGACCCCTTAATTGTTTCTTTTTACTAGCCACCAAACAATAATGAGATACAAAATGAGCCAAAACAGGACCAGCAAACTGTGTCCATCATAGAATATCTGAAAATAAAGAAAGATGAAGGTCTCAGGAATGTTGATCTTCTCAGATCCCCAAAAAATTTTAACGGTGCTCTTTGAAAAGTGAAAATCAAAAATTTCAGAAATGTCTGCTATTGCACCATGAGAGCAGCAACAAGCCATTGAATGAAGGAACGAATTATTTAACAATACTCTTTACCTAATTAAGCAAGTGGTTGAAGTTTGAGGCCCTGACTTAGTTGGTCTGTTGGCTCACTCACTTCACATTTCATTTCTGTTTGGGTGCCATTTAAGGAAAGAAATGAAGTAATTCAGAGGAGCGAGGAAGAAATTCAGGGGAAAAAATATTAAAAAACAAATTAATTAAGATGAGTTCAAAAGAAGTTATTTAGCAGCAAAAACACGTCACTAATTGAGAAAATGGTTAGAAAAATAAAAAAAACCTGCAGCCACGTCGGTGCTCCAGGACTGGAGTTGGCGACCCCTAGTCTAGTACATGCACTTAGCTGGCAAACGTTGGAACTAATGCACCTCCAGCCTCCAGCAAAAAAATCTCATTATTTTTGGGTCCCCACTCGTATTTACATTTATTCATATTTTTCAATAGCTCTCCCTGTGGGCTAACTTATGAATTCTGATCATCATCAAATCTCATATATGCAGTCTTCTTCCTATTTATCTTAAATTTTTCATTTTCTAAAGCCCTTCTCCATTCTTCCAACATCCTCTCTACTTCTGCTTTCTGGTGCTACACAACACAATGTTATCAGCAAAAAGTATGCATCAGGGGATTGGTCTTTTATTCCATGACTCAACGCATACATAACCAGATCAAAAAGGTAACACTTAAAGAAGGCAAATAGAAAGTGTTGATCTACATCTCACAGAAATACTGTGGTGGGACCTAAAGAACAAATCTTCCAAGGCATTTGGTAATAGGAAATGGTGATGGCTACAGAACGTGATTAACATTTATGGCCAAAAACCATAAGCAAATGGGTAAAGCAAAACCAACAAAGAAAAAGCAAGTTTCAGAAGCATGGGAGACAAGAAAACAAAAGGGCTATAAAAAAAAACTTAAAATTGACTCAGTAACAGAGTACATATGAGCAGGAGATATATGCTTAAACATTTAAGCAAATTTAGGCTTATGTTAGCCTGATGTGACAGCTGAATATTTGCCAAACTGGAGGTATAGCCAAGTACAGGGACAAACACTTTACTTAACTCTCCTTACTTCACTTATCTGCTATTATTTGAAAAGTGATATATACATACATTGGAGTTTACGCATTTAATTATTATACAACATTGAATCACACTGGAATTACTCTGATCAGCATAAACCAAAACACTTGTTATGTCAAAGTGAAAATAGATGTTTGCAAAGCTCCATGAAAAGGTGATTGAAAAAGCACAAGTAAGTAAGTCACTAAATATCCCAGTACAGTCCAGGTAAATCAGTCATTAACAAATGGAAAGAGCATGGCACAGCTGTAAATTTGACTAGAGCAGGCTGTCTACAGAAACTGAGTTATCATTCCAGAAGAAGACTAGTTAGGGAGATCACCAAGAGACCTTTGATAACTCTGAAGGACTTAAAAGCTACAATGACTCAGATTGGACAGACTGTACATACTGATTCCCAGGTAGTTCACTGGTTGCAGACTTATGGGCCAATGGCAAAGAGAAAGTCACTGCAAAAAAATGCACATTACATCTTGGTTAAAGTTTGCCAAATGGCACATGCGAGACTTTGAAATCAGAGGGAAGAAGGTTCAATAATCTGATGAAAACAAAACTGAGCTTTTTGGCCATCAGACTAAACACTACGTTTAAACAAATCACATTGTCTAAAACACACCATCCCCACAGTGAAGACAAATGGCGACAGCATTATGCTGTGGAGACACTTCTCTGTGGCAGCTCTACTATCTTCATACGATAGAGGGAGAAATGAATGCAGCAAAATATCAGGAAAGCCTGGAGGAAATCCTGATTCAGCCTTCAAGAGACCTGCACCTTTAGAGAAGACTTGTTTTCCTATAAAGCAATAAATGAAAGCCAGATTGGCCAAGTCAGAGTCCAGATCTCAGTCCAATTCAGAATTTGTGGCTGGACTTGGAAAAAGGCTGGTTACTAACAAGCCACACGCAACCTGACAGATCTTGAGCAGTTTTGCATTGAAGAATCAACAAAAATTGCAGTGTCCAAATGTGCAAAGCTGATAGAGACCTGAACACACAAAATTAATTCTATCGTGGCTGCCAAAGGGGCATCTACTAAACACTGGCTTGAAGGGAGTGAATACTTATGTGAACAATTGTTTTGCATTTTATATTTGGAATGAATTTAGACCAACTGGCTGAGATCTGTGTTTTTTTTTTTGTGGTAGGAGCCTATGGTGACCCTATTTTCCTTTTCAGACTCTACTAACTAGACTGTGTAATAAAGACACAACAATTATCAAGGTTTGGGGTTTTTAGCCCCATATACTGTAAAGCAAAGTTGTCAATTGTTTCTCTCAAAAACTCAAAAGACATTGAAGGGAGGGAGGACGGACATTTTATGGTGGCGGACAGGATGACGTGAGGGATGCTAGGACAGTTGTGGTGGATTCTGGGAGCATGACGTCATCACGGGTCAGCAGAGGGAAGAAATAGACCCGGAAGTGTGCATTTTCTACAGCCGTCCAGGTGCTCTTTACGGCTGCGACATCTCGGCCTGTCTAAGGAAGTAAAGAAAGAAAGATTAGTACACTGCCGTTGTCCCCCTGCGGGACATTTTATGAAACAAACCGGGTCGATCAGCTGTTCCCCAAGCGCCCAAGTTGTGCGTGACAACTGTAACAGAGAGCCCCAAATCCTATCTACAGCCCTTGTATGTTTACTCTTAGTAGCCTGGCCGTTGTCATAATTGACTACTACTTTACTTCAATACCTCTCCCTTTCTTTCACATCTGTAACCCCACACAATCAGATAGAGAAAAGACAGAAGAAAAAGTTACATATTTTATTCATGCATAGATTAAGTTAAGATTTCCAGTTGTGCCCAAAACAGAGTAAAATTCTTATTGGTAAAATAAAGTTCTTCTTATATTATGGACTGGAACAGAGGAGGATGAATCACATTAAACTGCAAGCAATCAAATTAAAGGCTGCTTATTATGGCAATTAAAGGAGGTATAGAATTAATTACGTTCAAACCTTTTAAAAGTTTGTGTGAGTCATTATTACTAGTATACTTGGTACCCAGTTTACCCTTGTATTGACGTTAGCCCCTTATTTGCTTTTCTGAGCTTGTACCTTTTCTCTCTTGTATACAGGCAGTCCCCGGGTTACATACGAGATAGGGACTGTAGGTTTGTACTTAAGTTGAATTTGTATGTAAGTCGGAACAGGTACATAAATTTAATAAATGCTATTGTTGACCGACTGTAACCAAGTGCTCTGCCAATGACTGATGAAGTTTCACCTCTCTCTGACCTTTTTATTATTTCTACTTTATTTTCAATGGTGATGTTTTTTCTCTTCTTTACTGTATTACCAGCACTTGCATCAGATTTGTGTTTCAGAGACATTGTTGAAGGGTGAAGACAAAAGATTAAGATGAGCTCTTCTGCACAGCACTGTACACGCTGTCACAGCAGGAAGGCACCAGTCATCAACACGTCTGATGTACTAAGAAGAGACAGCTTCCTGCTATGTGCATAACAGTACAAGCAAGCTTGCAATTGAGAATGAATGGGGGCATTGACGGGTGGTTCATCACCAGCCCACCTCACAGTCACCTCCACTACAGTATGCTGCCTGCAGCGTCTGCTCACCGAGAACGAACATGGTGCGGCCAAAGGCGGTAGTGAATCGCCCCCATTCAATACACAGCCATCTGATGCACACTACAATGCTATCCTCTGCTGCCCTGTTCACCCTCACTGGCCTCCGTTCAGCCACAACCAGGTCACCGCTTGCAGCATTACCAGCCGCCCAACGAGAACGAACAGGGCTGCCGTGTGTGGTGGGTGGGCAGTGAAACTGCTTGCCCCCGGGAGCTGCCCGGGGACACTACACCGTGCAAGCAGCGAAATCGCCCCCCTCCAGCCTCCATCCAGCCACCGAATGCAGCATTACCAGCCGCCCACCGAGAACGAACGGGACAGCCGTGAGTGGTGGGCAGGCAGTGAAACCGCTTGCCACTGGGAGCCGCCGAGGGACACTACACTGTGAGGGAAGCGAAATCGCCCCCCTCCAGCCTCCATCCAGCCACTGCTTGCAGCGTCCCCAGGCCAAAGATGACGGAGCGGCATTTACTGAGGCGCATGCGTCACAGTTGCGGCTCCATTCGTATGTCGTAGGTTGGATGTCCGTAACCTGGGGACTACTTGTACTTCCATTTCACTGTCCCAAAACACATTTCTGCGTGTTCAGTAGGTTTCAGGAGATTTCTGATGTCACCACTGAGCTACATTTTCTCATTAGGAAATATGCAGATAGTTTTTTTTTCAGTATGCAATTGTGAACAGATTTTTTGTGGTACTCCAGTTGTGATGAAGTGCTTGGAGAAACTGGTGTTGGGACACATTAAACAGAATCTTCCAGACAGTCTGAACCAAAGCCACAGAGAATAACATATCCCTTGTACTTCACATCATACTAGCACTGCTGGATAATAAAAGTGCAGAATCCTGCTCATAGACATCACCCCTGAATTTAACACTTTTGTCCCACTAAAGCCAACTGCCAAACCTCTCATTTGAAGACTCCAAGAAGACATGATGTTTTGGGAATAGGTCAGAGGTACAGTACTATGACAATGTTGTACAAGCCTTTAAAGATGTGGGATTCTAAGGAGTGAATTGGTTTTAACTTAAAATAGGAGTTAGATCAGTTGCTCTGGAAAGGCCTCATTTATTAACAGGCAATAGAAAATGTGAGTGAAAGTGCACTACAGATGAGGAAAAAATTAGTTTTTTTGGTATGGTGTGATGCAGCATAACCACTGTATTCTTTTTTTTAACTGAATACTTTATCATTTTCCCATGATTATTGAAAAACTCTTTTTTTTAATTACTTGTTTTTTTAACCACTATGGTACTATGTCTTTCAAGTAATGTATTCATTAATTGAATTAAAACCCCAGCATTTCGTATCATCCACAGAAAAATACAAAGGTATGTATCAGCATTAGATTTTGTAAAACAGTTCTATCAGTACCAGCAAAAAAAACCCATTATAAGTTTCCTGTTAACGCTGCATCAACTTTATGCCTCTTTTACACAGTGCGTTTCCAGGTCTTGAATTGTAAACCTCTGGGAATAAACATGATTGAGTGACAGATTCTACATTGTTAGAGCTAAGGATCTGTTGAACCGAAGAAATGTTTGATCGTATCTCTTATGTTTTTCAAGCAACTTCATAAAGAATTCTGATGCAGTCTTCCTTCATAGAGAGTGTTTGAAAGGTGCTGAGAGGCTAGATACCCTGTCAAAACGTATCAAATCAAATATTATTCCTATCCTTCACCTGTTATTTATTTATTTAATTTTTGCTTTCATATTCTCAAACATATTCAAAAAACCTTAAAAAGAGAACAGATATTACAAAGGTCTTCCCCTGGATCTTCACAACTGTTTTATACTTGTCAGTTTTTTCACTGAAATATCTTTATCAGAATGATATGTTATACCTATGACATGTAAACCATATGAAGTTTTTCTTTAGGGATATTATATTTTGACTTTGGAAATGTAGTTTCTAGAATTACTTTTGTAAAAGAAAATCATCAATTCATCCACAGCACATTCAGACACACTGTACTATATGCTGCCTTAATGGCATTATATACACTATTGCAAAGACAGTCCTTCATACTGCTAACCACAAAATACAGTATAATGGGGTACTATGAAAAAGAGAACAAAAAAGGAATCAAATTCTAAAACTGAAATATTCTTAAAGACTGAATTTGGCAGCCTTTTATCTGATTTATTTGTTAAACTCAGTAGGATTTTATCAGATTGTCAACGGCTCAACTCATAATCATAACATAACTTCTAGGAAAATCATCTCAGACAAAGGAGCACTAAAATCACTAGGTAGATGGGTCCTTTCATCAGATTGGCTGTCCCAGAACTGACTCCCAGTAGGCAGTAGGTCTCCAGGACTTTGACTGAATCTGGCTTGCCTCTGACTCCTTTCCTACAATCTGGTCATGGTTCTACAATTAGCTAATGGGCAGATATTATTGTTTTTAATTTATGTTAATTAGTTTCTACTTTGGTTTTGATGTTTTTTAACAAATCTGTATCGTTATATGTGATAGTTCTCTATTTAGTGAGTGGTATAATATATTCTTGCTTTTTACCTTGAGAGTTGTTGCGGCACTTGCACTTGGTTAAGAGCAATGTGCAACAGCAAAGTGTTTTGTATTATTGTACTGTAGTTCTGAGATGGCAATGATAGATTGGCTATCTAGAAAAGGATTACTTATCAATAATGCTTATCAATAGCACCTGATGACACCAACTCTCTCGATTCACTAACACAATGTCTTACTGGTATTTCTGAATGGATGAATAGTAATTTTCTCAAGCTAAATAAAGAGAAAACTGAAATTTTAGTGATTGGCAATTATGGATTCAATGATGTTATCAGAAATAAACTTGATGCATTAGGATTAAAAGTTAAGACGGAAGTAAAAAACTTAGGGGTAACTGTTGACTGTAACCTGAATTTTAAATAGCATATTCATCAGACCACTAGGACAACATTTTTTCACTTAAGAAACATAGCAAAAGTTAGACCTCTTATATCATTGAAAGATGCTGAGAAATTAATTCACGCTTTTGTTTTCAGTCACTTAGATTACTGTAACACACTCCTATCAGGACTACCCAAAAAAGACATAAATCATTTGCAACGAGTGCAGAATGCAGCTGCTAGAATCCTAACTAGGAAAAGAAAATCCGAACATATTTCTCCAGTTTTGATGTCACTACACTGGTTACCTGTGTCTTTCAGAATTGACTTTAAAATTCTGCTTATGGTTGAGAAAGCCTTAAATAATCTCGCTCCATCTTACAGTATATATCGGAATGTCTGACACCCTATATTTCAAATCTTAACCTTAGATCCTCAAATGAGTGTCCCCTTACAATTCCAAAAGCTAAACTTAAAAGAAGTGGTGAGGCAGCCTTCTGCTGTTATGCAAAAAAAATCTGAAATAGCCTGCCAATAGGAATTCGCCAGGCTAATACAGTGGAGCTTTTAAAACACTGCTGAAAACGCATTACTTTAACATGGCCTTTTCATAACTTCACTTTAACTTAATCCTGATACTCTGTATGTTCAATTCATCATAATAACTATTCATGGTGGCTCTAAAATCCGTACTGACCCCTGCTCTCTCTTCTGTTTCTTTTTCCGGATTTTTTGTGGTGGCGGCCTGCGCCACCACCACCTACTCAAAGCATCATGATGCTCCAACATTGATGGGCTAAAAGCCAGAAGTCTACGTGACCATCATCATCAAGTCCTTCCGTGAGAACCCTA
Source organism: Polypterus bichir lapradei (assembly GCA_026402145.1). Taxonomy (NCBI): domain Eukaryota; kingdom Metazoa; phylum Chordata; class Cladistia; order Polypteriformes; family Polypteridae; genus Polypterus; species Polypterus bichir. The sequence continues at coordinate 1,243,383 of JANRMT010062796.1, read as the reverse complement.
AATCCAAACAGGACTGTTTCACTTATGTTAGGTAGAATGCCCAGAGGGGACTGGGCGGTCTCATGGTCTGGAATCCCTGCAGATTTTATTTTTTTTCTCCAGCCATCTGGAGTTTTTTTGTTTTTTTCTGTCCACCCTGGCCATTGGACCTTACTCTTATTCTACGTTAATTAATGCTGACTTATTTTATTTTCTGTGTCTTTTATTCCTCTATTCTTCATTATGTAAAGCACTTTGAGCTACATTTTTTTTGTATGAAAATGTGCTATATAAATAAATGTTGTTGTTGTTGTACTTGTATGCTGTTTTGTGTATTGTATTTACTCATGTTTTTTACACCCATTGTACATCCAGCCTACCTAGAAGAGGGTCTCTCTATCTGAATTGCTCTTCCCAAGATCTCTTCCTTTAATTCATACAAGGTTTCTTCTTCTTAGAGGTTCAATGCTGAAGGACTGTAACAAAATAGGGCCCATGAAAGCCCATTGTGCCATTCCTTGTGTGATTTTGGGCTATACAAGAAATAATTTGTTGTTATTGTTACTTAAGAAAATGATGCTACAGACATACTGTGCATCATATCTTCTCTCCAGAAACAGACTGCTTGCTGTTGTCACACTACATAGAATTCTGTTTGTGGCTTTTCAGGCATGTACCTTTTATAGGCGCACCTGCCGCTGGTGATGGAATGCCAGCTCATACAATGGATGATTTATTCCTGGAAAATGCAACTTGTCAGCACTGTTACTGCATTTTATATATATGTATATACACACACACGTATGTATATATATAGAGAGAATAATATATCTATGTTCCTTTAAATGTTTTGAGAAATTGCTGTACTAACGCTGCTACAAGATATACTTTCATGGAGACATTTTCTGTACTAGTATTGGTCAAGTGGAGAAACAAGTAGAAAGAAAAGCACAGGACAGGAACAGGAGATTGATATGCTTTGGATATAGTGCAGCAGCAATAAATACAGGCAACCCAGAATATCCTTCGCATTCTATGTCTCCATCACCACCACATGCACATCTGTTGACATCTATGAATAACCATCATACAGTGGTTGAAACACAAGACAATGCATATCATCAGCAAACCTGCCATGTAATATAAAGCAGAGTATAGGTATAACTATTTTAAACTTGTGCTCCCACAATCTTGGTTGGTTCCCTATATATAATATAACTAGAAGCAGCACCAGGCATTTCACAGATAGGTCATTGTAAGCTATGGTCCATTTGTCTAATAGTCTGGCTTCAGTCCCTTCTGGTGTTTCACTTGTTCTGAGCCACCAGGTGGTAATGTCTTTAAAAGTGTAGTAACCCAAGGTACCCCATCAGGGTCAAATTTTATGTCAGGACATAGTCTATTAGGTTACGCACAATGGTGGCGACCGTCACTCATGTGCAGTTCAGTAATTCCCCTGCTCCATTTTTCCTCCTGCATAATGCTGCCAGTGGCATGCTCTTATGCCTTTAACTGCAATCTGTCTCTCTGTTAAACACTAAACCTATGGCAAAGAAACACAGCTGCCCTCCAGAAACTAACTCTTTAACAGTATTTCAGTGAGAAACAAACACACCCTTACCCGTCCCCTTTGCAGGATCAGCTGCACGCTTGCAGGCTTACCTCGCAACAAAAGCCAGTCATTTTGAGCTTTAAGCAGCAAGGGGTGCTGTAGACTTCCTTAACCACATACACAGCTCGACAGACACAAGTAAAGCATTCAAATTTGCTTCTTTTATTAAATACAATCCAATATTAAACAGACTTCTTCCACAATTAACAGAAAAACTATTCCATTTCTTCCCTCCAATCCTCCACTGCTCCAGGCAAGCGTAGTCCTCTTCAACCTGACCCCAGCTCGCCGGATAAGGTTCAGCGGCTTCTTTAATGCCTGACCTAAGAGTACTTCCAGCATCACCATAATTGCACCCAGGAATCACTTCTTTTTCAGGCGCAACCTTCTTAAAATACAGACTCCTCCTTTCTACAGCACCCTGGGAGGCTCCCAAGAAATCTAGCAGAACTACAAATCCCATGTTGCCCTATAGGTGCATACCTGGGAGATTCGCCTGTAGGACGATGCATCTAACACACTTGGAAAGGAATTGTTCTGGATATCCAGTCTACCCGTCAATCCATTATGGTCTTTTGGACATGAAAGGTACCTGCAACCAAGGCTAGGAACCACCCATCCTCCTTCCTGGTTGAGATGCCACTCTATCCATCCCAGCACCTACAATATATAATATAATATAATATAATATAATATAATATAATATAATATAATATAATATTTGAGAAGTAAACACACTGTACATCGTCGGTAGGAAGGTGGGAATTTTTATGCATTATGTAATTTTACTTAAACCAATGGAAAAAAGGTCATGATGTTCGGACTTATTTTATTCATTGTATCGGCGCGATTATATTTTTCTCGTTACGTCTTAGTAAACAATGGTCGTGTCTTGTCATCTAAAAGAACAGGCTCTTTTTTTTTTTAGAAACATTTGCTTTTCATTTATAGCGTGCCTGTTATTTCTTTTGCTTTAGGCTATAACTGTCCTATTATGTGTTTATCTTCTTCATCGTATCTGGTTATTAAATTATTCATTATTATTAAATTATGTCATATTTATTGACGTACATTTTAAAAGTTTCTATCATTCCACACAATGACAATAATGAAAACATAAAACAACATTATCAGTTGCCTTTGTTTCAGCAGACCTATAAAATATTAATTTATGCTCGCTCTTAATTAAAAGGTTTGGTTTATCTCGTTGATAAGATCCAAAGGTTTTCCGTGAAATGCGGCCGACCCGTGCTTCTGTATACAAGACAGCCGATGTTTTTAAACGCTCTGGAAAGCATTTTTGTATGCCATGTTTTCGATGGTCGAAGACGCCGTTTCCCTGTAGAAGGGACACCAAAATACGGAAGCCTAATACGCTTCCGTACAGAAAATAAATAAAGAACGATTTTAAAATTGCCCTTGTTAGTGTGGTCTGGGTTTGAGACGCTGTGACCCTATGGCATGAAATGAAACATGAGCACCTTTTATTTAATTAATCACTAAATCATCCATTGTATCTTGCTATAGACAAAGCATGATGAGTGGAACATGTATCCATTCGCCGTCACTTTTTAGCAGACGTAGAGTCGAAATCTATCTATCTATCTATCTATCTATCTATCTATCTATCTATCCCAATAACAGTAAAGTCAATGGGAACATCTTTTCCAACGTTGCTTGATTTAGTGACGAATCGACTCAGGCGCTCTTCAGAAGGAACTGTCGCAAATCATTCGACAGTCTTGATAGCCATTTGATTATTTGTTTACATTAAATATTTTATAATTTAGCATTTGTGCGTGCCTAATTTTCCGAAGCTCATCCTTAATAATCAATTAGTAAATCATGTTTTGTGGATTTGACAGCATTAATACTTAAAATATTAGTTAAGACATAAGTGGTTTCAAGCGGTCTTGTCCGTATTCTAATATGGGAAAGGTCACGATAAAATGCCAAAGTGTATGTGATTCAGGAAACGTTCCTTTCGTTTTTAGTGGCCATACGACCTCAATATCACTAAGTTTTCACTAAGGTTGAATGCTTAACCATCTCTATCCGAGATACCCAGCGCCATTTTTGTTTTTACTTTTTAAAAAAATCGTATTCGTATTTTAGCCTTGAAAAGATTACCTAGTTATTAGTTTGCGCTGTAATCTTTCTGTGAAGGTACTGTGCACTGTATGCATATTCAAAACATTTAAATAAAAATCAGTTAAGACTGAAATTAATTCTTCGTAGGCACTAAAGCTTCTTTTTTTGTCACAGGTTCTGAGACGAGAAGAAGCTTCTGATTGGCAGAATCAAAGGCGGCTCTTCACCGATTGGCCCCTGTTATGATATGTACAGTAGCTGAGGCTCGGGAAGGGTTTGTTCCCGGTTTTTTGTTTTTTTTTCAAACCGATCATACAAATCGAGCCCAGGCATTGATCCTGTCCTGCAGCTTTTTACATATGTTAATGCCACGAGAAACAGTAAGTGGTTTGTTGTATTGAATATCACTAATTGAAAAAGTTCAATTCATTAACTTAACCTCAAGATTGATCGGTTATCTATTACATTATTATTCATGATTTGTAAGTCCTATCTGATTACCGCTTTCATATTCATTTGTGTGTCGCTAAAATTTGCCAATAATTCCAAGATAAAAGTAGTTAAGTACGAACTGTATATTGGGCGAAATGGCCACATACGACGAAGAATACTTTGTACCACCACAATAAAACGATTTTGTACTTTGAAGTAAACGTTTCAAAACTAACGAACTAAACCTGTTATTTTAGGGTGACCAGATGGGGTCGGCTATAAAGGAGGACACCGACAGTCAAAAAGGAGGACAAAAATTACCAGATACATTTTCCAGCTTCCAATCAACCGCTAACCGCTGTCCGTTGCGCCGTCGGCCGGAAATATAATATAAAACAGAATACAGAATATAAAACAGTGTTGCCGCTACTTGATGTTACAATTATTTATAATGTGATAACGTAACGTAATGTCATGCAGTGACACGGATGAATGGAGAATGGCCGAAGGATGCTTATTCTCGGTATATATCATATGCAATTAGTCCAAAACAGTCAACTCTGTTCGTGATTCTCTGAAAGGAGGACATTTTAATGAATTTTTGGAATGCCTGGAGGACGGAGGAAATTATGTTAAAAAAGAGGACATGTCCTCCTTTTGGAGGACGTCTGGTCACCCTAGTTATTTAAATATAATTATTCAAAATAGCGAGAGTTCGGAGAAAATCAGGTAGAGTCGAATTGTGAGCCAGATTGTTCCTTCTATTGGTTTACCTGACGATGAGTTCAAACGGTTACTCTGAAACAGTCACCACCGGGATTATGAGACCTGATTCTACATTGGATTTTTTAAATCGACACCAATACTTTTTGATTTACTCCTTGTTTATTCTATTAATTCTCGTAATTTATTTTCATTATCTTTTCACTCTCATTTCTGTTTTCCTGCTTTCTTTTCCTCTCATTTTAAATGAAGTTTTACTTTGTTCTTTTACATATCTCCCTTGTTTTTTATTGTTCTTAAACTACTTAAGGGATTATTCACTGAGGGTGCATGCATTATACATTGAGGCGGAAAAGGAAAAATTGCACATAATTACTCAAAGCAGTATACTTATCAATTGTAAAAAATGGCAGAATTGTGTTCATTTTGTTTATTTTGAGAAAATTTCCAGCGCTATCAAAATAGTCCAATTAACAGATACATAAAATAGTAGACATATAGAAAAAGGAAATATAATGATGTAGTTTCCAGATTTTTTTGTTTACTTTATAAATATTTTATGTAACAGAAGACTTATTTTAACTTGATACAACAATGACTTGTTATATGTAAATGTATAATATTCTTGTGTTATTTTGTAATACTTTATTTGTAGATGTGTGCAATACTAGTGCATATGATTATATTTACAGTTGTTCATATCTGTATATGTGCATTGTATGTCTGTCTATATAGTGCAAAGTTGACCGATTGACTCACCAACTCACTGACTGATTCAGCCACTTACCGACTCACTATTTCCTCTTTAGTTAAAAAGCTGAAATTTGGCAGGGTATTCATCTTGGGCAGTAGGTATCCACTAAGCAAGGACATTTTAAAATATGAACAGTTAGGGGAAAACTTCTTCCACAATAGAAAAAAGAAATTCCCCAAAATCTCAAAAATACCTTGATGGATTTGATTTAAATTTGGTGATGTTACAGAAAAACAAAAATGTCAATGTCAATGTCAATTTATTTATATAGCACATTTAAAACAACATAGTAATGCTGCGGCCAAAGTGCTTTACAATAATAGAATAAAAGAAAAATAAAAAAAAAACAAAAACAATAAACAATAAAACATAAATAGTAATAAAATATATGAACATAAAATAAGATAGATAATAAATAGAAATAATGTTATATAATCACAAAGAGGAAAACCATCAGTATTACTGAAGGTCACTGAATGCAAGTGAAAAGAAGTGAGTTTTTAATCTTGTTTTGAACTGTTCAATTGTAGACGACTCCTTTATATGATGAGGTAAAGAGTTCCACAGGCGAGGGGCAGCAGCTGCAAAGGCCCTGTCCCCCTTGGTTTTACATTTGGTACGAGGGACAACAAAAAGACAACTGACCAGAAGATCTAAGCACTCTGGATGGCTGGTGTAAAACACACAATTCGGATAAACAGGCTGGAGCAAGCCCATGTAAAGATTTAAAAACTAGCAGCAAGATTTTTAAATCAATTTGAAAACTGACAGGCAGCCAGTGTAAAGAAGCTAAAATAGGAGAAACAGAGTCAGACTTCCTTAACCCAACCAGAAAGCGAGCGGCAGCATTTTGGACCAGCTGTAACCTGTGTATCAGAGATTTGTTAATCCCAGAATACAGCGAATTGCAATAATCGAGGTGAGAAAAAATAAAGGCATGGGTAGCATTCTCAAGATCTTTAGAAGATAAAAAAGGATTTATCTTACCTAATAAGATCCGAAGTTGGAAAAAGCAACTCTTGACTACAGAATTTACTTGTTTCTCAAAAGAGAGGTTGCTATCAAAGGTAACACCAAGACTGCGGACTTGAGGTTTGGAAAAGGCAGAGAAAGAGCCGAGAAGTCCAACACCAATTTGGGCTTTAGCTGGTGGACCCACTATAAGCACCTCCGTTTTATTTTGATTTAGATCAAGAAAATTATTGGCCATCCAGGATCTTAGTTCAGACAGACAGTTGTGGAGTTGATTTGTTGCAGACGGGAATATATACCTGAGTATCATCAGCATAGCAGTGAAAAGAAATGTTAAATTTCCTAAAAATTGCTCCAATAGGGTGAAGGTATATAGAGAATAAAATAGGACCCAAAATGGATCCCTGAGGAACACCATATTTAAGAGGAACAGTAGATGAAAAAGAGGAATTTAAAGTCACTGAAAAGTGTCTACCAGTTAAATATGACCTGAACCAGTTAAGAGCAGCCCCTTTAATCCCAACAAGATGTTCGAGCCGCATCAGCAATATTTCATGGTCAATGGTGTCAAAGGCAGCGGACAGGTCAAGGAGGACAAGGACTGCCGCATCACCTGAGTCAGTAATAAGAGAGATGTCGTTGAACACTTTCAGGAGTGCCGTTTCAACACCATGATAATGCCTAAAACCAGATTGGTAGGTCTCAAATAAATTATTGGAGTTAAGGTGATCGACCAATTGATTATAAATAATTTTTTCTAGAATTTTAGCCAGAAATGGGAGCTGGGAAATTGGACGAAAGTTTGTTAAAACTCCAGGATCTAATCCTGCCTTTTTTAGATGGGAACGGACTGCAGCATGTTTAAAAAATGAGGGCACAACATCCGAACTAATAGAATCATTTATAATGGCTAGTAAAGATGGCCCTAACACATCAAAGGCTTCCACTAAGAGAGGTGGTGGTACAATATCGAGGGGGCTGGAGGCTGGTTTAAGGGTGTCAATAGTTCTTTTTAGCATTGAAAGTGAGACTTGATCAAAGGAATCTAGAACAATGTCATGATTAACAGTAGGAAGTTCATAGCCAGTTTGAACAATGCCACGGCGGATAGTATCAATTTTGCTGACAAACAATGATAGAAACTGCTCACATGAAAGAACAGTGCTATTTAATCCCATCATAGAATGAGGGTGAATGGCTGCAAAATGAGCTGACACACCTTTTTTGCCAATGCATTTTTTATTTATCCATATTTATTAATATTATGCTAACTAACATACTCTGTGCTGATCTGAGTGTGTGCTGTATGCAAATGATGGACGCAGCAAAAGCGATTGACAGGTCACACACTAACCAATTGGGCAGACAGACGACTGAAGATGGGGCAGTGTCCTGGAAAGGAAAACAGAGACGTGATCATGTTGTGAAATTGAAAGAAAAAGTTTGGCAAAACCCATTGGTTAGTAATCTCAGTTTTTTGCTGTAAACTACTGGCATGCTTCAATGTATGCCGGCTGTCATCTTGGCTATCTGTTCTGCTCTGTTAACCAACAGCACCCAGTCGTGATGCTGAAAGCTACTAACTGTAAATATCTAATAATAATATATACTTACATTTCACACCATTCCTACTATAAGTTTCAATTCAAAGGAATACATTTTAAGTAAAGTTGTGTTTTGCATTGGCCATCAGCAAAAGAGACATCACTGGGAAAAGCAGGGATTGATGTAATGCAGGAATGTTTTACTCATGTGTATACAGTCAAGAGAAAGCATCTCCAGTGGCCTAATTATATTATTACTTATTTTTAGACTGATTGTTTTATCCAAGCCATCTTAACACAATTAAGACACAATTCTTTTGTTTTTCCAAATGGAGAAGAAGCACATGAAGTTACATATTCATGGTCTCACAGTTTCAGTAGCAGGATTTGAACCCACAACCACAAGGTCTGAAGTCCTAGGTCCAAAGCCTTAACCACTACACTAATTCTTTTTGCTAATGATGTTTACCCTTGGTATTAAAAAAATACAGATTACAGAAAAGCACTTAGTTACATAGTACTACACCCAAATGACTGATATCACTATAACTGATTCCCATTGTATTAGTGCATTTACCACAGCTGGGTTATCTGCATATGTATACATATATTCACCTTTCCCAGTGATGCTTTCAGCCTTTTGCTCAGTCCCATAATCCTAAATTAAATTAGGCTGGTTCAATAACTTATACATATGCATATGTAGAAGGAAAAACTAATAAAGGTAAAGTTTATTCCTACATTGTAAAAAATATAGAAAAGAAGGTTAGCAACAAAATATTTTGGTTGTTAGTAGGAACGTTATTGTAATGCATATAGAGTACAAGAACTGTTACTTGCAAGTGCTAAATCAACAGTACAGCCTTCATCAGGTGATTGAATAATAAAGTGAAAACGGGATGGGAAGGAGGTAATAAAGCCAGGGGTGTGAAAGAGACGATGTGAAAAAATTGTTAGAGAAAGTGAAGGGAAAGTTTAAAGCATTAGTTTGTCATTTAATGTTGGACAAGTGTGTGATCCAAGCCTGAATATGAATGGTGTCTTTAAAGCCCTGTGAAAGAACACAGACTAGTATTACTGTGATTAGGTAATGTGAAATGCTCCACAATAGGCTCTATACAATATTTGATCATAATTTTTCAAACAAGCTTGCAGAAATAATTTGCAAGCTGTTTTTGAGTTTTACCTATGTAGATGACTGGACTAATTTTGCAAGAAATGTACAAAATTGTATTTTTGGACTTGCAGGAGGCAGGGTTGTGTAATATTACCTTTCTCAGGGAATACCAGATATAAGTGTATTGTTGCTGACAAATTTACAAATGATACAGCTGTTCTGTAGCAAGAAGAAAGTCCGTAAAAGAAAGTGGCTCTGCATTGTGCTTCTAACTTTATTTTTATTGTTTTGTCAGTTTGGGACTAACCTTTATTTGTTTTTTAGCCTTTTGCAAATGCACAATGACACAGCCCTTCACTAATTATATGTATATGTTTATTTATAAACAGTATATATGTAGTATGTACACTGTAAAAAATAGCCAGCATTTCACAAGAATTAACTGTAATTTTTCACAATAAAATACTGCATTGCAAAATCTATCTTGTAAACACAGCAGGCTAAACCATCTTCTGTAATATGACAAAAATTACTGTAAAATGGTATGTGGACTGGTCCATTTTGCATTGTGGGACATTTTCAGCTTGTGTATATTCCCACCTTTTTACTTCTATGTGATAAGATAACAGTTACAAGTAAAATATTAGCTACAGGGGCACTGATGGAGACCCGTTTGATGTTGTACAAACATTAGAATATTCAACTGTAAGATACTGAACCTTCACTCAAATTTTGACTATTAAGACTTCAAGATAGATGTCTCTACATTTCCACTAGTCAACATTTAAATTAAGGATCTCTTTAATTGGGTTAAATTAATTATATCTAAAATGTTATTTTGACTAGTTGAAGTTATTTTCTAATTCTGATTTTATCATGTCAGATATTTAATTACAGATACCTGCAATTGAATTTGCTAATAAAAGTATATACATATATGGCAATGAAATTACTTTTGAGTAAAAAAATGTGCAGTTTTAGTTACAAGTATAATAATATAAAACATGTTTTCAAATATGAATGTTTATTTGACCTTTCCTGAATGCACTGTTGTTTAAGAATCTTGAATAACATCTCCAAAAGATAGAGAATCTGGTAAAGAAAAAAACAGCAACCGGGGTACAGTAGTAGTTAAGGAATACTATATACATTAAAATTCTGACAACTGTGAGCAATACTCTGAAATATTAAGAGTTTAGGTAATTTAACTTCTGCTACTGTAAGTAAATCTTAAAAATGGTTAGTTAGTTTCACCTAGAGTGGGTGTAAGGTAGGCACTTTCTTAAATAATTAAGTCAATAATAATAATCTAATTACAGCTCTAGCCAATCACAAAAAAGGATTAATAAAATATAAAAAACAAATGTATTTACAAAAGTGTAACAAATGCAGTAAAACTACAATAAATATGACACAAACAAAAGAAAAAAGAGGGGTAGAAATATATTACCAGTAATAAGGCAAAGTCTTTGTATTATAGATACTGAACATTATTACAGTTCTTTAGATAAAATCCATGTACAGAAGATATTCCCTCAAAAAGGTCTTCACCACAGAAGGTCAAAGTAATTTTTGTATGGTAGTTTCTTCTTCCAGCCAAAGCGTTTCATGCATAGCACTTTTTCATTGCCTAACATACTACATAAAAACATGCTTACTGCAATAATCCGTTTACATAATACTATTAAACGTGACACTTATTTATAAAAATAAAACATTTGTGCTTTTCCATAAATAAATTTATAGTGGAGAAAAATGCATACAGGTAGATCACATACTATGCAGAAGAGTCAATCTGAAGGAGATTGAAGACTGCAAAGTAGTGGCAGGGGAAAGTGTAGTTAAGCAGCATAGGATGGTGGTCTGTAGGATGACGTTGGAGATCAAGAAGAGGAAGAGAGTGTGGGCAGAGCCAAGGATCAAATGGTGGAAGTTGAAAAAGGAAGACTGCAAGGTTGAGTTTCGAGAGAGGTGAGACAGGCACTGGGTGGCAGTGAAGAGTTACCAGACAGCTGGGAAACTACAGCAGATGTAGTAAGGGTGACAGCAAGAAGGGTGCTTGGCGTGACATCTTGACAAAACAAGGAGGAAAAGGAAACCTGGTGGTGGAATGAGGAAATACAGGAGAGTATACAGAGGAAGAGGATGGCAAAGAAGAAGTGGGATAGTCAGAGAGATGCAGAAAGTTGACAAGAGTACAAAGAGATAAGGCACAAGGTGAAGAGAGAGGTGGGGAAGGCTAAACAAAAAGCGTATGATGAGTTGTATGAGAGGTTAGATACTAAAGAGGGAGAAAAGGACCTGTAACGATTGGCTAGACGGAGGGACTGAGCTGGGAAAGATGTGCAGCAGGTTAGGATAATAAAGGATAAAGATGGAAACGTATTCACAAGCAAGGAGAGTGTGTTGAGCAGATGAAAAGAGTACTTTGAAAGGCTTATGAATGAAGAGAACAAGAGAGAGAAGAGGTTGGATGATGTGGAGATACTGAATCAAGAAGTGCAACGGATTACCAAGGAGGAAGCAAGAACAGCTATGAAGAGGATGAAGAATGGAAAAGCCATTGGTCAAGATGACATACCTGTGGTTGCATGGAGGTGTTTAGGAGAGATGGCATTGGAGTTTTTAACCAGACTGTTTAACGGAATCTTGGAAAGTGAGAGGATGCCTGAGGAGTGGAGAAGAAGTGTACTGGTGCCGATATTTAAGACTAAGGGGGATGTGCAGGACTGTAGTAACTACAGGGGGATAAAATTGATGAACTACAGCATGAAGTTATGGGAAAGAGTAGTGGAAGCTAGATTAAGAAGGGAGATGATGGTTAGTGAGCAGCAGTATGGTTTCATGCCAAGAAAGAGCACCACAGATATGATGTTTGCTCTGAGGGTGTTGATGGAGAAGTATAGAGAAGGCCAGAAGGAGTTGCATTGCGTCTTTGTGGACCTGGAGAAAGCATATGACGGTGCCACGAGAGGAGCTGTGGTATTGTATGAGGAAGTCAGGAGTGGCAGAGAAGTATCTAAGAGTTGTACAGGATATGTATGAGGGAAGTGTGAATGTGGTGAGGTCAGCGGTAGGAGCGACAGATGCATTCAAGGTGGAGGTGGGATTACATCAGGGATCAGCTCAGAGCCCTTTCTTATTTGCAATGGTGATGGACAGGTTGACAGACGAGATTAGACAGGAGTCCCCGTGGACTATGATGTTAGCTGATGACATTGTGATCTGCAGTGATAGTAGTGAGCAGGTTGAGGAGACCCTGGAGAGGTAGAGATATGCTCTAGAGAGGAGAGGAATGAAGGTCAGTAGGAACAAGACAGAGTACATGTGTGTAAATGAGAGGGAGGTCAGTGGAATGGTGAGGATGCAAGGAGTAGAGTTGGCGAAGGTGGATGAGTTTAAATACTTGGGATCAACAGTAAAGAGTAATGGGGATTGTGGAAGAGAGGTGAAAAAGAGAGTGCAGGCTGGGTGGAATGGGTGGAGATAAGTGTCAGGAGTGATTTGTGACAGACGGATATCAGTAAGAGTGAAAGGGAAGGTCTACAGAACGGTAGTGAGACCAGCTATGTTATATGGGTTGGAGATGGTGGCACTGACCAGAAAGCAGGAGACAGAGCTGGAGGTGGCAGAATTAAAGATGCTAAGATTTGTATTGGGGGTGACGAGGATGGACAGGATTAAAAATGAGTACATAGAGGGTTGAGATTAAGTTGGTTTGGACATGTACAAAGGAGAGATGCTAAGTATATTGGGAGAAGGATGCTAAGGATAGAGCTGCAAGGCAAGAGAAAAAGAGGAAGGCCCAAGAGAAGGTTTATGGATGTGGTGAGAGTGATGAAGAAAGGGCCTGAGTTGCCTCGAAAGCTTGCATATTGTAATCTTTTTAGTTAGCCAATAAAAGATGTAATTTTGCTTGGCTTTTGTCTATGTTATAAATATACACATTTAGCATGGCTTTGACTTATCTAAAATGCAAGCATTTTGCATCAGCAATATTATACTGCCTTTCAGTTGCCAGAGTTATTACTTACTGCATAACTTTGTTTCTCTTGAATTAAAATGCAAATAATTTTCATTTATTTGTTGCTTTACATTAATAAACTAGCAGAATACCCGCGCTTCGCAGCGGAGAAGTACTGTGTTAAAGAAGTTATGAAAAAGAAAAGGAAAAATTAAAAAAATAACGTAACTTGATTGTTAATGTAATTGTTTTGTCATTGATATGAGTGTTGTTGTCATATCTAT
>JANRMT010062796.1:1186625-1209334 GCA_026402145.1 Polypterus bichir lapradei | reverse complement strand
TGTATATATATATGACAGCAACACTCATCACTCACAACAGTGACAAAACAATTACATTGACAATCATGTTACGTTATTTTCAAAATGTTTACTTTTCTTTTTCATTGCTTCTTTAACACACTACTTCTCCGCTGTGAAGCGCGGGTATTTTGCTAGTGTATATATATATATATATATATATACTCAGCAAAAAAAGAAACGTCCCCTGACTTTCAACTGTTTTTACTTTCAGTAGACTTAATGTGTAAATATTTGTATGAACACTAAAAGAGTCAACACCATAAGACATAAACTAAAAATGTTTCACAATGTGTCCCTGAATGAAGGGAGGCTCAAAATCAAAAGTACCAGTCAGTATCTGGTGTGGCCACCAGCAGCTTGAAGTACTGCAGTGCATCTCCTCCTCATGGACTGGACCAGATTTGTCAGTTCTTGCTGTGAGATGTTACCCCACTCTTCTACCAAGGCACCTGCAAGTTCCTGGACATTTCTGGGGGGAATGGCCCTAGCCCTCACCCTGCGATCCAACAGGTCCCAGACGTGCTCAATGGGATTGAGATCTGGGCTCTTCGCTGGCCATGGCAGAACACTGACATTGCTGTCATGCAGAAACTCATGCACTTTTTGCCACTCCTGTCTGGTCCAGCGAAGGTGGGTTTGTGCCCATAGGCGGCGTTGCTTCTGGTGATGTCTGGTAAGGACCTGCCTTACAACAGGCCTGCAAGCCCTCAGTCCAGCCTCTCTCAGCCTATTGCGGACAGTCTGAGCACTGATGGAGGGATTGTGTGTTCCTGGTGTGACTCGGGCAGTTGTTTTGGCCATCCTGTACCTGTCACGCAGGTGTGATATTCGGATGTACCGATCCTGTGCAGGTGTTGTTACACGTGGTCTTCCACTGCGAGGATGATCAGCTGTCCTTCCTGTCTCCCTGTAGCGCTGTCTTAGGTGTCTCACAGTGTGGACATGGCAATTTATTGCCCTAGCCACATCAGCAGTCCTCATGCCTCCCTGCAACATGCCTAATGCACGTTCACGCAGATGAGCAGGGACCCTGGGCATCTCTCTTTGGGTGTTTTTCACAGTCGGTAGACAAGTCTCTTTAGTGTCCTGCGTTTTTAGAACTGTGACCTTAAATGCTTACTTTCTGTAAGCTGTTAAGGTCTTAACGACCATTGCACAGGTGCATGTTAATTAATTGATTATGGTTAATTGAACATGCATGGAAAACATTGTTTAAACAATTTACAATGAAGATCTGTAAAGTTATTTGGATTTTTAAAACATTATTGTTGAAATACACAGTCCTGAAAAAGGGACGTTTCTTTTTTTGCTGAGTATATTATGCAATGATAATCCAAGTTTACTAGCTACTGGAAGTGAAACAACTGAAATTGCTGAAAACAGCTGAAATTGGGTTCAGCTGCTGTACTAATATTAGAGAATGTCTTAAGGCAATGTCACATTAAATGACTTTTCCAGCAGTTTTCAGTTATAGCCTTCATTTAGAGGCAGTCGATGGCATACTCCCATGTAGGCCAGCTGCATAACTTGACATACAAGCGACTCACTCCAAAGAGTCTGTGGCTCTGTTCCACAAAATCAAGCAGGTTTGAGTTTGTCTTTAGTCATGGGGGTGGTTTTGACAACCAGTAAGTGCTCATCTGGAAGTACAATGCATAGAACACAATATTCAAGATATAAGGATTGTAGGTGTTTTCAACCTTACAAACAGAAGAGAAGTTTGTCTGTCTGATGTCTCTTGTTTTATGTACCAGGATGAAATATAAAAAAGTAAAAAAAGAGCCGAGATGGCAGCTGATCATGCTGTACTATCAGGTAGCACTTTATTGGCTGTAACAAAGAGTTGCAAGCAGGACTGCACTGAAAGATCAGCAGGGAGTTGCTAAACATGACTTACCAAGAGATTTTCAGTCTTGGTAATTGACATGCTCCAGTGACAAGAAGTTGTGTAATGTGACATTGGCTTTAAAGAGTTTGTCATAATGCAAATTTTGTCCAGAAACTTTTTCATAAACCTTGTTTTTTTCTACCCTGCAGAACTCCGTTTTGTGCTTATCTTTATTACTGTTTAACATTTTATTGACATTAATATTTTTAATCACTACTTTCATAACATTGCAATGCCATTTAGTATTTTGGTTTATTTTCATTAGTGCCAACGTTTTCAGTTTTTGCCGGTCATGCAGCATTATGTCATCAGTCCCCAACTACTTGTCTATGTTTCTAGCTAATCTCAAAGAAATTCACATGCATTACTGAAAATCTTTTAGGGAGTCAGAAAATTTGTATGGTTATTTTGACCTTGATTCTGGTTTACATGTTGGACTTTGGCTTTTGGGTTCATTATTGTCTTTCTAAGCTTTTCACCTGACCTTTGTTCTCTCTCTGATCTCCTGGGGCCAGAGTTATAAAACTTGCATTCATACAAAAACAGGCCCAAAATGTGCGTACATCACTTTCCATAAAAATGTTGGGATTTATAAAAGAACAATTTACAGGAGAACTTGTGTATATTTACAAAAACTCTGAACCATCCACATGTAACATTTCAGAGAAAGTGGGAAATGATGACATTCTTGATAAGGTACGGAAATGCAGTCAAACTAGCAAATGACTACTCCAGCATGTAATAATTCATATCATCGAGCTGTTTTTATAATATTTGCTGAAGTGACAAGCATGTTAAACCTCAGAAGTGATTCATGTAATGTCTTGACTTTAGTTGCTTTTTAAGGGGGCCAGTGCTAAATATTTGTGCATAATAACTTTTTTATTCATTTATATAGGCTACGTGATGTCACTTTTCAGGATTAAAAACACTTCAATCATTTGTTGTCAATAATTGCACTTAATTGCTGTAATTGCAATTAAAACACAGGCGTGATTCAGTTTCTTCCATACTGAAAACTAGAAATATCATGTCCTACAGCCTGTTCATAGGCTTATGGTATGAAACAATATGGCTTGTTTGGTGCTGCTTCAAAACGAGACAGATAGTCATATAAGTAGAGAACAAGCTTTTAAGAACTAGTAGGATGACGCCTATAATGATAATTCGCTTATGAGCCGACTTAGGCTTCCAAGGGTTGCTGTCTTGGAACTGTGTACTGGATTGGGCCAGACATTAGTAAGGAAACAGACTCTACCTGTTCATACTCAGGATTTAACAATAGATGGCTTTCTGGCAACATACACCTGCAAGAGGTAACTGGATAACAGGTCAGGAACATCTCAGCCAAGATTCAGTTCCATTATGCTCACTGTGCTGGAAGACCTAAACCGACTGACGATATTCCACTTTCAGTTTCCATATGGTTTAAGTGTATAGGCCAACATAAAAAGGTAATTTGCAGCAATGTCCAAAATCAGGAAAATTGACTTAACTCATATAGCAATAAGAGTATTTAGCAAGAATGAAGCTGCTTTTCTTAACCATAAGCAGTTTCATTCCATTAATACACAAGTCATATGTGATGCCAAGATGAGACCGATAAACGTTGTGATTCCGTAGCCTTGTTCAAACCCATGATTCATTTATTTTGAGGTAAAGTAGCACTGGCAGAAGACTTGCGATAGTACTGCATGTGATGGCCTGCTTGTTGGTAAGGTAACTGGCTAAACCCTGCCTTTCATGTGGCCTATACTATTAATTGTAACAGCAATCATGTTTTTACATGTGCCAGGTGATAGTGGTTACCCTCTCAGATGCTGGTGCCTTCTGCTTTTTCTCCGAATCCCAAGAGTGGAAGAGAGGTGCTATAATGTCATGCATCCTTATCTGTGCTCAGTTTTGGAGCACACCTTGGGACTCCTAAAATGCAGGTAGCAGTGTCTGGATGTGTCAGATGGGAGGCTGCTGTACCAGTCAATGAAGGTCTGCAGCATCATGATTGGATATGTTGTGCTACATAACACTGCACAGCATAATAATCATCCATCCCCTGATGTTGTTGATATGCAACCACATAACACTGTGCCTTACCCACCTACTGACAACAGTATATAAAGATTAAGCGTTTTATCTGATTCCTCTGCAGCTGTCTTGTCTACCATATCTGTATTCTCTGCCACATAATAAGGCATCATCAATTACAGATGCTATTTGCAGATTGAAATCAGAAAGCGTAGATGTACTTTTTTCATCTCCCGTTGCTCTCATACTCTGCTGATGAAGAGCAATCTGCTTCTTCACCTGTGGTTGGACCTTTTCATTTACTTTTTTTTTAGGTATGGTGCAGCTGGTATAGCTCACGGCATTCACGGCAGCATTAACATAATGTCATTAAACATATTTCCGCTTGTTGGTGACAACCCTGCTTAGACCATCAAGTAAAAGGTCTTTAGGTGCCTCTACTTTACAGACAAGAACTTCTATCTCACATTCTTCAATGTTTTTGCTTTTTGTCTGTCTCCACTTGTTGCCATTGTCTCATTTTACAGGTATATCTGTTCATTACTGTATATATGTTGTAAGAAAACAAAGGGAACAAGATTAAGGTTTGGGGGGATCCGCCCCATATATTGTCAGGATTGCTGTAAGGCAAAATCTTTGATTAGAAAAGAGAGTAGCATTTTCAGACTGAGTCATATAATAGACAGAAGAACAGGAGGATTGTCGAGTTTATATGGTGGAGAGGGAGGAAGAGACGGGTCGTCAATGGGAAGTAACGTCATCCCAGGAGCGGTCTAATGCCGCTTAATTGTTCCTGCAAAGAATGAGAGAAGGTATTCGTGCACATAATCAGTCCCATTTGGCGCTTCAACAATAACTGGACCCTGCTGGTGTTTCCGATGCGCGCGTGTGTGACAATGTACAAGGTTGACTAACAATGTCCATATATGTTTGATTCAGAGTGGAAACTGGGTAGGGCTTGAGGCCTGTTCACGTATGCACATTTGCAAGATGATTGTGATTAATAAAGGGTAAATTGTGTATGCCAGGTTATATAAATCCTATGTTTTTGGGTATACACATTTTCCTGTGTTTTTTTGGCATGCGCATATTTTCATGCTCAAATCTACACAAAGTTTTATAAATTACAACCCTGGTCCTTGTGCTAAATATTTTTCTCTGCATTTTCCTTTTGTGTCGGAACATTATGATACATTTTGTCTAATGAGTGTGGAATTAGGATAGAGTGGTGTTAGCTTTGAAATTAAGAACACCAAAACAGAGTGTTGTACTAGCGTATGCCCCTTATGATTGAGCTTGAAACTGGGAATCAGGAAGGATTACTTCTTGATAACTAGTTAAAGTTTACTTCTGCTGAAAGTTTGTGTTCATTTTGTTGGGGTGCAGACACAGGAGATATGGTTTTGCCTTGCGTACATTTTTTGTCTAGATCTTAGAAATATTATCTTCACCACTGAGTTAAAATTTGAATCTGGTCTGTATTCTTAGAGAAGAGGGAAGAATGGAGAGCCAATATATTGACCCCAGGTCTTTGACAGAGGCGCATATTTCATCATGTCATGAATCTGAACATCTGCTGTATTCATCCAGACAAGAGAAGAAGCGGATGATGCAGGCCCAACACAGAGCCACTATAGCTAGATTGATCAAGAATGTGAAGAACATCGTTTGGTCAGATGGGAAGAGGTCCCCAACAAAGGTATTTACTGAATATATATTCTATGAAAATAGTCAAATGCATATATATATTGTGGACTATGGCTGGACATTCATCCAGGCCAATACCCCCAGGCCGCCAGATGGAGCCCTTCCTGCAGCATGGAGGTGCCCTGAATTCCAGCAGGGCATCATGGACAGTGGAGTTTTCCTATACAGCCCTGCTGGATTCCCTGGGGGCCACCAGAGGATGCTGCAGGGAGGCTCAAGGATTGTTTTCAATGCAGCCCGGAAGTGCGTTACAGTAACGGGGACAGAAGAAATTACGTACTTCCGGGTTGAAGAAAAGGAGTTTTTATCTGATCTGAAGTGTTACCAGTCACATGGACAGAGAGAGAGAAACACTTCCGGGTCAAGAACTTTAAAAAGGACTGTGGGAGATCCCAGGGTTGAGCTGAGTCGGGTGGCAGGATGACAACACGTCTGAGAGAGGAGGATTGTTTATTATTGTATTGATTATTAGCATTGTTTATTGTTTATGAGTATTGTGGCGTGAAGGGGGCGTTGTGCACTGTATAGTCCGAATAAATTAATTATTGGACTTTTACCTGTTGTCTGGTAAAGGGGACGACAGCGCCCCCTATCTGTCACTATATATATATATATATATATATATATATATATATATATACAGTCATATGAAAAAGTTTGGGAACCCCTCTTAATTCTTTGGATTTTTGTTTATCATTAGCTGAGCTTTCAAAGTAGCATCTTCCTTTTAATATATGACATGCCTTATGGAAACAGTAGTATTTCAGCAGAGACATTAAGTTTATTGGATTAACAAAAAAATATGCAATATGCATCTTAACAAAATTAGACAGGTGCTTAAATTTGGGCACCCCAACAGAGATATTACATCAATACTTAGTTGAGCCTCCTTTTGCAAATATAACAGCCTCTAGACACCTCCTATAGCCTTTGATGAGTGTCTGGATTCTGGATGGAGGTATTTTTGACCATTGTTTCATACAAAATCTCTCTAGTTCAGTGAAATTTGATGGCTGTCGAGCATGGACAGCCTGCTTCAAATCATCCCATAGATTTTCGATGATATTCAAGTCAGGGGACTGTGATGGCCATTCCAGAACATTGTACTTCTCCCTCTGCATGAATGCCTTTGTAGATTTTGAACTGTGTTTTGGGTCACTGTCTTGCTGGAATATCCAACCCCTGCGTAACTTCAACTTTGTGACTGATGCTTGAACATTATCCTGAAGAATTTGTAGATATTGGATTGCATTCTTTCGACCATTGACTTTAACAAGGGCCCCAGTCCCTGAACTAGCCACACTTCCCCTAAACCATGACACTGAACAATCTTTGTTTTCAGATCTTTTGAGAGTTGCTTTGAGGATCCCCTGCTGTCACTCTTCAGAGGAGAGTCAAAGGGAAGCACAACTTGCAATTGACCACCTTAAATACATTTTCTTATGGTTGGACACACCTGCCTATGAAGTTCAAGGCTTAATGAGCTAATCCAACCAATTTGGTGTTGTAAGTAATCAGTATTGAGCAGTTACATGCATTCAAATCAGCAAAATTTATACACAGTCAGTTTTTCACATTTTATTTAATTTCATACAACTAAGTACTGCTTCACTAAAAATCTTTGTTCGGCAAACACCCCAGTACTCAGATGTTCCTAGGAAATGAAAGACATACCACTGTTATTTTTTTTGTTGAAAGTAAATTATTATGCAGGCTGAGAGGGGTTCCCAAACTTTTTAATTTGACTGTATATATATATACTGTGTATATATATATATATTTTAAACTGTCTTCTAACCTCAGACTAGCATGTAACTCAACTTAAATGAAACACCAAATAGGTTATCTTTGTCTTTCTGACACTTAGATAAAAGAAAATCCCAATTAAGTAAAGCTTGGAAATATTTTCTCCTCCTGTATTTAAATATAATAGAAAAAGAGTCTGAATTATATTTTACCTTAAAAAAACATGTTTAAGGCATTTACAGCTTACAAACTAGTTTGTAGTTTTGTATGTACTGTATATTGTATGTGAGCAGAGATACATAAGAAAGTTTAAAACTGAGGTTGTGGGTACTGCTTAGGCAATGCCTTATTCATAGAATAATTTGAAGAGATAAAACAACACTCCCAACCAGTCTGGAGAAAGATTAAATTACTTTAGTGGCCAGTGGTCACTGATCCTCTTTTGGTTTGCTGACTTCTGGACTATGGAGGAAGCAGGCAAACATGCCATACAATATTGGCAACTGCATCCAGGTGTTCCTGTGAGTTCTTTAATTTAGTTATCATCAGCTCAGTTGAAAGGTCACACTCCACCTAAAATATGAATGATTGTTTATTGAGACCTGAACAATGTCCATTTATGCAGGATTCAATTTTGTTATCTTTTTTTCACAGTGTCAGATTCTGATTGAAGCAAAGAAATTTCTACAACAGCAGGAAGAAGAGCTGGTTAGGCTTTTGAAACTAAAAGGTCAGAAAATCAAAAATAAACAATAATGACCTGAGCAAGAAGAAATGCACTACTAGCAATTTAGTTGTTAGGTAAAATACAGACACATTTACTTCCAATATCTGGAAAGAATAATTTTTGGAAGAAAGGCTGCATTGGATCCTTTAAATCTGGAGGCAATTTTGAAATGTGTATACTTATCAAAGGTTACACCATGATGTCTCCTATCTGATAACTGCGGATAATTGAGTTTACCACTGACAACAGTTTTGCTTTTCTTGCAGAGCTTTTTCAGCTGGGTGATAATGGCCCTCGAAACCTAGAAGAAGTGAAGCAGGAATTCAGAAAATTCTATTATACTAGCAGGTAGAACACAATACAGAGTGTTTTACTGCTTTATTTCTGGGATTGACTTCTATTCTTTATGTAATCTCAGGGATTTTTTTGATGTTTCACATTTGAGCTAGGATACTTGGTGTCTGTATTTGTTTACCCTTAAAGCTAAGATGCCTTTTCACAGTCTGTGTATTTGTGGAACTGGTCTTCTCTATCACTGACTGTTATGACACACAGGTACCCTTTTTGTTTTTTACATAATAATTATTAAATGACAAGCACTGAAAAGACTAAACAGGTATTTTCAGCTAGTTTACTGTGGTAATAGCAAATTAAGTGGATTAGAAGCAATAACAAATAAAAGTGAATTTCTTATTTTATAGAACCCCTTGTTTTTGATATGTCTTTCATAAGCTGTTTTGTCTTGGTAGGGTCCTATTTGACTCTACTTTCCTCTTTTGTACTCTTTATTGTGTATACTTTATCAGAATTTCTCAAATCCTATAGACTTACCACTGTTTATAAGGTATTTGAGAAGTCTTCTCACTTTCTCTTCTACATCTATAACCTCAACAATAACAACAACAATATTTATTTTAAATAGCACATTTTCATACAAATGATGTAGCTCAAAGTGCTTAACAGGATGAAGAAAGAGAAGAAAAAGACAAAATATAAAAAATAAAATTAGGCAGTACTAAATAACATAGAATAAAAGTAAGGTCCAATGACCAGGGAGGACAGAAAAAAAAAAAACCCAGACGGCTGGAGAAAAAAACATAAAATCTGTAGGGGTTCCGAGCCCATGAGACTGCCCAGCGCCCTCTAGGCATTCTACTTAATATAAATGATCTCAGTCAATCCTCATGGTTTTCAGGCTTCACATTAAAGAACTTGATGATGATGGTCATGTGGACTTCTGGCCTTTAATTCATCAATGTAGGGACATCACGGTACTTTGATCGGTGATCGCCACCACAGAAAACTGGAAAAAGAACAACAGAGAAACTAGGGGTTAGTATGGATTTCGGAGCCACCATGAATGATAATGATAATTAAATGCATATACAGAATATCAGGATTAAACTAAGATTAAGCTATGAGAAAGCCATGTTAAAATAATGTGTTTTTAGCAGTTTTGTAAAGTGCTCCAATGTATTAGCCTGGCAAATTTCTATTGGTAAGCTAATCCAGATTTTATGTGCATAATAGCAGAAGGCTGCCTCACCACTTCTTTTAAGTTTATCTCTTTGAATTATAAGCAGACACTCATTTGAAGGTTATGGTTTGGAGTGTATGGTGAAAAACATTCTAAAATATAGGATGGAATGAGATTATTTAAGGCTTTGTAAACCATAAGTAGTATTTTAAAGTCAAATATAAATGACACAGGTAACCAATGTAGTGACATCAAAACTGGAGAGATGTGTTTGGATTTACTTTTCCTAGTTAAGATTCTAGCAGCTGCATTCTGCACTAGTTGCAATTGATTGATGTCTTTTTTGGGTAGTCCTGAGAGGAGTGTATTACAGTAATCTAGCCGACTGAAAACAAAAGTGTGAACTAATTTCTCAGCATCTTGCATTGTTATAAGAGGTCTAACTTTTGCTATAGTTCTTAACCTCAGGCAATTAAGTAGAGTAAAAGGACAAGCAGGAGTTAAGTTACACATTTTCATAATGTATTATTGATAATATTCATAAAATAATAATAATGAAGCAAAGTACATGTGAATATTGCCAACCATACAACCTGATAAATGCTAGATGCGTAGTTTCAGGAGACACACAGCCTTATAGTTACTCAGATATCTCTGGTCAGGTCATCATTTCTAGTCAGCTTTCTTCAGGACAGGCCTGTCTCAGTATAGCTACTAAGTTGTGCTCCTCATTGTGTTCTCTTCACCCAGTGCTTTGACAGAGATACGTAGGTAAAGGTGAGGTAACCAACTTTATAACATTCTTACCAAAAAAACAGAAACCAACGGGATGTCATAGTATGGAATGACCTCCAATTCAAAACCAATCAAAAATAGCCATACTTTAGACCAATAGAATTCGGGTACAAGTCATCCCCCAGTTGCTTTGTTTAGTCAGTTTATGGCTTTCCTACAGGCAGTGACTTATAGGCTCTAAGTCCAAACACAGTTATCCTTGCCAAGCTGGACTGATGCTCCATCCACCTCACCAAAAATCCATCATCCTAAGTAAATCCTAAAGACTGGAGGTTGGTGAGGTAAACATCAAAGCCCTCTGTTCTCATCAATGAAATAAAACATGCCTCCTGAAACACTTATATTACATTTGCTTTGTCTGACTTACAAATAAAGACATACAAAATATTTATCAACCTATATGCTAGAAATCAGTTCACAATTTGTTGCAATTTGAACGAATGGATGTTTTAACAATAAGAGGTCAGTGGACAATTCTTAAGTTTCCCAAATGACTTCTGAGGTTGTAAATTAGTTACAGAGAGCACTGATTTACACAAAACATCTTATAAAGATGCAGAGGACCTTATGACTTGCAGAAGCTAGACCAATATATACATATTTTCTTTTATATCCAAAACTCTATCTTCTAGCTAAATACATTTTGTTTCCATATTTGCCACAATAAAATGCAAACCATTTCAATTTCTATTGACACCTAGTCTCAGTAAATTGGTTTCTAACATTTTGCATAGTTTAAGAAAATCACCATCATTTACCTAGGTAAGCTGAGAAGTAAAAAACTGTCCATGGAATATGCAGAATACCTCTAATAGTTTTTTTTAACTTACTCATCAGTTCCCCATCTGATCTGAAGTCTTTACAAAAGCAGGAGTGCCATTTAAAGGAAGTCATACCAACCTCAGACTGTGAACAGAATCTATTGTTCCTATCTTCTCCCAATGTTGTACTGCAGGAGGGGTAAGAGATTTCTACCAATATCTTTGTAATACGTATGTTTCCTACAGACAGGAATAGTATATCACAGCTACTTATACAGAAAGATGTGTCTCATTAAAATAGCTTTTTCTGGCCTAATTTGTGATGGATAAATGAACTAAAGTTTTCCTAATCAAATATTTTGCATTGCGCAGAGAAAACTTACCTGAATATTGATGGTACAGATGCTTCTGCTTATACTGACTTCAGCTTTCACCTCTGAAGAAGATTCTCCTGCATTTTGGTGGAGGTGTAAGACAAATTCTGAATGAACTCTGTTTAAGGCCTCAGTAATGAAAGCAAGTTAAGGTGCTATGATCGAAAGATAATGAGAAGGTATAAAGACTAAAACTCTGGATCTCTACTACTTTATTGTATGGACGTATTAAATTGAGAAATTAAGACTTCATGTAGTGCAGATGGGGGTTGAAGAGTGGGGAGGTGTTTAGGATTTCTAGATTATATTGAGAGGTACCAGTAGGCCAAGAACACTGCATTTGTTGGAATGGACAAAGAAAAATCTCATGTGTATTAGGAGTTTACGGAAGCCATATAGAATAACTTTTGAGCAATCTCAAAAGGAATTTTGGAAACCATTATGAGCAGTAGAATATAGTCAATTGCCCAATCCACTGTTATTAATATTAAACATATTGGATACATATTGTGAATGCTGTGAAGTCACACAGGACAACAATGGGGCCCAACGTGTTCTTGAAATGTGGTTTTTGATTTTTTCCTTACTTCAATTAACCTTTCCTGACTTAAGCCAAAAATGTCCACCTGGAAGTGTACCTTGTTACTTCTGACTACAAAATAGTGGCAAAGTTGTCCTCTGATTCAGTACAAATTCAGCTTTCCATTAATGTCAGTTCTGAATGATAATACATCAGATAAACTGTGAAAACTGTATGCAAATAAAAAAAGTACCATAATTGCAGAAGAAGTGCTGAAAATTTGTGGAAGGGTGTCAGATCATTGAAAAGCTCAGAATATCATAAAGAGTATAATTATATATTTTAATTATATCAGTGATACATGGTGATATATCACTTGCAGTTCTGATTGAAGAATTGTTTTCAAATCTTGTAATTTTGTTTCAATGTATAAAGACTAAAATGTAAAAAAAAAAGCCAAGATAAACAGGTGGGCTACAATGCAATCTATAGAGGCTATACTTTATAACAGAGACATGTTTTTGGAATCGACAGATTCTCTACATTTTCATGAGATCTGGAGCATCACGATACAATTAACAGATATATAGTAAAACAGTAATTGGCTGTGTGGTTGCCTACATGCATGGTCAGATAGAGTCGATTTATCCATAATGCATGTAAATTATTATGCCTGTTCTCAGGGCACTGAAATGGGGGAATAAGCTGTATCGTGTTATCGAAAGCCCCATAAAAATATTAAATGGTGCATCCACGAAGCAGATGCAGCCTGTGCTAGGGATACATAGAATTTCCTTAGAAGGCTAAAGGAAAGATACATTTCCAGATTTAGGGGGAGAGTGAACAGAGGCTGACATTACCATCTTGGAGACTTTCAGATCAGTAGATCTTAGCTCATGGTTCCAAGTAAGAAGAGTACAGATTACATTTCTCTTTAAAAGGACAGGCTATGAAGATGTGGCCTTTTTATGGGAACTGAAGCTTGGGCAGTGTAGAAAATTAGTGACATTCATCATCCTGGGTCTGACTGCAGTGACCTCTATAAGAGGTTAAAAGCCTCACAGCATCCACCAACTTTTTAAGCTTAGAAGAGGGAGAAAGATAGATAACGAGAGTGAGAGATGAAACAGGAACATTGTCATTACCTTCTCTATGCTCCAGATCAGCATTTCCCAAACTATGGCAGTGGGTTGTGAGCGAATATTGAGTAGGCCCTGAAACATAAGACGATATTCCGACCGATCAGGCTAACAGCCGGACGTCTTTTGTTTTTGTGACATCCTTTATCGCGTTGTGTTGTGTTCGTTAGCGTATGCCCTTATAATCTTTTTAAAAACAATTATTAACGATTGAATATAATAATGGAAAAGTGGTTGAAACGGATAGCAAAAACTACGTTGCCGCCGCCGGTTGATTGTGATGAAAAGACAGAAGATGTTCTTATAAATGACAAAAGTGGCACTGAGGCTGACTTCCAAGCTCCCTCAATGAGTTCGCATGAATCGAAACGATGGAAAGTTGTAAGAAAATATGACCCTGAATATCTAAAACTAGGATTCACTTGGAATCATGATACGATAGATCCGCGTCCTCAATGCATGATTTGCTACGAAATATTAGCGAACGAAAGTATGCGCCCAAGTAAGTTGACGCGTCATATAGAAACGAAGCATTCCCATTTTACGAATAAGCCAGTAGATTTTTTTCAAAGAAAATTGTTGGATATGAAATCTTCAAAAAATATTGTTTCACATTTCATTAATATTAATGAAAATGTTGTATATGCCTCGTACCTCATTAGCTTAAGGATCGCCAGAGCAGGAAAGCCTCATACCATTGGCGAAGATTTAGTGTTACCATTGATTAAAGATGCTGTTGGAGCGATGTTTGGAGAAAAAGAAGTAAAGGAAATCGAGCGCATACCACTGTCCAATAATACTGTTGCACGACGAATCGACGAAATGGCTGAATGGGCAGAGGACGAATTAATCCGGAGGGTAGTTTGTAGTAAATATTATACGCTACAACTAGATGAGTCTACTGACGTGCAAGGCCTATCTCAACTACTTGTTTTTGTGCGTTATATATGGCAAAACGATGCGCATGAAGATATCTTGTTCTGCAAGCCAATTAGTCGTGGAACGGCCGAGGAAATTTTCAATGCAATTGATTCCTATATAAAAGAGAAAGGTTTACAGTGGAAGAACTGTTTCGGTATATGCACTGACGGTGCGCGGGTTATGTGCGGGGAAAAATAGCAGTGTCGTTACAAGAGTTCTTAAACAAAGCCCCTGTGCTTTGTGGACACACTGTAGCCTTCACAGAGAAGCACTGGTTTCAAAAGCATTACCTAATGATTTCAAAACAGTACTAAATACAGCTGTGAAAATTGTAAATTATATTAAAACAAAACCCTTACAAGCACGTTTATTTCAAAAGCTGTGTGAAGAAATGGGTAGTCTTCATACATCTCTTCTTCTGCATACGGAGGTACGTTGGTTATCCAGGGGGAAAGTACTGACACGATTAGTGGAATTACGCAATGAAGTTACAATTTACTTGGAAGGAAAAACTGAATATATTGAATCTCTACTGGACAAAGAATTCATTCTCAAGCTCACATACTTGGCGGATATTTTTTCGAAATTAAACGAACTCAATTTGTATTTGCAAGGTTCAAACGAATCAGACATTTTTGCAGTTCACGATAGAATTCGAGCGTTTATGAAAAAGCTTATGTTGTGGAAAAGTTGTATTGAGGATGGCAAGTATGATTGTTTTGAAACTCTTGAAACTTTTATTATAGAAAACCAAGTGCAGCCAAAGACGAACGTACTGTCTGCAATTTCCACTCATTTATCATTGTTAAAAAATAACTTTGATGACTATTTCGGGAAAGAGATGAAAAAGCTTGACTCGTTGAATTGGATTTGTAACCCATTTCAAGACCGCCTACCAAGTAGTATGTCAACAAAAGCAAGTGTAGAACTCATTAATTTATCAGAAGATACGTCACTGAAAATAGTTTCAATCGCAAGCAGTTAACGAAATTCTGGCTCTCAGTTACTGGGAACTATCCTTGCCTGTTTGATGAAGCTATAAAAGTCCTCCTCCCCTTCAGTACCTCATATCTATGTGAGGCCGGATTTTCGGCTATGATCAGCATTAAAACTAAATACCGAAATAAATTGGACGTATCAAACTCACTGCGATTAAAAGTAACTAAAATTGAAGTTGATGCTAAAGCTGTAATGACAAAAAATAGGAAACAAATACACCCTTCTCATTGAAATAACAGTCCTTGTAGGTATTTAAGTAATAACAAATTGTAACTTAAAGTTGTTTTTTTTTCTTATTTGAAAAATCCTTCATTCATATTGGTGACGCTTAAATTTCCATAGTGACTGTTTGTGAGCTAAAGTACAATATATGTTGTCTGTGATGATAAATTAATGTCAAATGAAAAAAATACTTTAAACAAAATAAACAGCCCAAAAAAATAAGACACCATTAAGTAGTTCCGCGACTCGCTACTAGGGAATCTGAGCATTACCAATATTTTATGCCCCCTTTTTAAAGACGGCTAAGAGGTGGGTCCCGAATTTGGCAGTTTTTGTTAGGTGGGTCGGAGCCCAGTCAACTTTGGGAACCACTGCTCCAGATTATTACCAGTCCACAGGAGCTACAGTACTATGAAGTACAGAAGCAAGTCAGTTTTGTCTTTTCATGAGCAAATAAATAGCCTTTAAATGCCTTAAGCAGTCTTTTATTGTATATATTAATCTTATATAATGATCTTCATCGAAAAGTGCTTAACAAGCAGTAGTAGCAGTATTGTCATGTATACAGAGTACAGTGAAATTCTTACATTCACATCTGAACAAAATGTGGGACATGCAATCATTCAACATATTACAGCAGAATGGAAAAGATAATTGTTCTAAGTTAAAGCCCAGATCTATAGGGTGGCTATTTAGATTTACAATGCTTATTCTCATTTTCTTGAGAGACAGATCAAAGGAGGTCTGTCTTAGTATTTACCTTTAGGCTTATATATAATATGTTTCTGCACATAAAAGACTTTACTGTGGATGCAGCAGAATCCCAGCTGTGAATGGATTCACTGAATGCTCCATTAATCCATGAGTCAGACAACTCCATATAGATCATGTTGTAAAAGCAAGACAAACAGATCTTCAAAATAATCAGATCAGTGTCTTCCACCTAGAAACAAGAAGTTTAGCAGCTACAGTGTCTAGTCACAATAATGTAAGCTGGTGCACTAACAGAGCGAGACCTAAAACGTCCAGAAGTAAATGTAAAAGGAATTAATGTTTTTTGCACCCTCAATTCAAGTCCTCTGCCCAAGCACTGCCTGAGTGGAGTATGTTCTATACATGTGTAGTTAGATATGAAGATATGTGTGACTCCAAATTGGTTCATTGTGAATGTGAGTGTAGACGTGTACATTTTAGAAACCCTAATGATGAACTGGTGCGGCATTCAGCATTAGTTCCTGCTTTGAAAGTCACTGGCCCCCTGTGATGCTGAATTGGTGTTGTGAATGTTGATTATTTTCTTTCTTCTTTTGTTAAGAGGCTAGTTCTATACAGTAAATGACTACTTGTTAGTTTGCATACTTTTATTTTTATTCAGTATAATAATTGTTATATCCTGGTTATCATTACATTAAAAAGAGAATGACCCTATCACAGTATATACATTCAGCAATGCAGCTGACACAGAATATGTAAGGAGGTTCTCATTTATTACATTACCAAGCCAACTAACACACACATACATATACCTTAATATTACACAAGTCAGGCAAACTGCATGGTGAAATGCAGGGTGTCTATGATCATCTAATTAATCATATGGACCTCAAAGAACCTGAAAATCAAAACTTGGGGTTGTCTGGGAGAAAATATTGTTGCAGCTCCCAAACAGCTCTTCATAGGCAGGGTGGGACTAGCAGTAACAGCAGCCTATCTAGAGGTAAGGGAAGTCTGTTCTTTCACCTTGACAGGAATAAGAAAGCTTTCAGAGAAAAAGTACAATTCTAAAGCCTCATGCAGCCATTAAGGCTTGTCATGATCTCAGTGATACTGAAGAATGTGATGATAGATAACAGAAAATGATGAAAATTGGTGATGCAATTACTCTGGCAGAGTTAACACATGAAGTGAAGTGTTTTTTCTTTCTGTGATTGTAACTTACTAGAGCTGCAGCACTGGCCAGTGGCAAGTTGGCATGGTGGTCCATGGCATGCAATTGCTTTAACCTCAGTTATGAAAAAGCCATTGTTATGTTCCAAAATGCAGTTACTAACTATGCATGTTTCATTTAAAGTGACAGTTTAGTATGATGCTAGCCTAAAGTAAGAGCTGGCGGTATATGTTTACAGATTGTATAACCTTGTATGTGATCCGTTAACTCAAGATATATATATATATATATCCTAAGTGATAGTGTTTTATATACAGTAGCTATTTTATTGTATATTCCATAGTAAAAGAGTTAGATTTCAGCTGACACTGGAGCCCTATTGAGAACTCCTAAATATAATGTACATCAAACATTGACTCATACACAATTCAAAATAATAGTTTCACTCACAGGGCATTTCAAAAATGAATGTTGTGGAAAAACAATAATTGCTGGGATTTTTATTCTTTTACTTGTAATTTTAATTTTTTCTCTCATTGCCATGTGGCAAGAGTTTCCCAAATCATTAACTTGGTCATGAAACCATGTGTTCCAACATATTTCTTGGTTAAAGACATGACACAAAGCAGCAGTATCCTTTAACCAGGCAGAAAGGATTCAGCATGTGTTATGTGAATCATAGGGGTATTTTTGTATTGTCCATGTTCAATGGAATAGGATTGTTTGGCCTATCTTTCAATTAAGCTTTCAATCCATTTTATTTATGTTAACAATTTAATATGTGATATGAAATAGATAATACTTTATCTTAGGTTAATCACACATTTTAAATTTTAAACTGAATTAATTATGTAGGTTGATATTGTCTTCTATTATTCATCACTGCTTTATGCTACTTATAAAAGTTCAATAGAAAATAAAGATTGACTATAGCAATGAACAAGGGTCACAAATTGTGTAGCTCAAAAATGCTCAGATTTCTTGTTTCCTACATTTTAGACAGACCATTAATATTTGGGTGATGAAGAGGCCTGTGGTAGCTGAGGATACGTCCTTCCCATTATTCTCAAAGGCTTTTTCATGCCTGTGGGATTCTGGGCAACAAAAAGTGGTGATACCCTTTGTCAAACCAGAACAGATGTCTTTTTCCAGACAAAAATCCGAGGATCTTGTTCAAACTGAGTTGGAAAACAACTGCAAGGCAACAACAGAGTTTGCTTTGAATGAGGTAAAGCCTGCTTATTTTGGATAGTTTTTTTTTGTACAACCCTTTCCATACTGTTAACAGCTTTCTGGCCTGAAATTGGAATTGAAAAAAAAATCCTAACTTTAATCAAATTGGGTGAGAGTTTAATTCATACCTCTGGTAATTTGCGCCCAATGCTATATAACCATTATGACCCTGAATTGTACTAAGTGTCTTCACAAAATAGATTGTTAGATAAGGCAATAAAATGAAAAAAAATCACCTCATGTATAACACAGTGCGTAGAATTCAAACTAAAACATGGCATACAAACAAGGCTGGTAATGTGCGTGCACGCAAAAAATTCCACATGCATAAAACTGAGTGTATACCAAGTTCAGTGCACTTCCTCTTTATAAATCCCGACTCACCCCAGAATTTCACATATTGTAATATGTTAATCAATATAAAAACCCCCCTTCATTCAGTATTTTGTTAAAAGGCAATGGCAAAAGCACATGGAAAAAAGAATTTCAGCGAAGGTGAAGTGGAGGCAGAGAATAACGTACCATTTGTTGGCCTCAGCAGTGGTATAAGCAACAAAAAGAAGTTGATTGAGTGATACATTGTGGTGGAGATGCTCGAAAGTTCAAGTTCAGAAAGTCGCACAGTGCCTGAAATAAAAAAGAAGTGGTCAGATATCAAAGTTTACATGCAAAGCTATTCATAATTCGCCATCTGTTTATTCTGTTTCAGACAATATTACAAACTCTGATCCACATGCTGCACACACACATCTGCCTTGGAAACGTCCGGGCGACCATGTGGCTGTGTGCTGACTGATGCTGATCTGGAGTCACCTAATGCAATAGTGGATGCTGTAAGAGATGTGGCCAATGAACCAAGGAATATAAGAACTGTACTATGTAATATTGACCACAAATTAAATGAATTGATTAAAAAAATGCTGCAACTGATTACCT
The DNA here is from genome assembly GCA_026402145.1 of Polypterus bichir lapradei. Taxonomy (NCBI): domain Eukaryota; kingdom Metazoa; phylum Chordata; class Cladistia; order Polypteriformes; family Polypteridae; genus Polypterus; species Polypterus bichir. Next base: position 1,189,955 of record JANRMT010062796.1, on the reverse strand, counting down.
GTTTTTATATTCTGCTAATTTCATTCAAACAAAGTTGTAGCACTGTCCATTGGCTGATCATTTGGTGGGTCAGGTTCATCATACTGCATCTTTTCAGGTACGGTCAGCCATGGTTGTTTGCCAGATTATGTAGCATGCTACCTACTTGCACAATGTGACACACTTTCTGTACACTATGGATCAGCACATTAATAGAGTGGAAATGCTTTCTATTTACTTAAGCAAATAATTCTCTAAAGGTGCCTTTATAGTGTATATCAGTGCTCAGTGCCACAACAGATCAATTCTCTGCTCATTACATGGCTCTTTGAGGTGACTTGCTATCCTTAAAAGGATTGCTTGCCTTTTGCCACAATAGTTGGAAAAAGCACCTGTGACTGTGCAGAGTTGTTGTTTTTATAGGCTCTCCTGATATAGATTATGTAATGCCATCTCATTCTTTTGGTGATTCATTCCTGGCTGATGTAGCTTGTGTGGCACAGTTGCAATAGCATTGTGTGTGTACAGTAGTTTACTGCTCTGATTACATTTGGAAAACTGGACGTTGCTGCGAATTGCGCTCTGATGTTTCCCAGTTCAACCACAATGTAAGGAAATCTTATATATGCGGATGACAAGTGGATAATACCATCTTATATAGCTGAAATGGCATGACTCATTGATTATTTGTGAAATTCCCGATCATCAACAAGCTTGTGTTGAAAAATTCCTGTGGCTAAAAACCTGAGAGTGGACAGAACTTGCAACGGAGCACAATTCCAGCCCTTGTAAAACCGGTGGCAATTCACCACACAGCTCCAAGAGTACAGCTCTTGGAAGTTGAAATTGACTTAGAAGCCAGTCATCACCATCTATAAATAGGCTCTCTTTTCTAATTCTTCCATTAGCTATTTCTTCTAAAAATGCTAAAGCAGCCCTGGTAATTTGAATAGTTTAGATTACAATCAAGTAAATGAAATTTGTAAATGAAATTGAAGTAATTTTGGTTAATTTGATAATGCTGACCTCATGGATGCGAATATTAAAAAGAAAGGAAAACAACACAGAAATAATAGCACTGCATTGATACCGGCAGTATGCAAAACTGAGCAGAAAATTGCGTACGCAAGGTAGCTGCTTTGAAAATGTGTGTGGCTTTACAGTAAGTTTTGTTTTTATACATCATGAAGTGAGCTTGGGAATGGGCGTACGCAACATTTTTGTAATGTAATGGAGTTGAAAGGGGCTATTTAAAATTGAAATTTAGTGACAGTATCACTGTAAATTCTATGAGATGTCTGTTAGATCTTGCTGAACAATATTTTACATGAGTGTTAAAGGTCTGTGCTAAATGAGAGCAACTCTATGAAACATACCTATACTTAAAATACTCATTTGCAGTTTTGCATTATCAAATTTATAATAGGATTATTACTGATCCAGTTAACTGGTTAATTTGTATGGGGCATTAATAAGTAATTACTCTTCTTGGCAAGGACAAAATCCCTCTTACCTCTGTTTTGTTAACCTAATTTTTCCTAACCTTACCTGATTATTCTTCTATCCATTTTTGAGTTTGCTTTTCCATTATAAAAATCACAGGAGATATATCCAATTCTTGCAGCATCAAGAACAAGGCAGCAACCATTCCAGGACAGGACATTTTTTTTTTTTTTGCTGCGCCCCCTCATGCACACCATCGGACTCATCATTTTTAACACATTTATTTATTTTTACCTCAGTCTTTCCAGTAAACATTCATGCATAAGCAGGCATTTATCTATTGAAAACTAGTTCACTTACACATGCAACATCACTCAGTCATACTGGGCAAATATAGAAACAAAACCCATTCATGTATTTGGGATCTGGGGAGAAAACAGAGAAAAATCTTGTGAAAATGAAGGAGATATGCAGTCTACACTCTGATGCTTACTCTTAATTACTTAAATTTAAACTAATTACCTTAGAGTGGGGAGGAATGAATACCAACCTCTGTGTCACCTATATTATTATTATTGGTTATACATGACTTCATGTTAATGGATGCTACATGAGCTTACTTCAATTTATATTATTTTACATTTCATCTATTTTTTTATTTACCAATAACATCATTCAACACAGGGCCAGGACTAGGGCACATTGCTTTGTGCAAGGAAAAAACCAGTGCTGGCATCAGAGCTAGCATTCACTCACCTATCGACTCTGACTTATACACGACCAGTATAGAAACACCGGGCAGGCTGGGATATGGGAGCAAACTGGACACAAAGAGAACAGGACACTAGAGCAGTGAGGTAGCACACTAAACAAGGGCCCACTCTTCCTGTATTACAAATTAAATATTAATTGGCATATCTGTTCTGTTCTGTTCTGTTCTGTATATCAAAGCACTCATTTCTTTGTAAATGCAAGATAGCTTTAATGATGGAAAGTGCAACTTACTAAGAGAATTCTTGGGTACTTGTGAAATTTATTGAATTCAGAGAAAAATTCCCTAATGCATGCCTGGACATTAATTGATTTGTGACTGTCAGAACGTATTAATTTTCTGTTGTAATTTTAAAGAAATAGTTGGAAACCTTATTGATCTGTTTAGATACATTCTTTTCTTTGGGATACTGCTACTGATACAGACTTTATACCCCTTCCTTGAGTGGCTGGTGTCTCTTCAGTTAGGCCACATATAAGGGCTGTGCCTCATCTCTGCCGAGAGCTTTCAATTTTAGTCTGCAGGCATTCCATCCTTGTGGTCAAAAAAACAACTACTTGAGATACAGTACAGGCCAAAAGTTTGGACACACCTCCTCATTCAATGTGTTTTCTTTATTTTCATGACTGAAGGCATCAAAACTATGAATGAACACATGTGGAGTTATGTACTTAACAAAAAAAGGTGTATTCCTTGCTCTGTGCTCCAATAAACACACGTTATCGGCAATACACTAATAACCCAATTGTGCTCCACTCACTTAGAATCTGGAACCAATGTAGAAAGCATTTTAAGACGGAGAAGCTTCTATCTGTGGCACCCCTGCAAGAGAACCACCTCTTTCAACCCTCACAAACATATGCAGTTTTTAATATTTGGAAAAAATTTGGAATTAACTTGCTTAGAGATCTTTATATAGACAACGTCTTTGCATCCTATGAGCAATTACATTCCAAATTTAACATTCCAGCTACACATTTCTTTCACTATCTTCAAATCAGAAACTTTGTTAAACAAAACTTTCCAGATTTTCCTCATCTTGCACCCTCATCCATGCTGGAAAAAATATTGCTCAATCTCAAGGACTTAGACTCCATCTCTACAATATATAAAATCATTTTACAATCCCTCCCTTT
>JANRMT010062796.1:1071441-1176625 GCA_026402145.1 Polypterus bichir lapradei | reverse complement strand
AATAAGCCTGCCAAATTTCAGCCTTCTACCTACACGGGAAATTGGAGAATTAGTGATGAGTCAGTCAGTCAGTCAGTGAGTCAGTGAGTGAGTGAGTGAGTGAGGGCTTTGCCGTTTATTAGTATAGATATATATACACACACATATACACATATAAACATATATATACACATCATATTTATACATATACATACATATATACATATACAGTATAGTATACTGTATATATATATATATATATATATATATATATATATATATATATATATATACACACAAACACACATATATACTGTATACACATATATCCACATATATGCTGTATATACACATATACATATACAAATCTACATATATATCTACATATATATATTAGGGGTGGGACTCGATTAAAAAAATTAATCTAATTAATTAGAGGCTGTGTAATAATTAATCTTGATTAATCGTATGTAATCACACATAAAAATTTGCACCAAATTGTAAATGTTTTTTTTTAATTTAAAAGGGTTTTAGTGGGCGACAGAATCAAATAATAGACATGGACATGAATATTGTAAACTCAAGCTCTTTTAATTTCTAAAAAAAATGCATTTAAACTGCATTTCAATTCAAAACAGAAACAAAAATATCATCCATGGCAAAAACTGGGCAGACTTAAAAATAAACTGGTATTTTAAGTACTTTAAGTACATTTTCAGAATGGTATTGTCTTTAAATAATATTAACCAAAATTTCAACATAAAGTGCAGTTTTTCTTCTTAAAAAAATAAGTCAGAAACATAAAAGGTAATTTGACCAGCTTCATCTTTAAACTCGGAGTAACCTTAGCCAAAATTATTTTGTGCATTAGGCTAAAACAGTGTGATCATTGAACATTTTGTAATTAGATGTAATTAGAATTACTAACGGTCACGGAAGTCCAATGATCCCCAGTAAAAGCCACAAAGTCCGCTTTCTGTAATGCATTTAATTTTGCTTGCTTTTCAGTGTGCACAAAACCATGCTTTTATCAAGGCTTCGGTCAGGTAGTCTTTTGAAATGAAATTTTCATCCGATCAGTCGTAGGAACGCGCTTTATTCTGACTCTAACATTTTTGTAGCTCTGATGTGTGCATCAGTGTAATCGATGTACCAGGAAATCATGCATTGACAAAAGTTCCCCTTTGCTTGGAATTGAAAGTGTGATTAAATGCGTTATTTTTTTTAACGTGTTATGGAGTACATGCATCGAAGCTTCTCAGCTGTGCTTGTGCTAAGAAAAGGAAACATTTTAAAAATAACGTAACATGATTGTGAATGTAATAGTTTTGTGACCGTTATAAGTGTTGCTATCATCAATGATTTGATTATAATTTCTTTCAATCAGATTAGTATTTGGACAGTTTGCACAAAATCACACTTTTATCAAGGCTTCCGTCGGGTAGTCTTTTGAAATGAAAATTGCCTCCGATCAGTCGTAGGAACGCGCTTTATTCCGACTCTAACATTTTTGTAGCTCTGATGTGTGCATCAATGTCATTGATGTTCCAGAAAATCTTGCACTGACAAAAGTTCCCCTTTGCTTGGAATGCAAAGTGTGATGAAACGCGTTATTTTTTTAACGCGTTATGGAGTACATGCATCGAAGCTTCTCAGCTGTGCTTGTTGTAAGAAAAGGAAACATTTTAAAAATAGCGTAACATGATTCTGCGTTAACCGTATATTTTTTCATACGTCTCAAACCAAGGGGATGCGAGGGTAAAATAAATCGTGAAGCGCGTGTACATACTCAGTGCATCCCCTCTCGGGAATCGAACCTCGGATGTCGGCGCTAGAGGCGAAGCCTCTACCATTGCACCACGGCGTGTGGCTTCTCTATTTGAGAGTATGTAGATGGGGGTATATATATACATATACTGTATACCTGCGTTTCGCAGCGGAGAAGTAGTGTGTTAAAGACGTTATGAAAAAGAAAAGGGAACATTTTAAAAATAACGTAACATGATTGTCAATATACAGTAATTGTTTTACACTGTCTTCCTTTAGCGGGACATTGACTTTTTCCACCGTGTGCTTTGTTTCCACAGTAGCTGCACTTATGAATATGCTGGTATGTATCAGACGCTTCATATTTTTTTGCTGCCTTCTCAATTGTGTAATTCGGTTTTTGTTCAGCACTCTTTGGAACTGTTGCTTTTTGTCTGTGCACTGCGTCAGTTCACGTGAGCCGCTCGGTGTACATGCATCGAAGTTTCCCAGCTGTGCTGGTGCCATCTCGTGCGATGTCCATGGCTGTATGTAATGTTAGCCAAGACCCGGCACTTAAAAGTTTCTCTCGCAGTTTCGCTGAGTTTGTGCCAAACACCACCCTGACCATCTCATCTTCCTCTGCATAAGCACAGTCCTTCACCCGTGAATATTTAGCGGCAGTGTTTCTATTGGATTGCCGCTGACGGACGGCCTTATATGGGCAAGCACTAAATTACGTGGGATGCGTAACTCCGCCTCCCACGGGCATCGAGCAGAAGTCTATTATAGTCTATGGAAGAAAGAATAGGATACAGTTTTGACCATGACGCGTAGAATTTCGAAATGAAACCTGCCCAACTTTTGTAAGTAAGCTGTAAGGAATGAGCCTGCCAAATTTCAGCCTTCCAGCCACACGGGAACTTGGAGAATTAGTGACGAGTCAGTGAGTGAGTGAGTGAGTGAGTGAGTGAGTGAGTGAGTGAGTGAGTGAGTGAGTGAGTGAGTGAGTGAGTGAGGGCTTTGCCTTTTATTAGTATAGATATACATGTATGTCCACAGTGCATCCGGCATAACAGCTGGATGCCGAATGGCCACCATCAGTGCAGACACCAATGCTCTTTGTCCATTCCAAATCGTTTTCAACCATAAATGTATCCAGGATCTTGAACAAGTCTTGAGCCTTTGTACTTGCAGTGATACTTTTACAAAAGAGAATGTCCTCCACAATGTCATTACCACCTACAAGTCTTATGTAGCAAATCAAATGTGCATCCTTGTTATTGTCCGTGGCGTCCTCCATCTGCAAGTCAAAATGCTTTCCTTTCATGTTTTTCAATTAATTAATCATTGAGATCCTCTGCCGTGTGATGGATTCTGCAACTGATAGTATTATGAGGCAAAGGCACATTTGAAAGTAGTTGCCCCACAGTTCATAATGTTCACCAAGTCTATAGCAGCTGGTAGAATTGGTTCACAATTCTATATGCAATTTTGCATGAAGGTAGTAGAATATTGTTCAGTATGGACAAATGCCGAGAAAAAGTACCTTGTTGTTTTTTGAAATTTTTCAACTTTCTGTTAAGGAAGTCCCAAGATTTACCAACCATGTTTGAATGATTGGTTTCTAAATGACGTTTTAGCTTACTTGAATGCACTCTGGAGCCAAAAACTTCAGACATACTACACACAACGGTCTCTCTTCACCTTTAACATATATTGATGTAAAGCCAAAATCCATATAATTTTCGTTATATTTACGATATTTTCACTTCTTCACACACCTGCCCAACCACAAAGGATAAAAGTGTTATATGGGGATTTTATTTATTTCAAAGTATGTGCAGTATTAAAAAGTAAGCGCATCTGGAAACCATGTTGTCCGAAGGTATTGCATTTTTCCAATTGCATATTCCTTTTTCAAAAAGTCAAAATTCAAATGAAGAAGTGATTAAATTTTACATGTAGTTATTTCAAAACATTTTTTATAAGATTTAATGCAAAAAACCAAGATGTAATTGTTACTGTCTGCTGACATATACGTTGCCAAATATGCACTCATGAAATGGTATGACTTATATGGTAGTAAGTGTGAAGATGGCATTCAGTAATAGTTTGTAGTTTCGAGCAATCTAATGGTCAGACTGTCATTCAGGCCTGCAGAGACAAAGTGATTTGATACAATTCAGTAAATGAGTTTAAAATTCTCACTATTATTTATGCCACTCTAAATGTAACAGATGTTATTACAAATCACTGTTTTTATTTGACTACCAATAAAGACCCCTCATAGTCCTGTAAAGCTAGGTGTGATCAGTTTTTTGTATGTGTTTTGCACATTCTTATAGCCTCTAAATATGTTTTTCTCTGTGAGCTCACAATTTTTCTGTCATATCCCAAACACATGCATTTTAGGGAGAAGGCATCTTTAAAATTGCCTAATGTGAGTAAGCGTTGGTGTGACTAATGCCCTTGGCACAGGTTCCGTCCCTATGCTCTGAAATGGATTAATCAGATTTTATAATAGACTGGTAAGACTAACAATACCACCCCTCAGTAGTTGAGGGTGCTGATGCTAACAATATCTCCTTTCTTTTCCACAACTCTGAATGTTACCCTAGCAACAATGCCTAGACCCACCCCCCCACCCCTTGTATGTACTAAGCCCTGCCCCTTCCAGCTTTAGTTCTTTATAAGCCAAGATTGCCATTTGCACCATTCAGTGTCTCACACGAAAGAACTCTTGATCACTTTGGGCCTTAATAAGACCTGAACATCAATTTAAGGTGTATCCACACCTGTTTTTGTTTCTTTTCAGAGTTTAACTTGGCTAGTCCCCCAACAATTTCCAATGGTGTCCATCAGTTTTGTCATTACATGGATACATATGGACTGTATGTATATAGCTACAGTTTATTGAAAGATAGATAGATAGATAGATAGATAAATAGATAGTTGATTATTTAAACTATTTAAATACATGCAATTAATTAAATTAATTTCTTCATTCATACAGGTGAATAGATATGCTATATGTTGCCCATGAATGAAATTAAAAAAAAATAAAAAATCACAAAACAAAAAATCCTACCAAGCCTAATCTGACAGCATCAGGTGGAAGTTAGAAATCGGGAAAAAATAGGCTGCACCACCAGTGAAAATCATCTTAGTAACCTTCAAAGAAGCTAACAACAGAGAGCAGAGATTTAAAAACAAAAATATTGAGGCTTACCAGTTTGCATATATGAACGATTAGTAAAATGGACAAGCTTCTTATTCTTGAACTTGAAATAGCTGACCAACTGCGGGTTTGAGAAATAATTTTGAGAATCAATTACTACAAGAAAAAGATGGATTTCTTTGTCATTAAAGTCAATAAGTTTTAAAGGGATATTCCAACCAAAAATTATATATATTTTTTAATATATTACTTACTGCATGTAGTTTATAATGATGACCGGGAAAAATGTTTTCATTTAGAATGAGAGAGAATAAAGATTATGATATAATAGAACCTAATGGCGGTCCATGCTATACAACAGAAAACAATGTAAAAACAAAAATTCACACATTACTTGTGTCACATATTCCAATTATATGCTCAAAACTTGCAAGACACATGCACTTTTTGTTAATATATTATTAAGAGAAATGAATGTATGCTGCTTTTTCTGGAAGTAAGTTAATAATACTTTAGCAAAATATTACTTTTCAATATATCTCATTCTGCATGAAATTCTAAGATTTAAAAATTTTCTTAGCCATTACTACAAACTTCATGGGGTAAGTAATATACATAAAAACATCATTTTTGGGTAGAGTTTTCCTTTAACTACTAAATTTTCAGTGTTCATTTTAGTAACCCCAAGCTCAGCCAACAAGCTGGTTTTAACAGAGCTTGTTTCTTATGTGGCCGCTGACTTGACACACAATACCTAAAACAATAAGGTGTAATGAAAAATAAATATGAAATTCTCACATATTCCATTTTTTTTTTATTGACCAGCTGTTTTTGGCTTCAGTCCTCAACTGACATTCAAAACTGCAAATGTCAAGTTATGTGCTATTCTATTCTAAATTATCGTCCACTGGCTGCATTTTTTTTAAAAACTTGCTTGAGCAGTAATCAAAAATGATTGTATCTATTTTTTTTCCTCATTTGTGTTACAGGAAGGCAGGCCAAACTGTACACTATTGTTCTCTTTTTTTTTGATAATGTCACTTTACATGCCCAGAGAATACTGTTTTTATGAATGGGTGAATGTTCAAGCGTCACATTCATTGAAGATTGCAGTCATGCTCTCAACTACTTTTTGTTGTAACTATCAATGAATCATGTGCATCTCCTGCTTTGCAGACACACTAAGTAAAAATGTAAAATTGGTAACAATAATTGTAGCTGCGTTTTTCCAAAGTTATCAACGTTCAGCAGCTCTAACTGAAAATATGGGATTCAACAAAAGCCTAACGCGCAGAAATGATTCCACAGACAAAATATCTTTGTTTTTAAAAGTTTAGTTAAGTTTCATAGTAAAAACAGTTCACACAAAAAAGAAAATTAAAATGGCAAAAAAAGGGATAAAATTTATGTTAAGAAAAGTTCAGTTCTAAGCTTAATCTTGTTACATCTCAAATCATTACTATTTACGTAACATTTTTCAACCATTTCAAAATGGTTAGAAAGCTGTATGCTTATCCCATTTCTGACTTGAAAATGGGTCTTTCAAGTCCCTCTTTACTGGGACCTGTTCTAAACACAACTGAGCTTATTATCACACTGTTTCTCAGTTATAGCAAGAAGGTTCCATCTCTTACTAACTTATAGGGGGAAAAGACCATACCATAAGCTATGACTATGGAAGAAATTTGTATTCTATTCAAATTAAACAAATATTAACATGAGTTTAACTCAAAACTTTAACTTTCTAAGATTGGCTCTTACAATAATAATAAAAAAAATGTAAATAATGAAATGAATAAGGTGCAAACATGTATCTAGCACTCAGAGTATTTTACCTACAGTTACATTTATATTATATATATGCATATGTGGAACCTCGTTGTAACGGGCATAAAAATATTTCAGTGTAACAGAAATTTTGTTATAACGAATATGGGGAAAATATGTATACTATTGTGGGTGGGGTCGCTGGCAAATCAAGGTTCAAGGACAGCTACGTAGCTACTCTCAGGCTTACTGTGTAATGTGCTTGTAGCATGATGTTTAGAACATTTAACACTGGGCTTTGACCTGCTCTTCCTTGCACTATCCTGGTCTGCCACAGTGGTGATTCAGAGCCACTGGTGTTCTTCTAATCTGAAGGTGGAAGCTAAAGCAGAACGATTGCCCTGTCACGGCTCCTATCTCATGTGCTTGAGTGCTGAAGTAACAACTCCTATTTCAAATGAAGTCTTGAGACTGTACCTGCCTTCTCTACACAGAAATAAAGTACCTGAAAATTTCCTTGGAAACCTGGACTCACCTTCCTGTCACTTATGCAACTCTGTGACACAAGCTTGAAAATACCTGTATAAAAAAAAATTTCATTTGAAAAAGAGATGAAAAGAGATGCTAAATGCATTTTTTATAGAAACACAGGTATGAATACAGACTGAAAATTACTTTTTTTTCAGTGTAAACTGATGCCATTTCTCACTTTTTTTGTTCATTACAAAGAAAATTTTGAGTAGTGCTATGAAACTCAAAACAGTACAGTACACACACAACACAAAAACCTATGCGGTGGAGCCCTGACGGCTATGTGCATGATATCGTGCCTACACTCTAGCTGAGCCTTGCCGTGACTGCCTGAGACTGTCACTTTCTTTTGTTCTAACAAGAAAGAGACCACCTGTTTGCAGGGTTCCTGAGATTCTGAGAAAGTATAAGCGTGGCATTAAGTATTTTTTGCATCCCATTATTAACTTTGTTGACTATTTTTGGTCTAAAAAGCAATTGTTATTCTGACATTTATATTTCATTAAAATGAAATCCATTAAACATGATGCCGTATGAACATTTGTCCTGGCCAAAAATAAGTATTCGTTATTCTGAAAATTTTGTTACTTCGGTATTCACTATAATGGGATTTGATCTGTATTTATATTATATTACATACTTACTTTTAATATAAGTATTGGCAAATTTGAGAGCCTTAGTTCTAATTGAATAATGTTCATGAGGAGTGTGCATAAGACAAGCTAATTGGGTCACTTTAATATCAGTTTTCAAATGATTTGCCAATGGGCTTTCCAAATATAACATTTTACAGTATTTGATTTCCAGCCGGAGGCATATTGTACCATCCGTGCTTTGTCAACTTTTGGCATGTGACAAGTTGGGTAGACTTCTTGACTTGCTTGAAAGCCCCGAATCAGTTAACTGAATTGTAAAAGCCAGACAAAGAGGTCATGAATAGTTCTAGGCAGTGAAAATCCTTCAAACGTCAGCTACAAAAAAAAAAAAAAAAGGAGAAAATATAGAATAGATAGGTGCATCAACCAGGTGAATATCTGACTAAAACAGTTACTAGTCAGCAAGGCCGCAAAGGGATCAATGGGATCACTACAGAAAACTGATCTGATTTCACTCAGATAGATAAAAACTTCATTGCAACTCTGAAGCCTGAACACTGAAACAACATAAAAACAGAAAAAGGCATTATTGAGGACTGGCAAAGACAAAGCCTTGAATGTAACTGCAAGTGTAGTATTCTGCTTACTGAAATTCATATAACATAAAATTGATCTCATTATTTTTTTTCCTTATAAGTCAACTAGTGTGGCTATGATCTTTGTCAATAACTACACAATAGAGACACATACAACACTTATTGTTCTTTTAAGGATTAACGCCACCAGGATTTTAAGAAAAGCACTGCTTTTCTTTTATCCAGCCAACAACTGACTTGGCATTTAAGGAGAAGGTTGTTCTTCAATCTAGTAATGGTTGCATTCAGGTGTGTAATATCTGCATGCTCATTACAGGACTCACTTTGCACCACTCAGTTTCCTCATTCCTAGAGGGACTTCACAAGCCCAGTGGCCTGGCGGGGATTGGGATGATTAAAATTAGACTTTCCTTTTCCAGTCACTCCAGTGCCTTGTAACTTCCTTCATTGGCTGCAGAAATTAGACTCATTACTTGTCCCCTTATGACATACAGTATTAGTATTTATGCTATTGGTTTGTCCACCGTGATGCATATGTTGTTAGACATAAGCTGGGCAACTATTCCTTTTGTTCTCCCATATGTGAAGTTAGACATCCCCATCCCTGTGGTGGACTGACACCCGCAATTTGACTGTAATTAGACTCTTTGTTTCTCTCTACCCCCATGTTTGTTTCTGCCACACACGATTTTTTTTCCCATCATCCCAGGAGCATTGCCCTATCTCTCTGCCAATTGCTTTGCTTTCCTTGCCACCAGCTGCTTCATACTGTTGTTTTCCTGCCAGGAGCACAGCTTTTGTTTCCACTATTTGTGGCATAGTGAGCATACATATGCAAAATTTTTTACAATTCAGTTTATTCTTGTATAGTATTCTTCATTAAGTACAGTTTCAAAGTGCTTGCACCTATTTAGAATTATGCTACACTCAGTGGGATTGAATTCTGTTTTGTTAGGTTTTGCCTCTTTTTGATCCAACTTTCTTTTTTTTAATTTTCTGATTTTTTTTCTTTTCATCCTTTTTTTTCTATAGCTGAACCGTGAAATCATTTGCTGTTTGAGTTGGACTTGATATAGACAGAGATCAAAAATATCAGTCAAATTAATTGATTTATATTACAAGATGTTAAATTCCTTGAAGATTCCACACTAATTTGATCCACGAATGGGATTGATTTTCCCTTTATGTTGTCCACATCAGGAAGTTATTTGGTTTGGGACACATCCTCAAGTATGAACCTCAGTATCATTGGGTGTTTCAGCATTTTAAACACCAGACTTCCTCTTCCAAGGCTGGTTCGCCTTAGGCTGAGGAGACCAGACCTGGTTGTGTGTCCCACATCTGTTTGTTTATTTTTCTTAGTGGTCATTTGGGACCCCAGCTGGTGTCCTTTCTATTTAACCACACCCAATAACTTCTTGCTTCCCCTGCATCAGATAGTGAGGAGCTGTCCTGTGACTTTTACCACCTTCAGAGGCCTCATTATGGAGCTAATAACAAATCCTCTTCAACCAACTTCAAATGGGCCCACCTTTAATGTTCAGCTTCTCTCTTCTACCTGGGCTGCAAGATTGATGTACTGCAGCATCTTTCATTCATGAACCTTATCCATAGCATCCTCCCAGGGGTAAGGTCAATAATGAAGACTCTCTGTTGAGAGTTGGACTGTAGGACCATGTGTAATATAAAATTGATACTGGCAATTTCTGCTGGAAAGGTGAGCATCTGGCTTAGTATGACAAGTATATTCAGGCCCTGGCCTGAAGTCCAGATAGACTTTAATGGGGATTGAAGATTAAGTTCTCTGTTTTTTAGTCCCCAAATGAAAGGGAGTTATCTGGACATTTAGAGACATGGCATTATTTTGTTCTTCCCTTAGCACTTAATTGTGTCTACAGTTATATCTGCCTAGTATTAGGCTAGTTATTATAATGCACCACAATATGCTTGAGGGTAGCATGAACTGAGCAGAGGGTACAGGCCAGATCTCTTCCTAGCCAAAGATTTAAGTTTGTTGGAGAGAGCAGGACATCATACATAGCTCTAATAAAAAAGCTTGACCTATGTGATCACATTGTCCACAGATCCTTCTAGGCAATTCTCCTCTCATTTACTTCCCATTTCATTCATTGTGCATCCTTGCTTGGCCTGATGTACCTGGCTGCTTCTTCTTGACGGCTCATTTCGTCCACAGTATTGGTTTATCCAGGTGGTTTTCCTTATTTCTAGGCCAAGGACCTCTCTGTCTTGTTGTCTCAGTGTTGGATGGCTGAAACTGCATTCTTTACAGCTGATTCTGGAGTCATTTGTTTACCTGTTTGTAAAGATGGAGCATCACCTCTTGGAATTGCCAGTGAAAGGGCTCTGTTTCCTTAAAACTCTACATGGTAATGCAAGCCACTTTCCCATATACAGTATGAGCTGATCAGACTCTTTATTTTGCTGACAAAGAGCAACTTCATAGATTTTGAGTGGCTACATAATTTGGGTCATTAGGCCATACTGATGACACCACAATTTCAACTTCCATGGAAGAGCAGTGTTATTTATTTTCTTCAGTACACTGAAAATAACCTACCCGAGTTATTGCCCTTACTTAGTGTCTTTGAGATTTGTGTTGAACCCATGTCTAAGACTTTTGATGGGTTTCTTCAGGATATTTGGTAATAACACTTTGTTAATGCAAATTGATTCATCTATAAAACTGCCCTTAACAACAGAAAAACTATGAGATTTGTGTGCTTTGATTCCCATTCTTGCCCAATGGATGTCACTGTGAAGTGTATCATTCAAGTACGTGATGCAGGCCTTCGCTGTTGTTATTGTGGTCATGTCGTCCATATATGATCTGATTAGAGGAAGCTGCAGCCCATTCTTCAGGCATTCCCCTCCTACTACCCAATGTGATGCTCAAATAAAGTGCTCCATTCCAGGTACTGCCACACGGTGGTATATTCATTTGTAATGCAGAACTGGAAATTTTGAAAGTAAAATTTTACAAGTTGTGTGACTGCTTCTGGAACTTGGAAAAAGTAGAGAACCTCATGGGGCACTGGTCCAAAAGCATTTGATAGATCTAAAAATATCAACTCTTTGTTTTCTTTTACCCATTTGTATTTGTTGTCAGATAATGTTTGTGTGTTCTGAGCATCCTGAGAAGTCCTGTACACCACCTTTCTGCACTGATGTTCTGCTCTTTGCAGAGTGACAAGACTCTGCTTTACTTCTGCCTTTAATGCATTAAATCCTTCCTTTTTAGCTTCTGTGGTCTTCCTTCATTGTTTTGTCATCTTTCCTTCACAAGTTTCACCATTTCCTGTTGTCTGCTTGATTTAGGTCCACCTGGTTGATCTTTTTGCTTCCTCTGTTTCTTATTCCTCAATCCAAATATCTCTGCTGGATATATCTCCCATCTTCTCCAGTTTTCTTTCCAAAGATCTCACATGTTCAATGAGTAAAATAAAACCTGTGTTGATGGTCTCCCAGTTTTTTCTTTGACCCCTAAGATTTCAGGCTTGGTCCCTTGGATTTCCCTCTCTACTGCTGTACATGGTTGGTTTGGCCTTGGACTCATAGGTGTTATTGATTCTGTGCTTGATTTTCTCTTGTGGTTGTGATGCGGATATCCAATGGACTGTGAGGGTTCTCCTGCTACTGGGCTTCAGTCGACTGATTTGACCTACCTCTTAAAAAGTGGTCAATGTGAGGCCCCTTGCCTTGATCTCTCAAGTACTTTTTCTTGCCTTGTTGGACATTGAGGACCCACTCTAAGGTGTTTTTGTCCAGATAAAGATGCAGCTTTTAAGTTTATATAATGCCAGAGCAGATAGCTTATCAAGTCAGGTGGTGATCATCTGACTCATTGCCATTTTTGTTCCTAAGTCTGTTACCATGTGATTTTACACCTTTGACTTTGACGTGATGTTTCCATAGTATTTGGTGGATGGCTCCAACATGCTGAATTGTGGTTGAATCCTGCTGACATGAGTAGTTGACCCATGCCAGCTCCTTTGGAGTCTGTTCCTTCCAGCCAGAATTCTTGACAGACCGTCACTAGGTCTTTCCATAGTTATCAGCTACCCTTTCACAGCATTTACTGGACTGTTCCAGACTTTATGCTTGATTTATAGGATTAGCTGTTGCAATTCCAGGAGGATTCAGCACATTATTCCTGGAGAATATGAAACTCTACAGGTACATGGTCAGTTATAACTGACAAAGTTAACAGTTTTGATGACCTAAGCTACCCGACCTACCCTCCTGTTTGAATATTCTACAGTGTCATAAGCATATGCTGATTTGTTGATCTGGATAGCCTAAAGTAAAATGAGAAACTCTGGTGTTGCCACAGTAACAGGTGAATCTCAAGGCTTTCAGTATCTATGATGTTTTTTTTCATGAACAGAAGTAGTAACTTGAAAATGTAGCAATGGCACCAGGTACTGCAGCTGAATAATAAGAAAAGAAAAATAAAGATCAGTTCATTATGATTTCCAACCTTTTACTTTTGAGAAAATTAATTAAAACATTTGCAATATGTACTGTCTAAAAGCAGCTCTGATCAGGGTTTGCCAGACAAATTATTGAGTCTTCAGTTTGTAGTGAAATGCTGACACTGACGTTGTGTAACTTGCACAAGCAGGTAGATCCATAAAACTTTTCATAAGATAAAGAAAAACTAATCTTCTGAAGAATATAAAAAAAAATAAGTCAAATGCAACAATGAATAATTAACAATCCCAGTAGGAACGATTTGCCAAAAATGATTTATTAGATTACAGTTGTTTGATTTTAAGGCAATTAATTGTCAAAAATACTAACATCAGAATGTGTTTGTGCTTGACCTTTGTTCATTTTTAGTAAAGTACCTTCCAGGTGATAAAGTGCAGAAATGCTTAAAAATATGTCACAGACAATATTACTGACAAATGTACTTTCTGTTATGTCAGTGTAAAAATTGCTGATCCTTAGATGTTTCTCCAGGTATTTATCCCTTATGATCTATAGATGTGCTGATCCACCATGGATTTTGATGTTTGACCATCAAAAATTACCAGGAGATTATAAAAAAGCAATAAGTTAAAAGGTTAGTGAAGGTCAAAGAAAGTCCAGAAAGTCAGAAGGGGACTGAGCAATAAGATAAGAAGGACACAATGAAATAATTGAGGGTCAAAATAGTGTTAGAGGTAAAAACCAGGACACTAAAACATTAGAGCCTACTTGACATTGTAAATATTGTACTACTTGAGAGAAAACGGAATGAACAGATGACACAGAGAATCTGGAATTCACGCAGGGTTCGTATCTGGGAAAATGGTAATTAAATAACAAAGCTCAGGATGTTTAGCCAGAATTTTGGTCAGAGAACAGAGTCAAGCAAAACATGACATTAATTGCAATTGGAGGACAAAAGAGAACAAAATGGGACCAGTAAATTCAAAAACTAATAATGACAAAAAATTTTTTCTTTTGTAAATCCAAATCTATGCATGGCTTTTTAAAACATTGATCTAGGGACATTATGGTGTGTGACCTCAGGGGACTGCTTCCCAGCAATTGGGCATTGCATTCTAGCAACCAGTCTTTAACATGGTGATGTACTGACTTACAGGAGTAAGTATGAGAGATAAAAATGACCCAGAGATACATGTAAACAAGAAACAAGCTGAAGTCATACCCATCAGTCAAACTAATCTTGTGCCAAAATTAGAACTGCAAATTCAGAATTGCCCAGGTCTACCTATATAGCAAAGTCAGAAATTACAAAGTGTTGGGACCTGTAAACAATTGTGTGGGCAAGCCATAAGTCTAAACCACAGATAAGTTGATCAATCTTGAAGAACTGTCAATAAAAACACATTATAAATTTAGTGAACAATTGCTTATCAGTTATTAAGACTACTCTGACAAAAATTAAAGATTGAATTAATTTACATAGCATACATTTCTCAGCACAAGTATATACTAGGGAAATTAACACCTACAGTTTATGTATTATGTATGCAAATATTATACAGACAGCCGAGGCATAACTATCAGGCTACAACAACATCCATGAAGTAAATAAACAGCTTACTAAAACTTGTATGCGGCATATATCATTCAGTATGGCAAGTACGCTTTAGGAGCGCCTGCATCCCACCTTTATTCCTCAACATTACTGAAAACCCATCAAAACTAACAGTAAAGAGTCCAGATTTACGGACCCTAAATCTTCAAGGATTTTCTCTATAATGCCGTTAACTGTTATTTGTGTTTCTCCACAAGCCCAAAGGCTTTTTTTAATAATGTACCCTTGAATAAAGGGAATGCACACAGGCACAACTCTCTTTTTGAAACATCATTTACATTCATTAGCACTAATAGGCATTAGGACATGTGTGCACATCTTTTTTTATTTTTCTTAGGAGTAGGCAAGTAGCAGACTCATGTAAATCATTTTGTATAACAGAGCTCAGAATATTTGCAGCTTTTTGGCAGTTTGTCAAGGTGATTCTTAATTTGAGAATTATACTTAGCCAATAATTTAAACAATTGCAAAAAATTACCTTGGCTGAGTGCTGTTACAATGGAGTATCTTATTTGGCACAGAACGTTTCGATGTCAAGAACCACTTTAATATGCTCACAGTTTATTTCTACAAAAAGATATAGTTGCATTTTCTCTGTATATTTGATTTAAAAGTGCTTTGGTCTTGATTTTCATGCATCTGGCTGTATGCATCAAATCTTGCTTGTGAATTTATGTGCTATTTACTAACCTGGGGCCTCATGTATAAATGGTGCGTACGCACAGAAATGTTGCGTAAGAACGTTTCCACGTTCAAATAGCGATGTATAAAACCTACACTTGGTGTAAAGCCACGCACATTTCCATGGTACCTCATACCCTGTTGTACGCAAGTTCTCCACTCGGTTTTGCAGACTGGCGGCACCCAGCGTCAAAGCAGTGCTACTGTTCCTGTGTGGTTATCCTTTCCTTTCCTGACGCGGCTTTATAAATACACTGAAATTAATTGCATATTGTTTATTAGTGTAATGCATCTGATTGTAATTAACCTGTAACAATATAATGGTCCAGGGAATAGCCATAGTATTCCAAATACCATAATTGCTTTAGCGTTGTTACTCTCACTGCACCTTCTTCTTCTTCTTTCAGCTGCTCCCGTTGCCACAACAGATCATCTTTTTCCATATTACTCTCACTGCACCACTCGGAGTATTTATATCACTGTATCTGAGTGTGAATCACAGCAGCAGCTGATGGGAAAGAGAATTATCGGTATACAGCATCAAGCACACGCTGTCTCAGCCACGGCAAAATGTTTCAAAGCCTTTCCTGTACGTACCTCGCGGTTCAGAAACAGTTTCATCCCAAGAACTATACACGCACTCAATCAATTGCTCCTTGTAGAACTATCTGTACTTATAAGTAGAATTACCTCACTGTAAACCTGCACTACAGTTATAATATTGCACAACCTGAGCCACTTTATAAAGCACATATTTACATATGATGATGATATTTTTAAGATGAAATGCAGCAAAATATGTTTATTATATTATACGGATAAAACTTTAACTTCACTTAAATAATCTATATTCTTCACTGGGACTGGAGTGAAGAATAGAATAATTAAACATGTACTACGAAGATATTTCAATGTTCCTTAAACGTTTTGAATAATCAGTGCCCTAAGCTTACAGATGGCTTAACGTCTATTACAGAGCTGATTGTGTGGCGATCGGTTACTTGGAGAAAGAAAAGCAAGGACTGCAGGGGCGGCCACGCCGATATATATTGAATATAAAACATAAAGAGAAAATAACGACACAGCTAAAAACGCAGCGGCAAATTTCGACAAAAGTTTAATGCTTGTGCCATGAGCATGAGGCAACTATGCAGTGTCCACAATGGACGTGGCCATCCACCGTGCATAAGATACAATATTGACATTGGCGGGCGAAGGGGCCACCGATTCTTTCTCTGCCCAGGGCCACCACAAGCCTAGAGCCGCCCATGAGTACTGCTGCAATAAATTTCATCGAAGGTCGCGCACAATCACTGCGCCATGAAGCCCATGTTTAATAACGTGCTTTAACTCTTATCATCATGAAAATTATATTACATATACATCTCTGTATTTTAGTTATTCAGACAGCTGTAATATCATGAATGTAATGGATTCTGTGTCCAGTCGGAGGAAGAGAGCCGGTTTAAGAAGCACTAGTGATTCACACACATAGAGCACATAGAAGATCACATACAAAACAAAGCATTTAACATGCTACTTTAATTACGATGTGATTTGAGAAACTGGTTAATTAAACGATTTTAAGATGAAGTTTATGATGTTCTACTTTAATGACAAAATAAACTACATGATTAAAGTGGAAATTGAAGTTGGCATTTCATGCTTTTTCCTCCACTGTGTGTCTTTTTTTTCTCTGTACCCTAACAAACTTTCATATGACACTCAGATGGTGGGCTACAACTCGCCTTTTCACTTCTTTTTTATTTCCGGCACTGTGCAACTTTGTGAACTTCAGCTTTCAAGTTTCTCCAATACGCTATGTCACTCGATCAACTTCCTTTTGTTGATTATACCATGGTTTAAATCAACAAATAGTATGTTTTTCCTTTGCCT
Organism: Polypterus bichir lapradei; assembly: GCA_026402145.1. Taxonomy (NCBI): domain Eukaryota; kingdom Metazoa; phylum Chordata; class Cladistia; order Polypteriformes; family Polypteridae; genus Polypterus; species Polypterus bichir. The sequence goes on along the minus strand of JANRMT010062796.1, from coordinate 1,159,582 downwards.
CCACTTGGTATTCGCTGAAATTCTTATATATTCCCCCGTGCTTTTCCCATTGTCTTTTCACAGAAGGTTGAGCTTAAGGGCTATTTATATTGATTTGCATATTCAAAGAGGCGTAATTCTGGGAGGAATTGGGGCGGGACAGCACGCGCGTGCATGAGCGTTACTTTTCACCCTGACCGGGATTTATGTAGCGGAAGAACGCGGACGTTGGAGTACGCACAGATTCCTGCATCTGGATTTTTCTGTGTGTAAGCACATTTCGGCTTTTGTGCTTACGTCATGTTATAGTGCGAATTCTAAGCACGCCGTTATGCATGAGGCCCCTGGTGCTTAAAACATAATCGACTCAGGTGCGTCTGTAAATCCACCTTCAACGAATGCAGTTTCTAATTGCTGTGCAACTTTAAAAAATGCCTGCATGTTTTACAAAATACTAATTTTCTAACCGTGTTGTATGCCAGTCAGTTACGCTTAGTATACCAGCAAAAGGAAAAAAAACTGCAAGAATATTGTGGTAGCTGGAAATTTTACCAACTTTAGTTGAGTGGCTTGTTCATCCAACTGTGACGCAACAAATGGTGGAGTTGAGCTAACTGCCTTTTCTGGAGATTCATATTGAGTTTGCAATGTTTCTGCACTCAGTGAGGAGCACCTTAGGCTCAAGACACACAGTAGGGCCTGCTTCACCAATGTATCCATCTCTATGAAGAATTTGTTAATTGTGTTTTGATTTCTTAAATTCACTAGAATGGAATTCATTATAGCATGAATCTGACCAACCAAAGTTAGTCCAAAGCATTGGAAGCAAACTACCAAACAAGGTTTCATTTTAAATGGGTAGGCTTAAAATAATAACACCAATAACGTGACCTTACCAGCACTTTTCAAAATTATTAATCTATGGGCTTTTAGTATTCATTTAACATTGACTGCGATGTCTAATAATTTACCAGGTTCAAAGTGATCTCTTATGATTTGGGCAGACCAGGCTTCTGAATGGGCAGGGGTTTCCCTAAACACCCCACAGCTTTGGCACTGCTGTATACCATCACTCATATGTAGTCACACACATACATACTGTACATATGGGTGATCAAATAATCTTATTTTGAGCACAATCCTCATAGACAACAATACATATGTTATGAAGCTTTTTCTATGCCAGTCAAGAAAAATGTTTTGTCTTACTTTTGCAAACACTCACTTGTAGCCAACTTTACATCTTTGTCATTGGTATAGTGCATTTGACTTAGGTGGCCCTTTGCCTTCAAAGCCAGGTCTAAAGAATAGGTTGGGTGTGGCATCTCAGTTTCACAAATCAGCCTTTGCAGTTTGTGCAGTGTGAGTGGTGGGCATTGTTGTGTAGCAGAAGGGTGATGTTCAAAAGTTGTACTTGCTACTTTTTCCTGTTATACAGTATTTACATATATGCAAACATATACAAATTGATTTTGAATCCAAATTCCAACTGTTTCACTTGGATGGAAGAGCCTGAAAACAACTCTATCATATGTCAGAACACATCCAGTCCAAATATTTTTCATGTCTGGATGATATTGGCTTGGCAAATAAAACAAAAAATAATACATAAACAGAAAGGGGGCATTTTAAATTTGCACCTCTCCTTCAGAAATAGCATAGCTTCCTTAATTAATATAGAGGTACCCAAACAAACAATGGTTAACTTTGGTACTCTTATCCCACTTTTACTTAATGTTTCAAAAACTTGGTTTTACAGTACATTTTTGATTACTTTGATAAGGCTAAACATATTTTTCCCTTCTTTTTTTTAATTCTTCAAGCTAAGGGGAAGCAATGATAGGCCATAAAATTCAAACATGTATATAAGTTTTGTGGTGAGTAAGCTGACTTTATATGTGACAACTTGGTATGCCAATCAGAATGTTAAATTAGAAATTAAATAAGCTAAATACTGTTATCACTATCGCTAACATAATTTGTAGACAACAGATATACCTGGGGGAATTGCCTAATAGGACTATCCAGAGGAATATCAGATAATTATTAAAGATTGCTTTGTATACTCAATTTGAAAGAATTGCTTTGAGATAGCGATTGTGAATACCCAAGGACAGGTATAGATATAAGAGATTATTTGTTCCCAGTGCTATACATTTACTAAATAATTAAGTTAACAAGTTAAATCTGTCTAATAGAAGATCCATTTTATTAATTTGTGTGTATTATTGGAGAAGCAAATTATAATATGCTTAATACAGTATATCAATGGTATGTTTAGTATGAATGTTAGGTGTTCTGTTTATTAACTTCTGTATATTCTGGAACGCAATAAAAATCCAAGGTAGGTGTACAAAATTCTATTGTTTTCATTTTTCAAATCGGATTTGTCCATTATAGTGTTTTAGAAGGCCAGGGTCTATCTCTACAGATCCAGACACAAGTCAGCAGGTAAAAATAGATAATATGACAGTTTAACACACATAATAACACTGGGTCAGTTCATAGTTGGCAATGAGCCTAAATGTCACGTCTTTGAGATTTGGAAGGGAACCAAAGCTCCTAGAGAAAGCCTTCACCAAACACTGGAAAAATTCCACACAGTGTTCATACTAAGATTTGAACCAAAAACTGGTGGTGTGTGTGAGGTAGCAACCCTAACCATTAAGTCACAGCATTATTCCTATCTATTCTGTTTGATTCTGTTATATTCAGTCACTATCCCACTCCAAGGATGATAAACTGTAGCTAAATTAAGTTGGTTTAATGAGAGACTTGTTAAAGAAGGGCATTGCAGACAGAAAACATTGAAACAGGGAAGATACACTGTCAAGCAAGGCAACAGAAAAGACACAAAAGCATAATCTGGCAGAAACAATACATAAGTTTATGACAGTGTAGAATAAAGGGCAACAACCATTTCAAAGGTCAGTATCTGGTGTCCCAGTCTCTCTCTCCCTGTAAGCCTGGAGATCATTTATCCTTTCAATGTCCATCATGGCTTGACTCTTCATGTCCGTTTTACTCTGTCTCCCTGCTTTTTCTGTAGAGATGGCCAACTATACCTGCTATCAGCTTCCCATTAGCAGTTTATTTTCTGCCTTTACCATGCCTGTACAGCCTTTTAAATGCACAAGGACATGAAAATTTCCAGCTCTGTAGAAAACTTTGACAGATACTGTTGTTTGACTTGTAACTCTAAGCTGAATCTTTTGTAAACACAGATGTGGTATATTGCCCATCCAATTGAAGGGGCCAAAGCCTGGTTCATCACCATTGTATGCAATGCAGAGACTAACCCAATATAGGAAGGTCAACTCAAATACAGTATATACTTACATTTGCTCACAGCAGACCAACTTAGTTTCCTCAATAAATATAAACTGTAAATCTTTGGAATGTGGGAGGAAACTGGAGAAAACTGGGAGGAACATGCAATCTCTGCACCATACTCTGGTTGAGGTTAGAACCCTGGAGCCATGAGACAATAGCATAACATACTGTTGTGTGTGACAAACAAGATGTTCAGTTATATATATATATATATATATATATATATATATATATATAAGCACCTTTGGTATTATTAAAAATGGAGTCCATTATTTTTTTACATTTAATGAGTTAGCACAATGAATTTCATGCATTGTATTTCATGTAAATTTAGAAAATGTAATAAGTTATTAGAACATGATGAAGTACTTGAGCAAAAAATATCAAAACAACACAGTATTCACATTGTATTGTATAAATCAGCAACATCATCAAGAAAATTAAACTGAATTTGTGGATATTTATCTTGTAGGAACATCTACAGAATACCTGTGATATGGCTTTTAAAGAAGAGGACTATAGGCTTCTGTCATTGCCCAGGTTGGTGGAACAGTGGTTGACATAAACTGGAGGTGCTCACTATCACAGCTAACTCCATTTTGCTTGAAGTGCCTCACAGGTCATGCAGAGAGAGTTTTTATATTATTTTTATATCAGAAAATATGTTGAAGCAGTATTTCAAGCAGAAATATACAACTTCAGATATCTCCTTTCTCCCACTCAAGTTTTTAACAACTTAAAACCAATATTACCTTTTTTAAAATCTCCAGTCATATTATTTATGGATGATTTTTCCATCCTGTCATACAAATATTGCTATTTTCTACTTTATATATAATTTTTTTTTCCATAGGTTGATTTATCTTGTTAGGGCAAAGAGGCAATCCTGCCAGAAGACAGAGAGACTGAGAGTTTGTGGTTGCGGATTTAGTTACAAAGCATTGAATTGATTGAAGTGAAAGTAAGACAGAGGGAGACCTTTGATAAAACTCCTTCAAAGAAAATACAGCACAAGAAGGCCAAGTCTTCACATTTCTTTTGTCTGCAGACAGACAATAATAGGCACAGAGATTTAAAATTGAACCTTTAGAGATAGTCAGAGGACAGCAGCTTGAAAGATGATCTATAGTACAGATTCAGATTTCTCTTAAGTATCTGGGGAATGTCCACGTGGGTGTTCATTTGTGGAAAGCCTGGATGAAGGCTGTAGACACTACCTGAAATAAACTGATCAATAACCTTTTCTTTTACCATATATCAAATTTTACAAGTGGGAACAACAAATGAAAACTAATTAATTAGAGGTTGAAAGTGGCATAAAGGTCATAAAAATAAACAAACTGTGGAAATTGGAAGTTGTCAGACGCAGTATCGGGTTCTAAAACTGCTTGAGAAAGTCAAGCCAAAAAAAAAAAACAGCTTAAGCCTCCTTGATTAATGGATTCATACAGAAAAAGTCTGAAGCTGGGGTATGTAGAAATTGATGCCAGTTGGGCAAACTTTTATAATCCATCAGAATACTGACTTGCAAGATACAGTAAGGAAAAATGAATAGGACTGGGAGATATGGAATAATCAAAACAAAACCAGGAGTCAAACCAATGTTTTGTCAGAGCAAAAAAGGAAAATCAGATTCCAGAAACCAGAATAAGACATTTGTTACTGGGAAGTGATGAGCAAAAGGCAGATAAAAGGGTTATTTTTTGGTTCACAAACTCAGATAGGGAATAGCCACCAGAGGCGACATTTGAACTCGTTCATGCAATCTTGCCTGTTGCCATGACCCCTGTTATGATGATGCTGGTAACCAGATTCTGCATCATGAAGAAAATAAAGATGGGGTCGTGGCAAGACACTAAAAATATTAAATGCCTCCAATTTACAATAAGTGCAAAAACCAACATTATGTTCATGGTCCTCAGGTTCCAAAACCCCAGAGTGTCTCAAATAATGCAGGGCTCTAGAGTGCGACCAATTTGGTCGCACGTGCGACCTAATTTCTCAATGGTGCGACTAAAAAAAATCAAAGGTTGCACCGGTGCGACCAGCCGTTCGAGGGGGAAAAAAAACGAAACTCCGTGACTCTTAAAGTCTCCCTGTTGTTCAACAACAGACACACATTAGGCCCATATCGTGGTCTAAACCAATCAGACATAGTAAAGGGCGGATCCCGCCCCCCCTCTGATTGGCCGTGGTCCAGATATTCCTGTACGTGTGTGTATGTTTGAAAATGCATGTGATGCAGTCAGACAGAGAGAGGTGAGTAGCCCATCAGGTAAACAGTGGATGTAGCCGCGGATTATGAGAGAAGATGAAAAGAACGATTGACAGCTTTTTCGTTAAGAATGTTAAGTTAGGGCATGATCCGTCCGAAAATCATAACCAATGCTCTGACACGAAGCCATCAACCTCCCAAGTTATAGCAAGCCCTGGTCCAGAGACGGAATTAGATAATGAGCCACATATAATCGAGTCCAAGCCCACTGAAATTAAAAGGGGTAGAGTGTATACATTTCGAAAAGAGTGGCTTGACCAGTTTCCCTGGCTAAGATACAGTAAAGCCGATAATATAATGCACTGTATTTACTATAAAGAGTGTGGGAAGACCATGGCCGGCAGTAGTGCATTTGTGACTGGTTCTAATACATTTAGAATTGAAACGCTGAAAAAGCACAATGCTTCTATAAAACACATTACATGCTGCGATAAATGCACTGCTCAAGTGTCCCCTCTCCCCGCTGCCTTTCAGCGGCAGGCAGCAGCAAACAGATCATCAGACGAGGCCGAGATGATAATTAAGTTTAACGTTGCCTACAATATTGCAAAAGAAGAACTTCCCTTCACTAAATTCAAGTCCGAAATAATTCTTATGAAGAAAAATGGCTTGAACGTAAACCTGACGTACAGCAATGATGTCGCGTGCGCCCAATTTATAGGAGTCATCGCACATACATTGAAAAAAAAGACGTCTGTGCAAATTGCGAACAGTGCGTACATGGCATTCCTGATCGACGGAGACACAGATATCGCCACAAAGGAATGCGTCATTGTGTACGGTCGTATCTTGCGGAGAGGAAGACCGGTGAATATACTTATTGGACACATTGAGGTCGAGCATGCTCATGTCCAAGGTAAGCCATGTCATGTCATGGAGCCTATGTCAATAATATGCCTACCGTCTCGTTACTGCATTAACCATAATATTCTTATACTTAAAAATGAAAAAAATAAAAATAAATAAATAGACTGCATTATAAACTCTTGATCTGGGTAGTAAATAGTATTATCGTTTTTATTTGTTTAATTAGGAATTTATGCTGCCTCAAAGAAAGCATTTGCTGCTCTTGGGGACCAGTGCAGTAACTGGCTGGAGAAAATCATTGCTCTGGGTGCTGATGGTGCTGCTGTTAATTTGGGCAGCAAAGGGGGTGTCATAGCACTTCTGACATTCAGACACAGTGGAAGATCTGATAAGAATCAGTGTAGAGGGGCCAAGTCTGGAAGATTTTGATGCTAGAGAGAGTGTGGCCAGCTGGTTTAGTCAAGGCCAAAGATCAAGAAGGCCAAACTACAGAAGCTGGCCATCCGAGGGGCATGTGACTGCAATGGAGGATAGTCCATAAGACATTGAGCCATGAGATGTTCAGTTTGAAGCCCTTAAAACACTTCATTTAGATTTTCTTTTTAGTTAATTTATCTTGAGATTTTTTAAGTTTAAATTTCAGCTCAGTAAAACACTTTAAGCACCAACACTTTTTCAGTAAGTTACCTTTCTTGTAGAATTGTGCTTGCCTTCAAATAAAGAACTTTATATTGACCAGATTGTTAGTTAATCATTTACAAGTCAATATTGCCTATATGGACAGCGATTAAAAAAAACAAACAAATAAATAAATAAAGTGAACTTGTAAAACTGTGGTGTTAAATGTGATGTGGTTGAAAATTTGGGTGCACCTAACTTTTGTGCTGGTGCACCGAAGAAAAAAAGTTAGGCGCACCACTGCAACCAGTGCAAAAAGTTAGTCTAGAGCCCTGTAATGCAGGGACAGCTGCAAAAAATTACAAAAAGACTTGATTATAATATACACCACCCAACTTGTATGTGGTAGTTTCGACTGTTTTGGTCTGAAAGTAAGCAGAGGTTTCAAATATTGTAGCAAAAGATAAAATCAAATTAGGTCGGAGTTCATTATAATAATATATACAAAAAAGTTGCAGGAGAATGTTCCCGATTTAAAACTTTTTTATATTTTGCAAAAAAGAAAGAAAAAGCCTATAAAGGAAAAAAAAAGCCTTTAAACTACTAAAGAGCACAGTTTCTCCCATGTGTAGGTGGAAATAGCAGATCTACATTTCTTTACATATGTTACAGATCTATCCTTGATACATCTGGCGACATCTTCTTTCCTCTTTTAGTATGTCTAAACATTACTCAAATAATGAATATATTATTGAAAAATTCTCAAATAACCTCATTTTTCAAGGTGGCACTTTGTAAAGCTAGAGACTATACTTGTAGCTACAGACTCAGGGCAGGACCATCCCACATGAGACTTGTGAAAGATAGTCCTTGGAGAAAGTTACTGGTAGTTTGCTTTAGTTAAGCACATATGTGAATAAAGGCTGGGTTTCTTGACTTGGTGTTATCAAGATCAGAACCCAATTATTTGTGAAGAAAGCCAAGCAATTCTCTAAACACCGCAACAGCCATAAGTGAGATGTGCCGACATTAATGCTAACGTCCATAAAACTCAGGCAGTGACAAGTCTGTCTGTAACTTGGGACTATTTGCAAAGAGAAATGAATGTTTGTTGTGCAAAAAAATATGCAATTGGATGAAATCTGAAATAAATTAACTAATTTCTGTTTCAGATAGGGAAAAAAATACCATGCTGGTTTCCATCACATGTTCTGTCCTCTTTGGGGATGCTTCCATATTAGATAACTAAAAAATTCTACAAGAGGAATGGGAGCAGCAAATAAGCTGTTGATTAAACATGATTGTGCTCATCAAGATGGATTGGACGGCAAATAGTAAAATATCCTTTATTAATCATTTTTCAATCTTTATCTCTTGTTGCTATTTTTCAGTCACCATGCATTAATTTATATATCCAAAGTTTGTTTGAAAATTAAATACTTTGTGTAACTGTAGAAAAACTGTAATAGGACAAACACAGCCCCTGATCCCTGTGCTTACCAACCAACTTTCTTCATGACAAAAATATTTTTAGGTGGGAGGTTACAAATCTTATGTAGTGTTGTAAGCACTGAGAACCTGGGTTCTCTAATCCATGTAACAGGCTGGATTTGGACTCTGTGACGTATGCAGGCTCCGCATTGAAGACACCAGAGTCCTTGTGTGAGTGCAGTGTCACTGCTGAGTAGTCACTGTGCTGCCACTGGGCAATGCACTCCTGAGTTCCCTAAATGATCTGGAGGCGATGTGCAGTATGTTTTGTCATTCTTTTTATATGTGATCCACACTGTTGGTGACAGGTTTCGGTGCATTACTCCAAGGGCCATTAGTACAGCAAATTTCAACAACTGGTCAGTTATGCATTTCTTAGAAGCACTTGCAATAAGATATTGTTCCACTAATATCACGTGTTATTCTGAACATACAGCACTATAATTAAAATATATTGTTCCAATGAATATGGCATGTCATCTCTCTAGAATGAACAGGTACTAGAAGTAACAGAACAACTGTTTGTTTTGCATCTGGAATGGGGCTTCTTACTTCTTAGTGCACCACCCTGTACTTTTAAAGCATGTGATGGCATTTTCTATAAAAAAAAAGCACAATATAAAGTGTTCATTATGACTTTTAAATTCACTGTATGTGAAAGTAACTTTATGTAAAGCAAAGAGTTGATTGATCCTTTCTTCATAAATTTTTGTTCACCACAGTAGAACATTTATGGCACTTTCAGTAAACGATGTACTTCATGGACCTAAATTATTCTATACGTAAATATGTGTTACAGTTGTCCCGCTGTGCAAAACTGGATTGCCACAGTGAAGAGCTGGTACATTTCTCCACCTCCTATTTCTGAAAACAACCATAACCTTAGGCCAGAAAACAGGAAAAGTAAACTGAAGATCTGCTTGCAGGAAAAGATCATTACATTCTGAAATGTGCCAATTTTATTTTTTCATTTTGTTTAATTTTTAAGAATCTTAGTTTTTCATAAAAAGAAAGATTCAACCAGGATTGCAACATTTGCGTTTTTTTAAAAGTCCATCATTAACACAATCTCACTGGAGACTGGAAGATACATCCCACGCTGCTGCTGACATTATAAAGCTTCAGATAAGAAATGCATGTCTAATTAAGATTAACCTCCATGCATTATGGGAGAAGGCAAAATGGCACCTGGTGCCACAGTTCATAAATTATTATTGAATATTAATAAATTGCTTTCACAATATTTAACAAGTGTTTGTGAATCGTAGCCACCTGGCCTGTTTAAACAGTGCCTAGAAGTTAATCATAATTCAGCATGAGTTTCAGTTTTGAAGTTTGTCTAATCAATGGCAAGCTTTAAGCATTACAAGTTTTAATAGTGATCTGCAGCATAATTATGTTTAATGTTGTGTTCAGCCATTTTAATTATTTATGTTTAATGTTGCATTTAAACTTCTTAAATATTTGTATAACATGCATATGGTGCAGCAATCCACCAAAATGAGATGCACATCCTTTAATGTAATCTTGTTGTCTTCCTCACGATTCTATTTCAGGCTCCAATACCCTTCTTATATCTTCACCTTTGTTTCATAACTGCACAGTGAATCCACTGTATGCCACATTGCATCTTTTCTCCACTCCTACAATTTACTTTTTCTGAACACCTCTTCCAATTTGCCTCGGGATTACATGACAATGTCCTTTTGTTTCTGGCTCCCTGTAGCTACTGATTGTGTTTGCCTTCATGGTAGAGCCACACTTCTCTTAAATTTTGAAAATACTAGGGATAAGTTCAATGTAATTGATTTTTTGCTGTTTATCTCTCCTACGTTTTTCCTTGGAATCTGGATTTAAATTTAAATTTATTTAAGGGCTTTGATTATTTATGAAATGGGCCATAACACACATAGGAAACACAGTGTGAGGAATAAAAATAGAAAATAAATTAAAAGAGGGCGAGTGCTAGTGTGAGTGTCTATTATCGCATTGCTTTCTATTCTAAAAGATGGAACACCCAATATTTGAACATTCTGCAGCAGGACCGGCTGTGATACAATATGTGTTGATGTCCAGTCATGCATTGCCATGTCAGTGATGAGTTTTTCTTCCTCTTGCTTGTAACTGCAGGCGGTTTGTTTCTGCCATTCTGATTACACACAATTATTGAAATCACACTCTAAACTATTTCAACAAGAACAAGAAGATAATGACATCTTTGTATTTTTCTAGCACTTAACAAACATTATTTCCCTGCATCTATTAACTCTTACTGTAGTCAATGACGCTACAAAGAGTTGTTGAGATTATGTGTATTAACATTTTTTTTTTTTAAATATTGTGAACTTTCTCATCAACAGAATAATTTCCCTCCTGGTTTTCTCCACATGTACAGTACCTGTATGTCTTCAACATCCTCAGGACCTGCGGGTTAGATTAACTGTAGAATCAAAACTGGCAACAGAATCTAAGCCTTAGAACATGTACCGTTACATGAATAATATGATCCGTATGATTAGTACAGGATTACACAGGTTTCTAAACAGATACATTTCTCCTTTTCTCATTTTGTTAAAAGTCAGGTAAAAGATACTGGCAGTCTGGGTCCACTGGAAAATGAATCTGGGATATGCAGAGAGGGGTTGGATCTCATGAAGGCCACATCATCCAAGGAACCCGTTTACTCCCAGGTAAGTAAATGGTAGGCTCAGAAATCACACGTCACATAGATTCATCTGATTTTGGTTTCCTAGAAAAGACTAAGTTAAGGTTATTTAATGATCAATCAGTTGAGGCCTGTAACCCACAAACCTCAAAATGCCACAGCCACAATTAGAGAATAAATCCATCAAATACAAAAATTACCTTGACAAAGCTATTAAACATGAAAACATCTAGCTGTAAACTACTAACATTTTCTCCTAAACCCCAACACCCTTAATGCCACTTGGATGATGTACAGTTGTGCTTGAAAGTTTGTGACCCCTTTAGAATTTTCTATATTTCTGCATAAATATGACCTAAAACATCATCAGATTTTCACTCAAGTCATAAAAGTAGATAAAGAGAAACCAGTTAATCAAATTGAGATACAAATATTATACTTGGTCATTTATTTATTGAAGAAAATGATCGAATATTACATATTTGTGAGTGGCAAAAGTATGTGAACCTCTAGGATTAGCAGTTAGTTTGAAGGTGAAATTAGAGTCAGGTGTTTTCAGTCAATGGGATGACAATCAGGTGTGAGTGGGCACCCTGTGTTATTTAAAGAACAGGGATCTATCAAAGTCTGCTTTTCACAACACATGTTTGTGGAAGTGTATCATGGCACGAAGAAAGGAGATTTCTGACGACCTCAGAAAAAGAGTTGTTGATGCTCATCAGGCTGGAAAAAGTTACAAAACCATCTCTAAAGAGTATGGACTCCACCAATCCACAGTCAGACAGATTGTGTACAAATGGAGGAAATTCAAGACCATTGTAACCCTCCCCAGGAGTGGTTTACCAACAAAGATCACTCCAAGAGCAAGGCGTGTAATAGTCGGCGAGGTCACAAAGGACCCCAGGGTAACTTCTAAGCAACTGAAGGCCTCTCTCACATTGGCTAATGCTCATGTACATGAGTCCACCATCAGGAGAACACTGAACAACAATGGTGTGCATGGCAGGGTTGCAAGGAGAAAGCCACTGCTCTCCAAAAAAACATTGCTGCTCATCTGCAGTTTGCTAAAGATCACATGAACAAACCAGAAGGCTATTGGAAGAATGTTTTGTGGACGGATGAGACCAAAATAGAACTTTTTGTTTTAAATGAAAAGCGTTATGTTTGGAGAAAGGAAACCACTACATTCCAGAATAAGACCCTTATCCCATTTGTGAAACATGGTGGTGGTAGTATCATGGTTTGGGCCTGTTTTGCTGCATCTGGGCCAGGACGGCTTGCCTTCATTGATAGAACAATGAATTCTGAATTATATCAGAGAATTCTAAAGGAAAATGTCATGAACTGAATCTCAAGAGAAGGTGGGTCATGCAGCAAGACAACGACCCTAAGCACACAAGTCGTTCTACCAAAGAATGGTTAAAGAAGAATAAAGTTAATGTTTTGGAATGGCCAAGTCAAAGTCCTGACCTTAATCCAATCAAAATGTTGTGGAAGGACATGAAGCGAGCAGTTAATGTGAGGAAACCCACCAACATCCCAGAGTTGAAGCTGTTCTGTACAGAGCATCAAAAGTTGATCAAAAGTTACCGGAAACGTTTAGTTGCAGTTATTGCTGCAAAGCGGGGTCACACCAGATACTGAAAGCAAAGGTTCACATACTTTTGCCACTCACAAATATGTAATATTCGATCATTTTCCTTAATAAATAAATGACCAAGTCTAATATTTTTGTCTCATTTGTTTAACTGGTTTCTCTTTATCTACTTTTAGGACTTGAGTGAAAATCTGATGATGTTTTAGGTCATATTTATGCAGAAATATAGAAAATTCTAAAGGGTTCACAACCTTTCAAGCACAACTGTATGATGTGTTAATCTGAAAGTGACATGTTTTAACACACAGCCAGTTTACTCTTACAATCTTCAAAACACAAGAAAGACTGAAGTAAAGATAAAAAAAATGTGAGGTGGATGCAGTACTTGACATACTGGATGTATTCTGAGTTGTCACTTCAGTTAGGTACTCCTGCTCTCCCCATGTAACTGAATGCTCAGTTAGCAAGTGCATTTTGGACACCAATTGATTATAATTCTGAGGGAAACATGGCATGACTAAATAGTAGTGATCATGAACATAGTGGGCATTGTGTGAATTTCTAACAGCAACCCTCCTGCAGTTTTTACACATCATAGTGCCATTGCTGTATTTGGAATAGGTCTATAACCCTAAAACATTCAGATAGCAGCATAGTTAGTGACCGGACAAATAATGTAGATGAAAGTGACTAATGAAGATTGGCAAGACAGGGTGAAAAATGGGCTACAGATAGTCAACGAAAAGTGTTGGGACTTGTCACAGACAGGGTTACATCATTACACAGTGAAACAAGAGCTCCATACCTGTCAGTAAAAAAAAAAAAAAAAAGTTCATGGAACAGAAATCCTGGAGGACTGGAAAAACACTGCCTAATCGAAGTAATCCCAGTTCCTTCAGATTTTTGCTGGAAGGATCAGGAAATGTAGAAAACCCCAGGGTGACACAGATATCCATTCTTTTGAGAGTCAAAATGTACAGTGGTTTTAGTGGTGTAATGGTGTTGGGTCGCCTTTGTAGACATGTTGTAGATCCCGTGATGTTAAGTAAAGGAGCATTTGAAAGTCAAAAGATATCTCTAAAAAGAACACTGTGCAAAGTCTTAGGCACTCTAAATTTGTTTAAATTCATTTTATCTTAGATGGTTATTTTTTTTATCTTATTCATTAGTATGTAGATACAAAAGAGCAAATTTCATACTTCCAAACATTCATTGCAGAAAAAATAAATGTCACAGAGAAATCTTTGTGTTTCTTTAAAGATAGTTACATATTAATAATACACCAATTGTCAGATAAAGCCTTGATTGCTTTGTATGTATGTAGACCAATGTGTGATTAAAGAACGATAACGAATAGGTGCTAATAATCAATGTCATAAAGATTGAACCAAACTGAACAGAAACTGGCATAGAAGGAATCAGACTGGGCAAAGGACAAACAAATTAAAAGGTGTGTGTGGGGCAGATGGAACAATTCTTACACCATTTCAATAGCAGGCACAGCAACAAGACACAAGGTGGTCATCCTGCACCAGCAAGGTCTATCCCAAGCAGTAATTTCACAGCAGATATTTTGAAGATGTGCCATTAAAGCTCTTCTGAAGATGCCCAATGATCTGGCAAAGTTGAGAGGTTGGCCACATACCTGTAGATTGAGTGCAGCAGAACACACAGAAGACACTGGAATCCAAGTCAAACCCTCTATTAGTCTGGAGACGTCTTGTCAGAAACAGACTTCAAGAAAGAGTTGCTGATAAAAAGCCATTCCTCCAAAGTTAAAACGAAGCTAAAAAAATTCACCTATCCAGAAAAACATAAGCACTGGAATTCTGAACAATTAGAATGATGAGGCAAAAATTTTAAACTTTTGACTCAGACATGAGGCAGTTTGCCCATAGAAGAGCTGGAGGGCACTACATCAATGAGTGTCTGCAGCCAACAGTTAATCACGGTGTAGGTTACCAGCAGGAATATCTGCAGATGAGATAGATAGATAGATAGATAGATAGATAGATAGATAGATAGATAGATAGATAGATAGATAGATAGATACTTTATTAATCCCCAAGGGGAAATACACATACTTCAACAGCAGCATACTGATAAAAACAATATTAATTAAACAGCAATAAAAAAGCAGTGCAAGTTAAAAAAGAAAAAAGTTGACTATCTGGTCAGAATTAATGTAATCTTCAAATGCTGTGAAGTACAAATGTGTTCTTATCCATGAGACTGTGCCATCAGGGAGGTATCTGATCAGCCCCAATGTCACTCTCCAGCAGGACTATGACTACAAAACCATAAAAAACTTTCTGCAGCAAAAGCAGCAACAGGGAATCCTGAAGTAGAAGGAACAGGTAAGAAACAGAAAAAAGAGAGACAGTCACTGTAGTGGGACTGGGTTAGGTTCTTCAAGCTTAGAACGACCTACCAGATAATTTTCTTATAAAACTGCATGACAAATGACCTAATAAATATGATATGTAATTTTGACCTTTAGTAACATTTCATTTCAGTATTTTTAAACACATTTTCACAGATTTATTTTTCCCGGTGCCTAAGACTTTTACACAGTATTATAGCTCCCAATCTCGTGTATTCCTGACAGAAGAGTCTATGAATGGATTTTTTTTGGTAGAAAAATGCTCCATGCCACAAATGTAATGGCTTGGAATAATGTTAGTTTTGAATGCCATTCATTTTGGTTTGACAACACAAAATATCATACTAATTAAGTCTGTTTTTAATTTAGATTGTTCTGTCTTGTAAAACACATTGTGTTTGCCATTTTGGACAATATTAGATTTCTTGTGTGAGTTACAGAAAATGGTTGGTCTGTCTTAAACTATCTAACGCCACCGCCTTAAATCTTTGTATTTTCCACAAGGCTGCTGCATTAGGCACTGTGGCAAACTGCATGTTATGTTGAGTGGCCCAGCATGTGTTTGCACTGCTATATTCGTGGTCCGTGTTGGACTGACATCCTTTCACAGGTTGTCTTGTGCCTCACATGTCTGTTGCTTTTGGAAGTGGATCTGATCTTGTCAGGTTTCTTATATTTACATTTATTTGCTAAGCCCATTCATTTAAAGCAACTTAAAAAAGAGGTCTGGTCTGGAACCACATTAAGGCTGTTGTTCCAGGATAGCCACTTACTGTACCTTTAACCAGTCAACTTTAAAGTTAGAATTTCACATCATAAAAGGTAGGATCATTAGTATTAAGGAACATAATTTGACATGCTGTAGTAACACTAGACAACATGTTTTTGAAGGTTTGCTTCCTGAAATATTTTTGAGGATTATGACAGAAGGCTTCAATCTGAACAAAAATATAATTTCAGATTGAGCGTTTCATTTAGGGATTTGAAGTAACAACAAAAACAAACTTTTATTACATTTGGGGTGTTTAATCACTTAATGATGCTGATACATTGCATTAGTTCAATCAGCTAACAAAGTTTTGCTGCTGATTTTTGTTTGAACTCAGCATCTGATGCTCCTCTCTTCAGTGTCCAACAATAGTTAGCCAGCACTGATGAAGTCTACTTTCTCTCATACTGCTGTTGCATTGTCCTGATGAAACCCTTCACCATGTTTGTGACTAAACAAACCAAGATTGGCAAGGAAGAAGTCCAAGTGTGAATTCAGATCATGCACCTTTGGTGACATGTTGCACTTTCATGCATGCTTGAACCATGTTGTTGACGAGCTGGATGTTGCAGCTGTGCAGTTGCCAAGAAAATTCCCAACATTTTGCGCCATTTCCTTCAGCCCCACTAGCAGATCTTCATACTGCCTGTGACTGATTATGTGTCTGATTTGTGGACCAATAAAAAATGCCTTCCTTAATCTTGGCATCAATTATTCTTGGAAACATCGGTTTCAAATGTTGAAATTCTTCACTTTCTTGCTTATTGTTTTCACAAAGTTTTTCATCAGTCCAAGCTTTATATGAAGAGAATGCAAAAATAGCTTTGTTGATAATGACATATGCTTTTATGTGCCACACTTTTCTACCCAGGAACCAAAACCTTATGGAGCGGCCAGTTTTTTTTAATATAATGAGACTTTAGCATGGCTGTCACATTTGCTAACAAAACGACAGTACTTGGTATATCCAGCCTGCATTTCCAGAAGCAGTTCCACTACTTTTAGATCACAGTAGATGTTCCAGTTGCATTTATTGTACTGTACCTGCATCTCTTTGAGAGGAAGTCAGAAAAATAGGTGAATGCAATAAATTAGTACAACAGGACAATTTAAAGGTGAGTTTTGTGATTTAACGGACCAAAATCCATAAGATACACCAAAAAGTGTCCAGGAAGCAAAGTACTTTGTTGCCTAGTGTGATATTAAAGAATCTTCTTAAATTAAGTAGTTTAAATAATCACTTTTTTCTCCAAAACCCAAAGATTTTACACATTTTAATGAATGAAAAAGGGCCTTGTTTTCCTTTCTGTTCTGAGTATTTTACCTAAGTTTCTGTATAGTCCCTGCTTTATGATGTCAGAGGCTAAACGAAATCTGTTTGTTTCAAGGTAAATGACACTCCTGGAATAACACCTCTGCCATGGCTGTAGCAGCAACAAAGAATCAAACATACGGTAGCAGACTCACCTGATGCTAGGGTACTCTACAGCAACCAGTACCAGAGCAATAGAATGAAAAGGTTCAGACAATGGACAGATAATGGTTTCTGTAGTGTTTCCCTTTAAGGCTGAATTCATACTTCAAATAGAACTGAACTGTAAAGCTGGAAACCACATCCACAATAAATAGCATCTGTTAGTTGTGTGTTTCCATGCTAAACATGTTTGAAAATTGCAGTTCCTGTCCAAAGTGTTTCATATTGTTTCAAATGCAATGGTAAGCAGTGTAGGGAACGTTTCAAAACAACAATGTTGTAGTCAATACTGAAACTCATGAGGCCTCAATTTATGCAGAGTGATAAGGAGTAATATATACTATCATCAGGTAGTACAAACTGAGTAGTAGTTATAGCCTATAAAAAGAATGATGCTTATTGGCCAATCACAAACAATTTTGGCAGTCCACATATAAATTTTTCTTCAGTAAGTGTGCTATGAATAGTCTATAGATGCACAACAGTATAAAGCAGACTCATTCTTTTTAATTGATGATATCATTTTGTGCATGGAGCAGAAAAATCATAATGTCATCTTACTGATCATAGACAGTCCCTTATTAAAGAGAATAAGCTGTGCTTATAACATCTGTTAACCACATTGGGCCTAGTTATACATCACTTTGAATTAGCTCAACTCTTAGTCACTTGTTCAATGTACTGGAACAAAGATTTAATCAGCCTGGAATGAGTGACCTGAGATACACTGAATTAGATGTACACAATACATTTTGAAAATACATCAAAGCAAAATGGGAAGCCAAAGAGTGTCATCCTTGAGAGGATTGCCATTAACTGTTTTTTTTTTGTAAAAGTGGGCACTTTTCAATGATGACCACTATATATGAGTGACTGTAGGGGTATGAATGATGGCACAGGGCGACAGTAGAGCATACCTTATTAGAAGGAGCACCCTGTAGTGTTACTGCCTGTATATTACGTAGATATCTGTACACCATACACAGATGCTACTTGACTCAAAGTTAAATATATGGTGGCTAACAAGTGGATACTGGATTAAACTCAAAGGGTTTTGGGGAGTTTTTAGTTTACAGCAAACCCCACTCCTACCACTAAAACCTGCTTGTCTGATAATTTGCAGGAGACTTCCCAGATTGTCGATTACAGCACATTATTTCTGAGATGCATGGAAACACTTGACGAGGAGGATTTCTAACAACGCAAAACACCATTTTATCAACAAAGCCTCTTTTATATAGCAATGAAAAGTGTTTGTTATTAAACAGGCAACAATTAACTTATTAGCTGCTATTTAAGGTTTAAATTGTAAATGATTAATGAAATGCTTTTTGACTCCAAAATGATATAAATGAGTTAAGAGAACATGAGCAGAAATACTTAAGATAAAAGTTTTGTGTTTGAAGTCTTTCAAGAATAAAACACAGTATTTATGATGGAAGCAAGTCATACATTCGATTGCCCTCAGCAAACTGGCAACTTATACCAACAGGCTTTTGGTAACCTGCATGAGATGTTCAGTTATGGCACTCATTCTCCATATCAAAGTCTTATTTTATGCAATTTAGATTGCAAGAGGCTGCTTCATCATGTATACTTTGTGTGTTTTTGGAAAAGTTGATGTTGGCAAAGTGTTTTTTTTGTTTTTTTTTTTAAACTCTGGAAAACAAAGACCTCAAATTGAATTGAGTCTTCTTGTGGTCAGTTATATTAACAAGACGCAAAAAGCTGTGTTACAGCTGTTAGGATTTTAGAAGAAGCTTTGTTTATGGTTTGCTGTTTGTTTTGCACATAAAGTGCCAATAAACTAAAAAGATTAAATGGCTTGTGTGCATTTAGACTGTGTTCAGTACAGGACACAACCGGTGCTGGTAAATTAAAGTGCACTAGAGAGTTATATGAAATAAAAGTCCAAAACATTTTTGTATTTTTTTTATTTATTTAGGTAGCAGCATATCTATTAACACTGTCCTAAACACTGACACATTCAAACCTTCCTCTCTCTTTTTTTTTTTTCAACCTTGCTTGGTACGTTCTTTCACACACACACACACACGCACAGACACACGTACACACACACACATTCATTTGCCCACACTACCTTTTCACGCATAGGCCTGATTTCCAGCTAATGTGCAAGTTTGGCTGCATTAGCCAGACTACAGCCGGGCTTGGCCATTACACAGCACTATCATGTGTGTAATAAAGAAAAAGACCAGACTGGTTTCACCTTTCCCTCCTTCTTTGTTTGAAGACAGTGACAAACCAAGTAGCTGTATAACCTCAGATTTTAAGAGGTATCAATACATGTGGTCCTCTCATTAAGGTTTGGCTCTGAATCCCCTTTTTCTCACACTTGGGCAGTGCAAGTTTTGTTTTTTTTTTTTGTTTGTGTCCTTTTTTAATACAGTTCCCACCTGCGTTTATTTTAACATCTTTAAAATGTAAACATGTAAGAAATACAGACAAATAATAAAAAATAGACAAAATGACCATTAGTCCCCAAAGGTCCCCAAAAAAGAAAAACAAAATAATATATATTATTTCTATTTTCCTGATAGAAAACAAAAGCAAGAATAAGAAAAAGTGTTTGTTTCCAGTTTTCAGTAGCTTTCGAGGCAATCTAGTCACTAGATGCCAGATTTCTCTTACAGTATGTTATGCACTGTCGTGTTGGTCGCTGCAGGTGCACAAAACCTCACACTTCTTGGTATGAAGAAGTTCATGTAATGTATTTTTGGAGAGCAATTGTTTTAAATTTTTGGGGTTCTAAGGTATAGTTATGGGTGGTGTCACCTCCCCAAGAGCCTCATAAATCAGCCCTGCAGACACACACCACACAATCCACTTGTGCTGCCTGGTGTGGGCATTAATGGGAGGTCAGCTGTTACTTTTCACAAAATATTGACAACAAAAGAGAATGTACTGAGTAAAAATAGACTAATTTGATGTAAGTTAAACCAGTGATCTTTAAAATACTTGGAATAACAATTTTAGCGGTTTATCAATAGGTAAAACGAGCTTCAATTCTGAACAATGGGGCATGTCTCACATTTGTAGCATATGCTGATCTTGGAGCCAGCCTTCCCTCTTGGGCTACAGAGGCTCAAGTTGAGTTGCACATTACACAAGCAGTGATTTTTAACAAGGGTTAAAACCCATCTAAGGACAAGTCATTAAGTTCCATCATTTAGTGAGAGACTAATGCCAGCAGTCAGCTTTGGCCAGCTTTGGTTCTCTTCTTTCTTTTTAAGGTTTTAAAGCCACAGAATGACTGACCAATGTAAACAACAAACACCAAGTTTACATTTCTTAATGAAGGACTTAAGAGGTCACAAAATTTACTCAATCTGACAACTTACAATGGAACCAAAGCTGAATGTGCCTTCACATTACCCCCAAATCCTGCACAATGGCACTAAAAACCGAATAGCAAAAGAAAACAGGGAGCCTGAGGATTCGTATTATAGGCTCTGTTCCTCTCCAGCCTTAGAGTTGTTCAGCGTTTGTATGTAGTAATGAGATTGTGGGTCTAGGCCACCTTTATTGAGCGTTCCTTTCACGACAGCTTGCAAAAATAATCAAGCAGCTTCTAATAATTTCTCTGCAAATGTCTGTCTCATTGCCTGTTTCCCTTCATAGTATTACTAAAGGCAGACATGAAACCTTCTTTTTCTTCTGTGAATCTCTAGCTGTTGTTCTCCGCTGTCATATACTTGAGAGCAGCAAAACCATAACGGCGAGACATGTTCTGTTGGAATTCTTCTTTGAGGGTCTTTAGGCAGATGCGGTACTGCTTATTTGAGCGGAATTTGGTGATATCAAAGCTAGGCGCATGAGGCATGTGGATCATGTAGGCATTCGGCAGCACAACAAATTCATATTCCTGTAAAAACAATAGAAAAGATACATCTGTAGATTAAAGTAGTAGGCTGCAAACTACAAATGATTTAGAGATTGTGAGAACTTTATGCTTTAGTTAAGCCACTGTCTAGTATTCACCAGAACAAAAAACACAACTTTACCATAATCTCTGAAGTAATATTTTAACTTAATTCATTCACAAATACTTTTTTCTACATATTCAACATGTTCTGTATATATAACATAACTTTGTTTTCTTTCACGTACTATATAATATCCAGTCTTTGATGTGGTCAGCATTCTTATTAAGTTTCTACTACTGATAACCATGACTTCTGTCAATAAACGCTTTAATACTGCCCCCAGCATAACAATGCATTCATAGATGCAATACATCAAAACATTTCCAACATTTTAGCCTCATCTATAACGTTGGGCCAAATTTACTGTACAATAGATTCAAAACATATTCAGACCCCTTCACTTTCTGCATACTTTGTGTTTTAGATTTAATTTTGAATGGAAAAATTTGTCATTTTTGCCTATCAGTCCACAATCAATAACCCATAATGATAAAACAAAAATATGTCTTTAGAAAAGTTTGCAAATTTAATAAAAATCAATGACTGAAATCACTTATTTATATTAATAATTCAGACCTTTGAGTACTTTGTAGAAGCCTTTTTGGCAGAAAGTGCAGCTTCTGTTTTTCTTGGGTAAGTCCCTACAAACTTTGCATACCTAGAATTGGGCAGTTTATCCCACTCTTCTTGGCAAATCCTCTCAAGCTCCATTAGATTGAAAGAGAAGCAACTATAAACTGAAAATCTCAGGTCTCTCCATAGTTGTTGGATGGAGTTTAAGTCTGGGTTTTGGCTGGGCCATTTAGGGATGGTCAGGGACGTGTCTCAAAGTCACTCCAGTGTTGTCTTTGCTTGATGCTTTGTGTCGTTGTAGTGCTGAAAGGTGAACTGTAGCCCTGGCCTGAGGTTGCATGTTCTCTAATGCAGGTTTTCTTCAAGAGCCTCTCCGTATTTAGCTATATTCCTCATTGCCTCAATTCTGACCAGTCTCCCTATCCCTGCCACTGAGCAGCACCCCCACAGCATGATGCTGCCACCTCTATGCTTCACCGTAGGGATGGTATTAGGCAGATAATGAGCAATGCCTGATCACTGCTAAATGTAGTGCTTAGAGTTCTGTGCAAAGAATTTACTTTTTTCTCATGCTGTCAGAGTCCTTTAAATCCTATTTGGCAAATTCCAAGCAGGTGTTATCCACTCTACCATAAACACCTGATAGATAATATATGGCTGAGATGATCATTCTTCAGACAGGTTCTAACATCTCAGTGGAGGACTGCTGAAGCTCTGTTAGAGTGACTGTTGCATTCTTGGTCATTTTCTTGGCTAAGGTTCCCCTTGCCCAGTTATTTGATTAGGCTAGATGGCCAACTCTACCTGGTGGTTCCCAACCTTTACCATTTTACAATTATTGAGGCCACTGTGCCCTTGGAAATTCTAACTGCTTCCAAAATGGTTCTATACCCTAACACTGGTCTATGCATCATCACAATTTATCATGGAGGTCTGCAGAGAGTTCCTTGTATTTCAGGGCTTGGTTTTTGTCCTGAAATGCAGTTTGAATTATGGGACCTTATATACACAGGTGTGTGGCTTTTCTAATCATGTACAGTCAGTTAAAATTTGCCACAGGTGGATTCCAAACATGTTCTAGACCAAGGGTTCTCAAACTCAGTCCTGGGGACCCCTAGTGGCTGCAGGTTTTTGTTCCAACCAGTTTCATTATCAACACTTGAGAACACTGATCTAATTTAATTAGCTGCTATTTTTTCTCTTATTCTACTTTCAGAAAAGCACAGCAGCATGATTTTTACATTTATAAGACTATTTTTTAAATATTTCTGCTTTTGCTATAGATTTAAATACTTAACTCTCTTTTGTTGATTTCATTATATTTTGCCCTTTCTCTGTGCAGTTTTCCTCCTTTGTTGTATCTTATTGATGACAATTAAAAACGAGCAGAGCAGACACACTGGCAAACAACACTGAATAATCAAAGGCTGCAAGTACTTTAGCATCAGACCCACTAATTAGTAAATAATGGATTAATTAAACAATTTTAACAATTTAAACCTGGAAAAATAGAATGAAAATCAAGATGAAAATATTGTTAAAAAGAAAAAAAAAACAAAACATTATTCCCATATAACTGCTTGGTACATTTTTATATATATAAATATATTTTACCAAATTTAGTTTTCTATTTTTCCCAAAACACAGAACTTGGGAAATAACAGTTCACTTAATTAGCCCAGGAGTCCAATGAAAAACAGAAGCTGGTTGGAACAAAACCTGCAGCCACAGGGAGTCCCCAGGACCAGGTTTGGGAGGCACTGTTCTAGACACATCTCAAGGATAACTAAAGCAAACAGGATGCACCTGACCACAATCTGGAGTTCCACAGCAAAGTGTCTTAATGCTTATGTGTAGCAGAGATTTCAGTTTTTGATCCAGCTTAATAAAAATATCTGTGTGTCCGTGCTGATACTATGTCTCTGTAATTACAGTGGACGGCAAATTACAAACATTAACATTGCTTTTACGAATCCCATACCAAATGGCATATACTGTATATGATAAAATGTAACAAGAATATATTCTGTGAAGGCTCCTTAATTCTTAGTTTTTTGCTGTAATACCCTTGTATTATGTAATTATTTTTTTAACAGAGGGTAAATACAAAAAAAGCCATTGTAATCAACAGAAAACTACATTTACAAGTGAAACATGACCCATTGTCCAACTTCATGTTACTGTGAGCACTGCCTGTCTGATCTCATAACCCTATAACTCAAACAGCCAGATATTGTTTCTCTTAAGATTATGGATGCATTCAAGATAGCTTATGGCGCTTAACCATCTTTCAAAAGGCTTCAACAGCACACCTTCATTTGACATTCCTCTACGAGAACAATGGCTTACTTGTGCATCCAGTTCCATTATATGTGCCACCTTGTTCCAGCCAAAGCCAACAAAACGGCGGTCGTACTCAGGGCAATCTCTCCTGACCACGACGTAAGGTTCAAAGTCAGCTTCCCACTCCACCTTGTATGGAGTTGTAGCAGTACGCCACTTTGCAAAATTTGTGGGTGCATGACCTTTAGTCCACACGTGGTATCTAGGATAAGAAGGGAAACACACTTTAATAAGCATTAAACCAATAATGAGAACATAAAGTTAAAAATACTGACATGATATTCTGCTTAAACATGTCTGTACCATCTATACTGTAACTCATGTAAGCTCACTTATCCAGTTCAGGCAACACTTCTGAACCTAAATGGCTGCCATCCTATCACAGGGAACACATGCTAATTTAGAGGGCTAATTTAGAGTGACCAATTAATCTGACTGGCACCTACAAATCTTTTGGATGTGGGTGGTAAATATATACAACAATGGAAAACATGCAAACTCCACACAGATATTATCCTATTTGGGATTCAAGCCAAACATTACATCTACGTGGCCACCATGCTGTTCTACTTAAATAGGTGTGCCTACACAAAGACGATTATTATACTTGTCACATATATAATAGTAATACTGGAAGACAGCCCCCAGATCTCTGAAATGACCATTTTTGTGGATTCAAAGTATTCTTATGCCAAATCTATTTTTGCAGCTATCAGTGCTGTGGGATTACTGTATATCACAAACAAATGTTGGTGTAATTTAGATTTTAGTGATGGAATGCAGTATTTATAAATGGCTCTGTTTTGGTGAAGTCAGTACTGGAAGCAGTAGGGGCTAAAGAGAAATCTACTTGACAAGTATAGCTCTCCATTGGGACAATTGTGAGATGGTAACTGTTTAGACAGTAGGAGTTTGAAAATGTATATAAACTTGAATATACCAGAAGAAAACCTGCATATGGGGGTAATAGGGGCCTTGAGTGTCACAAGTAAGTCTGGGTAAAAATACTGATTTTCTGATTAATCATTATGTTTCATTTAAACAATTTGATATTGATTTTTTAAAGTCTCGAGATTGATTTCATGAATCTCTATCCTGCTCAATTACTATATGCAGACTTTTGCTTATCTTCGTTTTTGGTGTCTGATCCAGTAGATGTCACTACTGCACCTGGTAAGGCTTTCAACAGAAAAAGCACTTTACTATCTTGCATAAAATGGTGTGTCCTTCTTTAACTGAAATCAGCGTCTTTGACACTTAAATCAGATGTGTCAATACCTGAACATCCAGGGCAGCAGATTCCTACGTGACAATCATACATTAAAAAGTGGCGGATGTGCAGATAAGTGCACTGCATGCCACTTACACCAGGGGCAACCTCGCTATCCATATGCAGAGCTGCTGAGATGATTCGCTGTTCCAAAAATCTTTCTAGCATTTCCAACACGCTATTCCATTGCGTGTTTGTGTGTTGGCATGTCCAATAAATGTTGCTTCTCATTAAGCACGTGGCTAGCCGTAGTACTACTATGGAAAAAGCTTGCAACACACCTCTCCTGGCAAAGCAAGTGGGAAAGTTTTGAAATTTTCAGAGCAGAATATGATACAAAAATGAGCGTGTGCGCAAAACAGGTAACTTGAAGAAGCTCCATAATTGTAGTGTGATATCAGTCACATGCTTGCTTTTTGTCAGAGGACTGTGAGGAAAACATTTTCAAGACTAATTAACATGACTGCTGCAAGTGAGCAGCTGAAAAATTACAAAAAGACAGGAGTCTTTCCACTGTATCTTTAATTTCGACTAATTTATTATTATTTCAATTGTCCAATAGGGGAATAAATTTGGCTAACAATTTAGTTGAAGGGTGTCTAAATGGAGATTCATAACACACAAATAGGTTATTGAATAACATTTATTATTTAGAAGCAATATTTGATTCTTTTATAATAATATTCACAAGATGATATAGAGGTTTTATAAAGTAGATGCCATTGCATTGTATTAAAACAAGGAGGCCCCCATAATATATATGGACTCTAATGTGGCGATACATACAGTATGCTAGTTAAATTATAGTGAAATTTGAATGAGTGCAGTGCTTTTATAAAAATCGGGAGTGGTCTCCCCTAGACTTTCTCGAAATACTCAGATATGGAGATGGATATTTGAGGAGTAAACCACAAGACAATTATTTTATTTTTATATTATATATATTTAAGAACCATTAAAAAACAAATCAAATCAAATTAATAATATATCAAATTAATAACAATTATTATAAAAGTAAAGTTGAATAATTTGGACTGTACAGCTGCATGAATAAAAAAGTACCACTTCTGGTTAGCGGAAATAGAAGATAGAAATCTACATTTTGTACCTCATACTTGTATGCAAAATGTGGTTAACCTAAGTGAAAGTGTACTCAAGTTATCGTGTTTACACACACTCACACAGACATAATTCCAAAAATGGTATTTTCGGACTTAGGGAGGTCTAAAACGTTGAGATTCATGAAAACCACAAAGTCAAATTTTTGGATGATTTCAATACTTTCCCTATACTTCGTATAAGAGAAAGTAAAAAGGAGCAATGATATTTTGTTACACATCTTCTGAATACTAATGTTAACCGTCCATTACTAAATATTTCTTCTTAAATGTAATTCCATGCTTATGCATATATTATGAAGTCACTATGTAGGCACCCTTCAAATAAAATTGTCATATTAATATGACATATGTGAAATTTGTCATATTAATATTCTCTATGTGTGGTTAATTTAATTTCTAAAAAATCCACCACTTCAAATATATCTGTGCATGCTAATTCAGTCAAGATGAAATTGATATTGAATCAAACTGGGGCATCGTGAATTGGAATCAAATCGGGACATCAGTGCTGATACCCAGCCGTAGTCACAAGGTAGCAAAGCCCAGCTGATGCAGTATTATAACATGCCACAATTTCACCCTTTAAAGTGATCTTTGAGCAGATCGTAGTCATTTTGTAAAGTTTATTGTAATGTAGGAGAGTGTTGTCAGGTTTTCACAACCAACTATTTGATGCCTACCTGTAATCACCACTGAACCTAAGCTGCATGGTGATGTGAAGAAAAAATCTCAAAAAACATACCTGATGTATAGCAGTCTCTAAATTAAATTTGTTTAAACTATGGTGAGTCTTATTCTTAAGGAATTGAGCCTTTGTAAAAGGAGGATATTTTGTTTTTGGGTATGGACAGTTTTGGCACTATCTTTACTACATACAAAATAAAATAAACTGTCTTAGAACAGTTCTAAATATCAAATGTATGTTTTGTACCCCAAACAGGATAGACTATCAGTGCAGTCAGCAAATGGGTAAATTGTTTGCTTCAAATTAAAAATTGTAATTAATTTGTTTATGTGGGGGTATTAATAATGTGAATGTCTTTCCAGAGCTCTTTTTTCCCTACATATTGTATTTTAATAAATCCTATTTCAAATATAATTTCGTTTAACTGCAAAGCAAAAAGACCATGTATCAAAGAGACAACTTCCACAGTTCTAAAGGAGAGGGTGACATGGCATTACCTGACATTCAGTTTTACTGCTGGCTTGTGAACATTCATGTTTTGAGACTATGGAAGGGATTAGAAGGTAATGGAACTGCACCTGCCTAGTTAGCCTTCAGAAGGAAGTCCTGCTCAGAGCCCCCTGTATGTGCTTAGCTTTACACTCCAGTCATCAATAATTATTGCGTAATCACTAAAAATCCTGTTCTGGATAACTCACTTAAAATATGGAACCAATGCAAACAGACATGCTATCCTCTATTGCACCAGTGTTCTAGTAATATATATTTTAAGGCCATTATAACTTATATGGTGTTTCATTAAGAACTCCAGAGATCTGTGTATTGTTTCCTAAATATGGAATTCCTTCAACAAAAAGACAAATTCACTGCTAAAAAGGATCTCCTTAACTTTCTTAAACTTTACTCAGTATCAACACCTGAATATATTTGAACTAGTAATGATGGAGATCTCTGTGGTACTTCTAAATGTTACCAACTAATTTCTCTATATGAAACTCCAGATGATCTTAATGCAATTCTTTTTGTTCATAATACAAACCCCTCGTCAATCTGTACATGGTGCAAGTCATCTAAAAATTGTATATTGCACACATTTTTCAACATTGTAATTATCCTGAAAATTTCAGGGACAAGACTCAAATGAGGCCATCAAGAACCAGCTTCATTAGGTCACTTGTTTTGGGACTGTCCTAAATTAAGACTGTTTTGGGGAAGAAATATTCTCCTGTTTCTTTAGAAATTGTCAGACTTAAAATTGTTCTAAATCCTTTAATGACACTGCTTGGAGTAACACCAAATGAAGCAAAATGATGTAATGATTAAGTCACTGTAATTTCCTCTACTACATTACTTGCACATCAGATTTTATTGCTTGAATGAAAGATTCCTAATCCACCTGCCATAACTCAACAGGTTTATCACAACCAGGACTATGGGGTTTCATAACAGGACAACTCAAGGTCTGTGAGATGGATCGACATCTTGATCTGGTTGGGTCATACTATAATTTAATAAATATGTCAGAGTGTTTATTACATGATGTACTGAAAGTATTTGTTCTTTATTTGAGTGAGATTTAAAAATTAAAATTCCATGCAGATGCCATCTATGGCAAAAAAAGATCAAAGAGTTGAGGAAAGTAAAAAAAAAAAAAAAAAAGTAGTTTAAAAATTAAGTAGCATTAGCCAATGTCTTTGCAAAGCCATCAGTTTGTACTTAATATTGAGAAAAGCAAAGTGAAATAAATACATAAGGAGGGAAAACAAGGAGGGCCTTGGGGTTTGTACAGCACATTGGGCTGAACATTTCTACTGCATCAGAGTTAGCACCATAGGACAAGTCCTGGACTGGTTGGGCAGAGTAGCCATAACAACTGTTTCCTTTCTTCCCTTTTCTTTCCACTGCATTTTGAAATTCTTTAACTTCTTTGACCTGTTTTCTTATTAAAACCTACCAACATACAAACCTAAGCTTCTCATAAATTCCAAAATGCATGCTGAAGAAACACAAAAATACTCCTTAGAGGCAGGCTATGTAATGCCACTAGTGATGCCAATAATGTCCAACCTTTTATGTATTAAAGATATTTTAGCACAAGCATTACTTCTATTATGATTAATAGATAAAAAAAACACTCAGTTGGATTTGATGAGATGAATGACAAAGTATTCCTGATACCTGAATGTGAAAAGGGTGCCCATGTCTAGCTGGGACAGTAGCTCTGCCTTGGACTTGGGGAAAGACAGTCGATAGCGCAGGGTCTCAAATGCTGGCACAATTAGGGCTTTCTTGGTGTTCGCCATGTCCAGCTGCACCACAGATTTTCTAAAAAAAAAAAAAAGAAAGAAAAGAAACAGGCAGTAAATTTAATTTATTAGTATACAAACAATGTGCTTTGGAATTAAACTTTATTCTGCAATAAAAAAAAAAAAGAGTTGTGCCTGAGAGCTCTCCATCGAAGATATAATCAAGCAGATCATAGAATTATTCTTTAGATATAGAAGACTCTGTAACAATCTAATTAGAAATGGAATGTAAATTAAAGGGAACAACCATTGAATGAAATGCTCTCAAACATGACAAAGACATTTGAAATTTTATGAACTATAAACACAAGTCAACGTGATTATGGCTGGATAGAAATGATTATTATTACACTGTCATCCGTTTCTGTAATTCATTTAGTTTACTAGAATGTTCCATTTGTGTTAATAATGTTGTGGCCTTTCAGGCATTTTAAGTTACATTATCAAGTGGAATGAATGTTATGTAGTTTATTTTTTAATAAAGCTATATGAACTCTGATTCTGCACAAAACATACCATGAAACACGTATCTGTCTGTGATTTATTTTCATTGGCGCCCTACACAAAGTGCATCATTGCAAGGTTCTTTAACAAGGCAAATAGCAGAACAATTCAAAGTAGCAATAGCAGGGCAATACAACAGTGTTACTAAGTGTCATGGCCTCACTGACCCCTTCACACTACTGTGTGCAGTCTGCTCAAAGCCTACCCTCTCTTGAGGTGTTGACTTTTCATTTGATTTCTTGGGTGTGCTACTAGACATTTTAAAGGGAATGCCTCCCAACAATTGTAAAGGCAACATTTCAATCCACTTCACTTTTTAATTTACATTCCAGTAAGGTGAAGAAATTTGAAGGAAATGAGCATTCACTAAAACAGTATCCTAACACTGAACAGTATTATCTCCAGACAGAGGAGCAGCTTCAGCGACAGACTGCTGTCACTGTCCTGCTCCACTGACAGACTGAGGAGATTGTTCCTCACCCACACTATGTGACTCTTCAATTCCACCCGGGGATGGGGGGTAAACATTAACATGTATGCAAAGTTACTGTCTGTTATACCTGCATTTTTATCACTCTTTAATTTAATATTGTTTTTTATCAGTATGCTGCTGCTGAAGTATGTGAATTTCCCCTTGGGATTAATAAAGTATCTATCTACCTATCTATCTAATTTGACCGGTCAATTCAGGGTTGGTTTATAACAGCAGTTTATGTTTTTTTTTGTTTTTTTTAAAGCGTATTTGCTTTGAAATCATAGTGAAGTGCTGCAAGATTACAGTCACCATTTGTGAAGCTGAGGGTTCCATCAGGGTTGTGAGTCACATGATGAGTTATAATAAGTTGTGTATAACTCGTCAAGAAGCTCTGTATGGGGTATGCAACATTAGAACACCAGTATCTCCGGATAATGCTGCTTTACTGGCTTCTGCAAAAGATGCACAGTAAGAGCTCTAAAATGAACAAGCAGGTTTGCTGTAAGGCTTTGTGTGATCTGATAACATTTGATGATTGTTGCTAGCAAAATAAAGTAGGTTGGGGAAATAAAATAATATGCTTGCAATTGTTTCCATCTTGTCCTTCAACTAAAAAGGTATTGCACCAGACCTTCACCCTTTGCTTTGTAGGTTTCAAGCCCATATGGCAGCTCCATGCAGTTCAAGTGGGTTTAGAAAGTTTTCAGACCCATTTGGTTTTTTCACATTTTGCTGTGTTGCAGGCTTGTGCTAAAATTGTTTAAATTAATTTTTTGTTTTAGCAAACAACACTCCATTCCCTCAGAATGAAAAAGTGAAAACAGAATCTGAAACATTTTTGCTAGTGTGTATTAAAAATATAAAACTGAAATATCACCTTGACACAAGCTTTGAGACCATTTGCTATAACACTTGAAATTTGGCTCAGGTGCATCCCAGTCTAGTGATCATCGTTGAGATGTTTCTACACCCTTTGGACAATTTTAATTTATTGGACATGATAAGGAAAAGCACACATCTTTTTATATGAGGTCCCACAGTTCACAATGTGCTTCAAAAATAGTCATGAGGTCAAAGGGATTGTTTGCAGAGGATTTTGTGAAGACATACGTATTTCTAAGGAAGGCTTACAAAACAGTCCCTCTGGCATTGAAAGTTCCCAGGAGCACATTGGCCTCCATAATTCTCAAATGGAAGACTTTAGGACAACCATGACTTTCCCTACAGCTGGCTACCCACCGAAACTGAGCCAGAGAAGGAGAAGGGAGATTGGCCAAGAACCTGGTGGTCTGGCTGAGCTCCACAAAATCTGTGTGGAGATGACAGAAACTTTCAGAACACTGCCACACTCCCATCGATCTGAGCTTTATGACAGAGTGGCCAGGCAGAAGTCTATTAAAGACACAAGGAAGGCCATTTGGAGTTTGCAAAAAGGAACCTAAATAACACTCAAACCATGAAAACCAAGATTGTA
This sequence comes from Polypterus bichir lapradei, assembly GCA_026402145.1. Classification (NCBI taxonomy): domain Eukaryota; kingdom Metazoa; phylum Chordata; class Cladistia; order Polypteriformes; family Polypteridae; genus Polypterus; species Polypterus bichir. The sequence continues at coordinate 1,127,493 of JANRMT010062796.1, read as the reverse complement.
CAGTCTGATGAAGATTAGTGTCAAGTCTGGAGGAGACAAGGCACTACTCATCACCTGTGCAATACCATTCCAACAAAGTACAGAGATATTTTAAATGAAGACCTACTCCCGACTGCTGTGGACCTGAGAATATGCTGAAGGTTCATCTTCCAACAGGAAAATTACCTTAAGCATAAAGCAAAGGCAACACAGGAGTGTCATGGACAACTCTGGAAATGTCCATGAGTTACCCAGGGAAAGCCTGGACTTGAAACCCATAGAAGATCTCTGAAGAGACCTGAAAATAGGTGACCATTTATCATCTTCATCCAACCTGACAGAACTTCAGAGGATCTGCAGGGAAGAATGACATAAAAATCCACATATCCAAGTGTGTGAAGCTTGTTGCGTCATACTCAAGACGACTCCAGGCTGTAATCACTGCCATTGGGACTTCAAGTAAGTACTGAGAACAGGGTCTAAGCACTTGAGTCAACATAATATTTCAGTGTTTATTGCTAGTAAATTTTTCCAAATGTTCTAAAATCCAGTTTTTGCTTTGTCATTCTGGCGTATTGAGTTTTGCTTGAGGCAGACCTGAGACATACTGCAGGGAAATCATCCCATGACTGGCCTGGGCTTACAGCATCTGACAATTTGTTAGGGGGTGTCGTTTAAAAAAAAGACAGAATGGCCTGGATTATCCAAATACAGCATGTTGCCAATATCACTCTAGTAAAGTACGATTGAATGTGAAAGGAAAAATAAACAGACAAACAAGCAAATGATTAAGTGGCTAATCCCACATGTTTATTTTGATAACCCCAAAGCAGCTTCTCTCAAATATTTGTCTTCTCTAATATTCTGCTTGGGGCAAATGACTTTTTGTGACTTTGGTTTTGCTTTTTCTTAAGGCTGGCTGTTAGCCATTACCTGAATTTTTTAAAGATGGATTCTGAATTCTCGCCAGATGGCTTCCTGTCTTAAACATCTTGATGTACTCAAGGCTAAATGTTACATTAAAGGATCAGTGTAACCAAGCAAATTAATCTTTCCTGCATTTAACGTATTTTTTAAATGGAACTTACATTTCTACAATGGGGGGGTTTAGGAGCAAGCACTGGCCAATACAGTAAAAGTGGGTGTTGGACTCTTTGAGTAGGTGACACGAACATTTGTAAAAGCCAATTTTGCTCTGAAAAAAAATGTAAAATCCTTCAGGTTTTTATAAATAGTGACATACAATGCAGTACATGTCCTATTAGAATCTCACAAGAAATGTATCTTTGTGAAGCTCATTTTGCCCGACATGGTAATTCAATGTTGTGTCTTTCCCCATATTTAACTAGTTTCTTATCATAGATCTTTTTAATTCTTATAGGTTTGGTTTATACATTTATCATAATACATTACAACTCTTTACAATGTTTTTTTTAAATGGATGTCAGGGTAAGACAATGAGACGGAAACAGAAAATGATTCAGCCATCTTGTAGTTTAAAGTCTAACGCTTTTGTCACTACATTACATAGCCTGCTTCCTAGATACACACAGTGGATTTAGACAGTATTGAGACCCCTTCACTCTCTCCATACTTTATTCTGTTGTACATTTAATTTTAAACGGATACATTTGCCATTTTTGACAATCAATCTACCCTGTATAACCCATAATATAAAATGATTTTATTAAAAATCAAAAACTGAAATATCTCATTCAGAGCCTTAATTTAGTACTTTATAAGAAGCCCCTTTTGAAGCAATTACAGCTTTGCACATCTGGATTCGGGAAGTTTATTCCACTCTTTCTGGCAGTTACTGTTAAGCTCTGTTAGACCGAATGGTAAGCGTCTATAAACTGTCCTCTTCAAACCTCTCCACAGATGCTCTATGGGGTTGAAGTTTGAGTTTTGGCTGGGACACTTGATGAGCCGGGGACTTGTCCTGAAGCCACTCCTGCTTTGACTTGGCAGTATGCTTTGGGTCTCTGTCATGCTGGAAGGTGAATGGTCACCCCAGTCTGAGGTTACATGCACTCAGGAGCAGGTTTTGTTCAAAGCCCTTTCTGTATTCGGCTGCATTCATCCTTCTCTCAGTTCTGACCAGTCTCCCTGACCCTGCCGCTGAGAAGCTCCCCATAGCATGATGCTGCTACCATGCTTTACCATAGGCATGTTATTATACAGATGCTGAGCAATTCCTGGTTTTTGCTAGACATAGTGCTTGAAGTTCCATGCAAAAAGTTTAACTCTTGACTTTTTATACCAGAGGATCTTTTTCCTTATGCTGTCAGAGACATTTAAAAGCAGTTTGTCAAACTACAAGTGGAATTTAGTAATTCTACTGTAAAGGCATGATTGATGGAGTACGGATAAGATGGTCATAGTTTTCCACAGGATTCTAACATCATACCAGAGGACTTCTGAATCTCTGTTAAAGTGACTGTTAGACTCTTGGTCTCCTCCAAGACAAAGGCCCTCATTGCCAAGATAGTCAATTTGGCTGGATGGCCAATTCTACCTGGTTGTTCCAAACTTCTTTCATTTCACAATTATTGAGGCCACTGCCCTCCTGGAAACACTCAATACTTCAAAATGGTTTTATCCCTGTGCCTCACCACAATTTTATTGTGGAGGTCTACAGCAAATTCAATGGTTGTCATTGCTGGGTTTTTGTCCTTGCATGCAGTGTGAATTGTGGGACCTCATATACACAGGTGAGTGACTTTCTAAATTGTCCAATCAACTCAGGAGGACACCAGTCAAGTTCTAGACCCATCCCAAGGATAAAAATAGGAAACAAGATGCACCTGACCACAATTTAGAGTGCCACAGCAAAAGGTCTGAATACTTACAGTATATCCATGAGACATTTCATTTCTTTCTTTCTCAATTAATATGCAAACTTTTCTGAAAACATGTTTTCATTTTATCAATAGGAGTTACTGAGTGTAGATTGATAGGCAAAAATGGCAATTTTATCCATTTAAAATTAAATATATAACACAAAGGTGTTGTACCGTGTTAGCCATTTTTAATGTAGTGAAAAGTCAAGAAAAACAACACCTTTTATTGGCTAACTAAAAATATTACAATATGCAAGCTTTCGAGGCAACTCAGGCCCCTTCTTCAGGCAAGATGTAATAATCTTTATATATAATACAATAAAGCTTGCAAAAAGTGAAGGGGTCTGAATACACTATAACACACACAGTATGATGTTTTGATTTCTTTAAATAATTAAAGTATCACATTCAAGAAAGACCCATCTTACCTGAGGTACTCATACAAGCCATACATAGGCAGAAAGTCAATGTCCGAGAGGAACATGTATGGAGTGTTCACATGCTTCATGGCCACATTGCGGAGCAGATTCACAGGGTAGAACTGGCCCTCCTTGTACACAATGTGGTAGCCCACATTCCGTCTGCCCATTAGGACTTCTGAACCCTGTGCATATCGCAGGAACTGCTGGGCTTCTGCATCAGACAGGTAGAGTGCCAAGCTGATTGGACCTTCCCAATGCTTGCAAATGGCTTCCAGCATCTGCAGCCTAACAAAAGACCCAAAAAATAAAAAAATAAAATCTTAAAATGTGTTATTCTTATGTTGAAATATAAAATTAAAGATTCAGTAATTGTCAAATCTAGAATGCCAACGCAGTGTCAGAGCATTGTGGAAAACACTGGAGTGGACCTTGGTGGTAAACTGTTTAAAAAAAATAAATAAAATGAAAATCAACTTACACCCCCCCCCCCCCCCTCCCGTGTACTTTCGAGTGGTAAGTAGTGATTAAAAAGGCGACAAATGGGGGAGTGAGGACTTCTTTGCAGGAACACCAGTGATCTTTTCTCTGTGACAAATTTAAAAGGAGCAGTAGTCTTGGCAATTTAACAGGGTCTCGAAATTCTGGATAGAAGACAACTTTAGACATCTGGTGAAGGAGTCCATGAATGGAAACTCTACAAAATCTGATCTCTATAAATATTGATATTTATGCCTTTTCAAGCATTTACAAGCAAACAAAGACTTTATTAGATGTGTCCATTCCAGAAACTAGATCTATCAGATCAGAGACTAGAGTTTTGTTTCCTCTTTTCACTTACACAAACTGTAAAAAGTAAAACAAGCCAGCACAATGGTGAAGTGTTTAATGGGAGACCTGGACTTCATTCCTGCTGTTGTAACTCAGCTTGAGGATTCTTGCCATACCAAAGATCTAAAAGATTTGAAATCCTTAAACTGGCTGAGCAGAAGTGTGTGTGAGGCCACCAGGAGAGACTCTGGCTACACGTCATCCTGTACTGGTAAAAGTGGGTTCAGAAAATTGAGGGATGGATGGTATTTGATCTTTTCACAGTTAAGTATGTCCAATAATATTAAGCATCAACAATACAAACTAAATGTTTTATTAAACATATGAACAACATTCATTCATTCATTTCATATCTATTGTCAGTACAAATCTATTGATTCATCTACAGTGCATCCAGAAAGTATTCAAAACGCATCACTTTTTCCAAATTTTGTTATGTTACAGCCTTATTCCAAAATGGATTAAATTCATTTTTTCCCTCAGAATTCTACACACAACACCCCATAATGACAATGTGAAAAAAGTTTACTTGAGATTTTTTGCAAATTTATTAAAAATAAAAAAAATTGAGAAAGCACATGTACATAAGTATTCACAGCCTTTGCCATGAAGCTCAAAATTGAGCTCAGGTGCATCCTGTTTCCCTTGATCATCCTTGAGATGTTTCTGCAGCTTAATTGGAGTCCACCTGTGGTAAATTCAGTTGATTGGACATGATTTGGAAAGGCACACACCTGTCTATATAAGGTCCCACAGTTGACAGTTCATGTCAGAGCACAAACCAAGCATGAAGTCAAAGCAATCGTCTGTAGACCTCCGAGACAGGATTGTCTCGAGGCAGAAATCTGGGGAAGGTTACAGAAAAATTTCTGCTGCTTTGAAGGTCCCAATGAGCACAGTGGCCTCCATCATCTGTAAGTGGAAGAAATTTGAAACCACCAGGACTCTTCCAAGAGCTGGCCGGCCATCTAAACTGAGCAATCGGGGGAGAAGGGCCTTAGTCAGGGAGGTGACCAAGAACCCGATGGTCACTCTGTCAGAGCTCCAGAGGTCCTCTGTGGAGAGAGGAGAACCTTCCAGAAGGACAATCATCTCTGCAGCAATCCACCAATCAGGCCTGTATGGTAAAGTGGCCAGACGGAAGCCACTCCTTTGTAAAAGGCACATGGCAGCCCGCCTGGAGTTTGCCAAAAGGCACCTGAAGGACTCTCACACCATGAGAAACACAATTCTCTAGTCTGATGAGACAAAAATTTAACTCTGGTGTGAATGCCAGGCGTCACATTTGGAGGAAACCAGGCACCGCTCATCACCAGGCCAATAGCATCCCTACAGTGAAGCATGGTGGTGGCAGCATTGTGTTGTGGGGATGTTTTTCAGCGGCAGGAACTGGGAGACCTATCAGGATAAAGGGAAAGATGACTGCAGCAATGTACAGACATATCCTGGATGAAAACCTGCTCCAGAGCGCTCTTGACCTCAGACTGGCGCGGCGGTTCATCTTTCAGCAGGACAACGACCCTAAGCACACAGCCAAGATATCAAAGGAGTGGCTTCAGGACAACTCTGTGAATGTCCTTGAGTGGCCCAGCCAGAGCCCAGACTTGAATCCGATTAAACATCTCTGGAGAGATCTTAAAATGGCTGTGCACCGACACCTCACACCCAACCTGATGGAGCTTGAGAGGTGCTGCAAAGAGGAATGGGCGAAACTGGCCAAGGGTAGGTGTGCCAAGCTTGTGGCATCATATTCAAAAAGACATGACGCTGTAATTGCTGCCAAAGCTGCATCGACAAAGTATGTAGCAAAGGCTGTAAATACTTATGTACATGTGATTTCTCAGTTTTTTTATTTTTAATAAATTTGCAAAAACCTCAAGTAAACTTTTTTTCACCTTGTCATTATGGGGTGTTGTGTGTAGAATTCTGAGGAAAAAATGAATTTAATCCATTTTGGAATAAGGCTGTAACATAACAAAATGTGGAAAAAGTGATGCACTGTATGTAATCCAATTCAATGAGAGCCAAAGCAGGAGCCATCCCAGTCAGTCTTCAGCTTAACTATAGTCAGTTTACTTCTTACAAACCATCCATTCATTTTCCAAGCCTGCTTGTCCAGTTCAGGATCACTGGAGCTGAAGCCCTCTTTGACAGTTTCAAGGTGAGAACTATTACTGTACAGTATATTTATCTGACATGTTTAAATGAGGCGACATACAAGATTGGAATACATCATATTTTATGTACAATTTATACATTTGGACCACAAACATTACATAGCAGGCTTAAGATGCCACAGTGGGAACTGAACTGACTACCCTGTGGTTTAACATTCAGTGGCTTAATTACTACATCATACGTTTTACAAAAGAAACAGTTAAATTGAACACATTTGTATTGTACTCTTCTATACTGAACACAATTCTAAGGTGCATTAAATGAAAAGAACTTATTTGAGATTACTTGCATTCACACACAAAAAAAATATAAATATATATATGTACACACACACACACACTGTATATATAGTTTACTTTATAACTGGAAGACAGACACGTAAGTTCGGGTATATTAAATATTCTCCTAGTCAGCGGGTAGCTGTGTGATCACTATCGCTGAAGGAGCAGCTCAATCATAAATGGAGTAGGTGAAAAACAAGAGCGAGAATAAAAGTAAAGTGGCAAGCATTCTGAACTGGCCAGCTTTGCTTCCATATAAGGAGGAATGTTCAATTGCTTTCAAAATAAGATGGAGGAACTGTCTGTCACATCTCGTGGTGAGTCAAGTTACAGTGGAACTTTGTGAAATGTGGAGAACTGTTAAAACGTCTTATTCCAGAAGCTGTTTAAATGTTGGATGGATTTCATCTGCTATGACCAGATGAATGTAGAAAGAAAGGCAAAATGGGGACTTAACATCTGTGTTAATTAGCAATGATATTAAAGTGAGCAAATTACAATTAAAATGTGTTATCTAGGAGAAAGTAGGGTGAAATGACACCATTTATTGGCCAACTAAATAGATTACAAATGCAAGCTATCTTCATCAGGCAAGATGTAACCAGCTGCCTCAAAAGCTTGCATTTGTAATCTATTTAGTTAGCCAATAAAAGGTGTCAATTCTCCTTACTTTCTCCTGTTTTAATCTATGGCTAACACAGTACAACACTCTACTGCAATGTTTTATCTAGACATTGAAGTGATAGCTGCCAGAATTCGTTACTGCCTAGGGAGATAAGGTATATCATCCTTATTAGTATTTGTGTTCCTTCCTCTGCAAACGGAGATTCAGCAAAACAAATGATTCACTCTGTAACCAGCACTCTTAACGTTAAATCATTCCAACCCTGGAACAGTAGCGACTACAACCAGGGAAAATTGAATGAAACAATAAACTTCTAACAGTGTACATCATGTTCAGTTCATGAATATAACAAGATGAATCATCCTTATTTAAATGTTAAATGCCTTTAAATGTAAACCTTGTAGCACCCACTGGGCAAATCTGACTACAGTCTGATCCATCTTACTCCAAGCTATGATCTTTTTATGAGACGACAACAATAGCTCAATTTATCATTATCCAAGCCAGAAGTTCTTGTTCCTGTGTTTGTAGGGTTGCCTGTTCTAATTTTAGTTTATTATTGAGCTACTGTAAAGTCTAAAGTTCTCCTTGGAGACAAATAAATGATCTATTCGTCTATCTACCTGATTTAAACAGGGCCACACTGTGAGCCAGAAGTGACGAATGTACTGGCAACCTCGAGACTTACACTCCTTCTCCTTCACCAATTGATTGCTCTGTCTGCAAAAGCAAGCCTGGACAGGGTGTATGGAATTTGAATCCTGTCTGACAGAACTGTGTGGTAGTCACACTAGCCACTGCACCAGAAGGCTACCCCATCTATCCACCCACCCTCTATTATACTACTTAAAAGTCATTGACTTCCACCAAAAAAGAAACAACACTTGCATCCGATCAAATTTGTTTCACGGTGGCAGGCATTTCTACCCCCAGCCCTAGATTTGCTACATGATTTCAGCTTGTTGTAATCCAGGAACATTTTGTTGACAATTACTGGACTGAAGCACATTTTAAATACTCTCCCAGCGTCATCTCTGAACGTATCCATAATAATTATAGGCTTTGGTGTCAGTACTTTCTGCCATGCACTTACTGTATGCACTGTCTGTCCTAAAGACCCACTGTATCTTTCTGGAAATCACCTGGCTTGGAGAGCACCTTCTACCTACAGACATGCACCGCATTATGAGGTTCAGAGAGGTAGTTTGGGTAATGGTTTATCACAAATTATAGTGCAAGAGACCATCTTCATTAAATGAGCTTCATGAAAATCCTTAAATATGAAAGCTGGGGTAAGCAGCACTGGTTTTAGAGAACTGCAGTTTATACTGTATGGTATCTTTTGGCAATTAGAGCTGCTTATTTGTGCTTTTGAACTCTTAGCATACAGTGTTTTTAAAGCAAATAAAAAGTGTTTCAGATTTTGTGATAAGCAGAGTAATGGATGTTCAGATAGACAATACCTGTCCATGGAGAGCTGAGCCACAAGGGTGACATCAGTATTGTCAGCAGAAGGTTCGTATTCATAATGCAAGAAATACAAGTGAGTGCGATGAACAGTGAACCGTTCTCTGCGGAATTCATAGCAGGGGTCATCCTCATCCAGTTCAGAAAGCTTCTTTTGAAGCTGTGGGAAAGAAAAAGAAAAGTTTAGTCAGATGATGGTGACAGAGTTGATGTTTTTCTTTTCATTAAAAAAAAAAAAAAAAATCAAAACATCAAGCTTAGCTTTTTGTACAGCTAATCTATTTAAACGCGCTTATGCCTGTTAAGGTCAACTACTCCCAAGCGTGGATTTTGGCTAAAGGCGCATGCCGTTTTAGAGCTTTTTATTTATCAATACTTTTTTGATTTTCCTTCAAGTTAAAAGGTGTGAATTCAATCCTTTCTAGAAAAGTGCACCATTTAAATGTGAAAATTTGATCTTAACTGTTCCTTTATTGCATTTCTAGTGCTCCAGCATAAATGCAAAAGTACATCATGGCACCGCAGTTCCACAGCTCCCGAGACTGGTTATGTCTGTGTGGAGTTTATGCATTATTTTTGTGTCCATGTAAGTTTTGCACAAGAAGTACGATTTGCTTTCATATCATAAAGAGATACTTTTAAGTTACTGGCAACTCCAAACTGGCTAAATGGGAGTGCTGATGAGTGTCTTGCAAACTGAATGATGCCCCATTCCAAGGTCAGTTCCAGCTCACTGCAGTGCCACAATGTAAATAAGAGAGTTCAGAAAATGGATAATTGGATGGATAACATTCATTACAAACAGGAAGCAAACTATTATCATCATATTAGTATTGCTAGAAACTGATGTTGGCTTGGAACCAATCATGGTGCCTATGTTTTTAAGCAAGTATACTTCCTGTGTGATGAGCATTTTGTTATCAACAAGTCAAAGGCTAGAACAGAGCATCCTCAAAGCTTTCCCTTTGCACTGTCGCACTCGTCAAACTACTTAAACCATTTTTACCAAGCTAGGTGGATTGACAGATAATCTGAAATCGGTCAAATCATTACAAAGGGACTTGGACAGCATACAGGCTTGGACAGATTTGCGGCAGATACAATTTAATGTCAGTAAATGTAAAGTATTACATGTAGGAAGTAAAAATGTTAGGTTTGAATACACAAGGGGACACAAGCACAAGAGAAGGTCTGAAAATAGAAAGTACACCTTAAGAGAAAGAGTAGCGGATTTGACTTTATCAACTACCAGGCAGCGTGGCTAACAAAATATTAGGTTATATAGCACTACGTGTAGAGTACAAATTGAGGGAGGTTAGGCTACAGCTTTATAACACACTCTGAGGCCTTACCTGGAATACTGGGTACAGTTTTGATCTCCAGGCTACAAAAAGGATATACCAGCACTAGAAAAAGTCCAGAGTAGAGCACTTAGGCTGATTCTGGGGCAAAAGGGGATGAGTTATGAGGAAAGACTAAAAAGAGCTGAGCCATTTCAGTTTAAGCAAACTGAGATTAAGAGGAGACATGATTAAAGTGTTTAAAATAATGAAAGGAGTTAGTAGAGTGGAGCCAGGCTGTTATTTTAAAATGAGTTCAACAAGAACACTGGGGCATAGTTGGAAACTTGTTAAGGGCAAATTAACCTAAACATTCTTCACACAGAGAACCCTAGACACATGGAAAAAGTTACCAGGTAGTGTGGTGGAGAGTAGGACTTTAGGAACTTTCAAAACTCAACTTGCTGCTATTTTTGAGAAATTAGGTGGACAGGACTGGTAAGCTTTGTGGGACTGAATGGTCTATTGTTGTCAAGACTTTTCTAATGTGCTAACGTTCATGGAACTGGATTCTAATTTTTCCACATTATGTGACACACCAAAAACCATTGTTTTTCAAGTTCAAATAAAGGACACATTTGTATCTGGCACTAAATTCTGTTCTCATCTGAGTTTTAATCTTAATTTTAATGGTCAGATCATATTTTCGCTCAAGGATGAGGCCTGATTACCTCAATTTTGTGCATCATGCCACACATTCAGACAATCACGCTGGATGAAAAGAATAGCCAGTAGTTTCAATTTATGGGGAGATAAAGCTATTCAGCAAATTTAGTAAACAAGCTCTGTGTCTAATAAGTAGAAAACCGAAGAACTCTGGGATCTATCTATCTATCTAGGTTTACACTCAACCTGCGTTAATGTATCACAGTGCATGTGCAGTGCAAACATTCTGCATCAACTGAATATATTTGTAAACACTCAAGCCATATTTAGACCATTAAGGTGAATACCACAGATATTGGATTGATTTTCTTCAACTAATTTTTATTCGGACATTGAGACCTACTAGTGTAAATTAGGGCTGTAGTACGAGTCAAGACTTGAGACGTTTTCTCGATTGTCTCGGACCAATCTTGGGCTTGGGGGTATTCATACTCAGACTTGGCTGTTGATCTTGTGAAATATTCTTCAAAGAAGGCAGCTGGACTTGATCAAGAACGAAAAAAAGTTTTTTTTATTTCCTTCTGCAGGCGAGTCACATCCATATCGCGTTTGCATTAGTACAGGTCTCTTGCTGTGCTTTACTTCTTTGTGCAGTTTCACTGCAATCAATTTTGTTGTTACTGGTTAGAATCACATTTGGGATTACTCGAATTAGCTCTACATTTTGTTTGTCATAATTAGTACTCTTATTTTCTTGGTAATAATTTCTTATCATTACCTTTCAAGTGAACTGTTTGCCAGTAGCAGTGTTTTATATCTACTTCGTACTTTACTTGACTATGTATTAAGACTATTTTCACTTTACTTGATTATAAAATCCTCCTTCTACTTACATTTTTATTTAACTTCTTTTTCAACTGAAAATATCTACTTTTAATCCTATCAATATCTAAAGCAGCTAGACACATTCACTACTGCAAGATTAAACCAGAAAAGAAAAGGTCTAAGCAAATACACAAAATGCTTTACTCAGCTAGTCACCTACTGAATGAGCCTACAAATCACTGAGGTGTTCAGCTCGCACTTCATGCTACTACTTTAAGCTGCAGTTACTTTATAATATATTAAAAAATGCATTACATATATATTAATATATACTAAAATGCACCTATGTATAATTATTAAACCTAAAATTAAGTTTTTCTGTGCATCACATCACAATTAAGACGAAAGGAACCACAAGCCTTTCTGTCACATCCTTGCCTTCTTTGATCTCAGTTACAGATGACGAACAACAATTTCCTGAATTAAATAAATAAATAATAATTGATCATATTTAAAAGGGGAATCACTCTGTCTAGACTATTTGCGGTCCTGGAGTTGACAAAGGCTGTCTTGACTACAGTTCAAGGGTGAACACAGCCTTATTGATTCCAGAATTAATGAAGTGCTGCTCAAGCAGTTTTAGAAGAAAAACCATTAAAATCTACTGTAGATGGAGATAAACCATTGTTTCTATAAAGTATTATGTGGCACACATTTCTGTAATCCAATAAATATGGTACCTGTCCAGTGTTCAAAAAAAAAGACCACTATACTAATACTTTGGCAAATGTTTTTTTTTTAGGTGGTTTCATCTTAGTCTAAACTGCCAATGGTTATCCCAGAGGCTGAAATAAACTACTACTTTCCTCTATTGTTTTATTCTTTTTGACATATTTATGTCATGTTCTGTACAATAAGGCAAAGGTAGCCCATTTCTAAAGCATTATAACCTAGCCCTCATTTTGCAGTATTGCTTCACAAGGGAGAAATGCTTTACTCCTTCAAAAACTAACAATATCAAGGAGTGCTACAGAAGTCAGAAAACTCTGTAACGCTGTGAAATCTTTAGCAACTTTTGCAAAAGCCATGAATACATTAAAGAACATCAGTGTACAAAGAAATAGGCCTCTGTGTAGGAAATTAGCATACAAAAATAACTACACAAGAGACCCTGCCAAACCGACGACAAAATAACAAGTGATATATTACCAGTGGGTGGTGTATAATCTCTTTGGTTCAGTTTGAGACTTGACATGTCATTTCATTTATTATCATATACTAGACGCTAGAGTTTCTTTTATAACATCAACGACCTCTGTCACACTTGTTATTTAGCTCAGGAGTGAGTCATCTCAAGGGTACCTTTTCACAAGCTTCCATAATGAAGAGCTGGCCCAAGACCAAAACAAATTCATTTCACCTTCTAGAAGCTCAGAGTTTAAAACTGCAGTGGTAAATAAATCTGAGAAAGGGCACGAGGTCTTAGGCTGCTTAATAACAAATGCACAATAAGCAACTTGTGAAGAAAATGTGCCCAGCAAAGGTTGGAAGTGCCCATATAACTTACTACGCAAAAATTACACCACCAATTTCCTGATCAGCCATAAAGATGACATTTTTTGTAAGGAGAGTAAGATGGTGTTATCGGAAGCAATTAGCTTACACAATAGCCAAGACTGCTGGTCAGAGGGCTCAGTACAGTACATCATCTTGGGTTACATCAATAAAAATGATTCCTGTCTTGTTCCCCAGCAACAATAACTTAAAAACTGATATACTGGAAGTCATTCACTGTGCAATTTTAGGATATCTGCAATATGGGCAATAATTTAGACAGGTCTTGGCTATCAGGATATTTAACATTTGGATGGAAGACAAAAAGTCAAAAGGAGATGAATGATGGGATTTCAAAAAGTTATCCACCTCTGCAAAAGTAGAGAACTTAAAACAAGAAAAAGAACCACTAAAGCTGTGTCCACAGGTTATTCTGCATACTGAATATGGCAATAACAATAACACTATAAAGAAAATTAGCTGCAAATTCAAAATGCTCTTGTATTTGTTCACTTTTCATAAACCAGGCTCAGCTGTCTTTTGGCAGTGGATTTTTTTTTAATTTATTGATTATACATACTCATCCGGCCAAAGATAATGAATGTGTTTCTTACGTGAAATTGTTTATGGTGCAGTGAATTTAACACAAACTGCAAACCTGTTCGTTCCCAATAGGTGGCAGTGCTGTTTGAGCAAGGGCTTTACAAAGCCATAAAGTAAATAATATGGGGCAGTAGTGGAAGGTCTATTAAAATATCTGGAGTCCCCTGAACAGGATGATGGCAGAGTGAAGCAGAAGCACAGTGTGGTGGGTGCCTCAGGACAGCCTGTGTACGGCTCACCAGGGTTTATCTAGGATTGTGCCTGACCTTTAAATGCTAAGTGAAGCTCATTGTCAAGGGCCATGGGGCCTGTATAACTCATACACAACCCCTGGCATAATACTCGAGGTGGAACTGAAAGCAGTAATGGGCAGGGCTGAAAACCCCTTCAAGTCAACAAATAACAGACCTTGGGCTTGGGAGGTAGAGTTGGATAAGGGCTCAACTGATGGAAGAAAGGCAGAGTGTAGAGAAGGAGAGCGGTTACTATGGATGACAAATAAGCAGAGTGAGAACATACTGTGTTGTAAGTGGACCGACCCCTCACAGTTTCGACAGGGGCTGGAACTTAATCAGAGAACTCTGGCTTTTATTACTTTCCCCTTGATTGTTCTTCTGTGTTGCTCCCTGATTATAATTACTCCTTTCCTTTTTAATAAAACCAGTTGTGTTATTGCTGTACCCTCCCGTTTCAGCGTTTGGGTTAGGAGATGGCTTATGAGCACACTTCCAAGTTCATAACAAATAAAATACTTTGATTATTAAATATGATGCCATGAACGTTAATGTTTTCATCCAACAAAAGTAGTAAAGAAGAGATCAGAGTCCTTGAATTTTAAAAATACATGCTTTGTGTATATCTTCTATGGTCATGATTCATGTGATACTACAAAATACTTTCTGCATTCTATCAAAACTAATACCACACTTCTCATAGGCTCCATATTAACTTTCACAGCCACAGTCAATAGCTTGCTGCATTTCCTTTCTTAATCAGATCTACATTCTCCCACTCTTACCCATTTAAGCCCTACAAAAGTGGGGTTAGACTCCCCTGCCATTTTTCTACAGTGTTACAATCTTGCATATCTTCTAAAATCTTCTGCAGTACAACATACAGACCTGAGAAAACTGAACGCCATTGGCTACTCAATACACAATCAACAATAAAAAAGCTATGTCCACACTGTTTTCATTTAAATTGGGGTGTTTTAAATGAAAAAAAAATTGGTCTACACTAGCGTTTTCACATTTTGCACACTAAAACAACCAAAAACTTATATGATGTAGACGTTCACCTACACTGGGCATGCGTCCACTGGTGAAAAAACATTCTTGAAGGGATGGTAATGCAGCTGGGCACAAAAAGATTTATCACATAAATTTAGCACCGGTAAATTATTTGTCTTTTGTGAATATATGTAGCATTCTAACAGTGCAAAAAGCAATTTAGATGTGTAAGGGTAAGCAACCTAACAAACATCACAGAAAGCAAATCTTCTATGTTACTATATTGTAAAATGTTTTTCTTCTATGAAGGGTGGCCAATCAGAAAAGCTGTAATAATAATAATAATTCATTATATTTATATAGTGCTTTTCTCACTACTCAAAGTGCTACCACACAGGGAGGACCCGGGACATGAAGCCTTACAGTGCGGTAGTAATGCTACCACTGTAATAAGCAGGATCAAATCAGGAATGGGCTACGTAATAAGTGCAAACAAATCCGAGTATAATTAGAGTATGTCAGTGGTCTCAAACAACAGTCCTGGAGAGCATCAGTGGCTGCAGGTTTTCATTCTAACGCTTTTCTTAATTAGTAACCTGTTTTTGCTGCTAATTATCCATCCATACATCGATTATCCAACCCGCTATATCCTAACTACAGGGTTATGGGGGTCTGCTCGAGCCAATCCCAGCCAACACAGGGCGCAAGGCAGGAAACAAACCCCGGACAGAGCGCCAGCCCACCACAGTGCTGCTAATTAATTCCTTTATTTTTCATTTTAATTGACTTGCACACAGCACAACAATACCAAGTCGTTTTCTATTTTGAGAAAATGAGCAATTGTAGTATGTTGACTAAATTACACATTGGTTTATGAACATAAAACAATCTACTATATAATAAAATGATAAGGTCTGTGTGTGCATGTATGTGTGGGTCTGGTCCCTACAAGCAATCTGATTGGTCAGTTTGGCTTTGTGGATGTAATTAAAAGAGGAAGCGAACATGTGAGACTCACAAGGAGAAAAGGCACTGAAGGTAAATGTAAGTCAAAAGACAGAATACATTAAAATTTATTTGACATTACCAGTCTTCTACAGGTAACATGGCTAGTAATAAATAACAAGAACCATCAAATTGATTTTAAAGCAATATAAATACTCTTTTATTTTTTAAATATTTTACCTTCACTTTCCCTTAGGTGTTGCACTAATGTCCTGTATACTACACTATGACTGCCACCTATTTTGTTTTTTTTTTAAATGTAGTTTAGCACTGAGCTCTAGAACTTGACCAAATATAATGGACGTAGTACATGTGTCAAGAATCTCAGAATATGAACCAACTTGCTGTTTACTTAATGTCATGGAATTTGATCGGTGAGGCAGAGATAAAATTTTCACTATGTAACTGTTATTTTAAAGTATGTAGGTAATCTTAAAGTTGCATTTCCATACTTCACTACAGAGACTAGTACCCACATTCTCACTGTTGAGGTCAACTTCGCTGGGACATCCAAAGAGCTCACGGCGCAGGAGGTTCCCATCATACTCCAGGAACGTCAAGTAGAGGTTTCGGAAGAACTCCACATGTTTGTTCTTAACACGGAGCTTTTTAGGAGAGT
Organism: Polypterus bichir lapradei; assembly: GCA_026402145.1. Lineage (NCBI taxonomy): Eukaryota > Metazoa > Chordata > Cladistia > Polypteriformes > Polypteridae > Polypterus > Polypterus bichir. The sequence goes on along the minus strand of JANRMT010062796.1, from coordinate 1,111,089 downwards.
TCCAGTGAATAACCTTTCACAAAAAAAAAATTATAAATAAATAAATAAATATTGCATCTACTAAAGAGAGGAAACATTTTTATTATCAGATAATCAGGTTTTGAAAAATAGCATTACACTTGAAAATTTTGCTGGCAGATTTTCTTAGAATGTCTGCTCTTGCATGTCTTTTTCAAGTGAATGGTGATAAAAGGCAAATTTAGCATTTTATGAGGACACTTAAAAAGTAAATTCTCAAATAGCTGACCCTGCACTTTGACAAAAAACATAAATAACTCTGTGTATATCTCTGAGGAGTAAGTTGTGCTATGCGAAAAATCACAAATTCCTAATGCAAGAAATTGCATATGGCGAATAAAGGATTTAAAAAATCAGAACAAAAAAAAAAAATTGCTGTCGCTAGTTAAATAGTTAAATATATGTGCAGGTGAACCCATATGTAATGACCCATATATTTTACTTTGGAAATATTTCATATTAAAAACACATGATAAAATAGTATCCTGTAATTGTGAATTACCTAATACAGAGTGGTTGACATGACATTTTAAATCATATCTTCTGTTTCCAATCATCTTGGCGCAAAATAAGACAAACAAAACACACACACCCACAATAATAAAACCTCAAAGGTGAAAAGTTGACAAGATACTGACCTTGAGGTCCGAGACATCCTTATAGCACTTTTCAGAACGAGTGTGGTCAGATAACTGCACATTCCAGAAGCAGGGCAACTGATACACCAGGAAAGGGTTTTGCTTGATAACTGCATTAAAAATATCCTGGAAAACCAAGACACATTAGTTAGAAACACTTCCTTTAAGCATCACTGTAGAGCTGCTATAGGGCCGATGTACAACAGGTTTACTTTTAAAGGCGTTAACATTTGAATACAGCAGGTTCAGCTTGCTGTGTCCACAAAAGGAACATGCCGTTTAGACGTCCGTTCCATCCAAAGTCGCCCGAGTAAAAACGCCCGTGTTCAGAATGGCTCATCTTTAGAGTGTTCACAACAGAGTGAATCATTTCTGTTACAGTTTAAAAACAAGCATCAAGAGGGTGATGCTGCACTACTCGATTTCTAGTCACGTGAGGGCCTTTTCTAGAAGCACTGGACATCATTCGAGTTCAGGGTCCATTTGTATACACACACACTGGCATGGGGGATTTGAAGAATCACTGATTAACTCAACATGTTAATAGAGATAGATTAGAGTAACTAAATACAGTGTACAGATTATACATGATTATACTGTAAAAAAAACATCCATGAGAACCCATGAGCTTTTGTAAATGACACAAAGCAAATAAATATATTTTTCCTTAACACATAGACTGACACAGTGAAAATAGGTAAACCTGTTCATAATGCCAATTTGTGCATTTTGTTATCTATAAAAAACAAAATTTTACTTGAGTTGCCTTGTAGTTGGCGCATGGGACAGAAAATTCTGTTCAGTCTGTGTGGGTCTAACAAGTTAGATCTTCCATCATTCATCACAATCAAATGTCACAGTTTCCACTTGAGCTTAATAGTGGTGAGACACTAAACACCGAGAGATATTCAGGTGCCTGTGTCTCTGCATATGTACAATTTTTGCGAAAAATAAATATTGTCCAAATATGGCTAATAAGAAAATACTAACTGAAAGTAAAAATATTTTGTTCTGTGAAGCCACTCTGATTTTTCATTCTTATTTCAGATACCCACTGTCCTCATTTTACATGTGTTACCCACAAATATGCTCGTATTCGTGGGTATAGCCCTGAAGATGTTTTATGAGAGAACTGGTAGGTGGTGCCGATCTATAAATTACCTGCTACAAGATAACTCATATTTAGCAGTCAAGGTGTTAATTAGTAAAAAAAAATAAAATAAATAAATAAATTATGAATTTTAAATTTATTTTACTTCCATCCATCTTTCAAGATATTGTCTTATGCTAAAACTGAGACAGATACACAGAAATGATCATGTTGGGTAAGCATTTATAAATTGACTAAGATAATAAAAAAAAATAAGCCTCTTGGAATACTGCTCAAAAATGTAAAATACTATTCATATTATTATTTAGGGGTATTTCACTATGCATACTTTGGTTAGTTTTTGTGAATAATATCACTTACTGTAGCTATTACTTTTTATAATGTTATTGTACCCCCATTTTGTTAATATTTTTAAAACACAGTTGCCACCTTTTCTGTGAATTTTTGGTCAGCTGTGGCCATGTTGTTGTTAGCAACAGTAATGTACCAAGACCACCAGACGTGCAGATGCATGGCATCACCAAACACACACTGTTTAAGATAGCAGCAGGCCGCTCCCGCTGATTAAGATTCTGGATTACTGTGTGATTCTTGCAGCGTGTTGAGTTATTCCAGTGATTTTAGGGAGTGTTTAATTTGACTTTGATTTGTGGTTAGCGTGTTGGGTTTGTTTTTGGGTTGTGTGAACTTTTTGGCTTCAGAGCCCTTGCTAGCTACTCAACAACAGTTTGTTTCTCTCCTGTTCATTGTCATTGTAGCTTTGCAAAAAGTATGCCTTAATCCAATTCACGCTCACAGGGAGCCAAAGCCTATCCAGGCTGCACTGGGTACAAACTGGGAAACAGCCCTGCCCAGGGTACCAGTCCATTACAGCCCTCTGGAGTTTTTTTTTTTTGTTGTTGTTGTTTTTTCTGTCCTCCCTGGCCATTAGACCTTACTTTATTCTTTAATTAGTATTGCCTAATCTTATTTCTAGATTTTTTCTTTCCTCGTCTTGTAAAGCACTTTGAGCTGCATCATTTGTGTGAAAATGTGCTATATAAATAAACATTGTTGCTGCTGTACAGAGTCTGTCCTCAGATATGGCCACTTTAGATTCACAAAGTGACCTAATTAACACATCTTTGGGGATATGCGAGAACAACTGGAGAAGTCAAAGGAAATGATTTAGGGAGAGCATGCAATACACATTACCATCCAGTCAAACAAGAACACCCTAACCATGACATCACATATTTAGATAAAACAGCACTGTTATGTAGTACTTTTATATTGTCATACTGAAAGTCATTAAACATGGACTAGTGTAACTACTGTTGTGCTTAGAACTCTAAGCTGGTCAATGGACTGGTTCACAGTGTTTCCAGGACAGGATGTGATGGCTCACTGCACAAACAGGTATTACAATATGTAGGCTCAGAAAATAAATAAATAAAAGTTCTCACAATGGTCAGTGATGTTGCCTCATAGCTTGGTCACTCTGTGATGTGCGAACCCAATTTCCTCTGACGCCTTAAGGAAGTTCACATTATGATGATCCATTCATCCATCCAACTCACTATATCCTAACTACAGGGTCACAGGGGTCTGCTGGAGCCAATCCCAGCCAACACAGGGCGCAATGCAGGAAACAAACCCCAGGCAGGGCGCCAGCCCACCGCAGTATTATGATGATGACCTTCTATAAATTGTCCCAGTATGGCTGACTGTTGTGCATGCACAAGTGTACTTCAGGTTTGGTTTCTACAATGCGTCTAATGCTACCAGAACGGGCTTTTGGTATCCTATGGTCCTTTGAGTAGGTTAAGAAAAATCCTTGTTAGGCACAGGTACTGTGATTAGGTCTGCCCATAATTAGTCAGGAAATCGCCATATGTCAGAGGCACAACAGCAACTGAAGTTATTTAAGGACAAATGCTTTCAGACTGGCAAGCTGCAGATTTAAAAGGCACGTCAGACAAGTTGAGAGGAGGCAGCAGAAGCCCGGGAGAGAAACCTGACTAAGAGAGATAAGAAGTAGAGCCGATTCAGGCAGCCAGTTAGATGTCAGTAAGTTTGAGGAACCTTTGCTTTGTGAGCTTTGTGTCAGTAAAACTTCTCAAAGAGGATTATTTAGCTTCAGGTCTCGGAGAACCAAAAGAAGGTTGGGCACACGTGGAATGAAGGGATTTGTGCATTTCTGATTAATTACGGCATAAAGCCTACACAGGGGAATGGGTGGACTTGCCAAGTCAAGGGCCTCTATCCCCTTCACACTGCCAGGGAGTGATTTTCCCATTATAAAATGTACATTTGCATACATACAGTACATTTCCCTTAAATCTAATGGATATACAGAAATTGCATTTCAAAAGCATTTCACAATTCATAAATTATGCATCCACAGCACAGAAATATTTCATATATATATAGCCCAGTTTGATTGAGGGTAATAAATGAAGCACTTAATGGAGTTTACATTACTTGGTTTTATCGCCATTTGAAGATTTCAGAAATGCATAAAACATAATAATATTGATCTTTATTGGCTTTGCTGGGAAAGAGGAGAACCGGCTTTGGTGTCCTAGCAATCTGATTGTTTGGCAAACATTCAAAACGAGAAGCTTCTGATGTGGCAAACGTAAAAATATAATGGGTTGGGGAAGACAGACGGATACCACTTCAGCTCTTGTCATGATTAAAGCAGTGCAGATGATTAGAAGACATCTTTGAAACCCATCCTGGTCATTGCCAATGTATAGTTGGCATGCACTCCTGTGCCTGTGTGAGTTTTCCTCCCACATCCCAAGGACATGGATGTCAGGTTAACTGGCTCTTCTGAACTGGCCTGGTATGAGAGTGTGTGTCTATGCGTGTGTGAAAATGGGGCTTTTCTGCAACACTGAGGGGTGGAATGGAGAAAACTTTTAAAGCAACAAGTGAAGCAGACCAAATTGTTGAAATGTACTTGTTCGTTATGTAAATACATTTTACTGAGCACTGCTATGGATTACACAAGGGCTCTTCTGCTTTTGGCCCACGGGCCATGACCGGCCTGTATAAAAAATGATCTGGCCCATTTAAATGTATTTATCACCAGAGATTAACTTGTTTCTGAGCACCAAAGCACTGTTTTCAAATTTCTCGAAGAGAAAATGGCTTGTTCTCTTTACTCCTTCTGTTGTTGTCACATCACATTTAAAGACCCCTGAAGCGGGTGCTCTGAACCTTTGCTAGGTATCGAGATTCCACTACTCTTCCTTTAACATCCAACAACATGTCTTTCTCATCCTTAAATAAAGAGAAGAGTTGATGATGAAAATGATGATGATGACTGCTTAATAATAATTGGAGTGAGAAATATCTATTTGTACCTGTTTTAACAAAACCCACATGTCTGCTCTGAAACGAGTCTGTTGTTGTCACGAAGGAATACAATTTAAGAAGGCACTGTAATAAAAAGCACTCAAACTTTGACTCAAATGTCCCAGCAGACTCAGATGTTCATAGATGTAAAGTGCAAAGCCTACTAATGAGCTGTGAAAGCAGACGAGCTATCCTGGTTTGATCATGTTCTGAGCAGGATTAGGGTAAATCAGCCTCCCTCTGCGTAGCAAGAATTCTCGGAAAAAAGAAAAAAAACGTTCACTTGACTCAGCGACTGTCAAAGAAGGCATGTCAGCTACTATTGATGAGGGAGTGATGGACAACAAAATAAGGAACTAACTTCAATGTCTGAAACAAAAACCATGAGAAGAGCTGAAGTACTAGTGAGGGACGTTTTCAAAACCTTTTTAGAGAGATTGAAAAAAGGCCAATGTAATGTCACTAGCTGCTGTGTTGACATTGCACAACTATGTCTGGACATGAGATCTTTTGATAAGGAGTGCTTTCGCAAGAACTTCCTTAGTCTAATTCTACTGAAGGGACAGATGACAGAGGAAATCATTTTTCATAAAATTGTTTTATTTATTAATGAAAATGGACTAGATTTGCAACAAGTAAATCTGGTAGTAACAGATGGTGCCTCTTCGATGGCACGAAGGGTGCAGGGTCTGTCAGCTCGCCTGGCTAAACCTGTGCCACAGATTAAATCTTTATATTGCCTGATACATCAAAGTGTTGTTTGTGCAAAACAAAACAATGGACAGTGTTATGTTGATGCTCAATTTCATTAAAGTAACTTCGAGTCTACAACACCTCTTGTTTCACAAACTCCTGCCTGATATGTCAACGGAGCCCAATAATTTACTTGTGCATAACCAAGTTAGGTGGCTAAGTAAGGGCAATACACTTAAACGGGTTTGTGAACTCTACCAAGACATCATTGCTTTTCTCTGCAGCTGTTGTCTTAAAAAAACGGGAGGCATTTATATCCAAAATGCTGGAAGACAAGGTCATAGCAAAAGTGTTGTTCCTGAATGACATCTTCCAACATTTAAGTGGACTTAATCTTGGTTTGCAAGGAAAGGACAAAACAGTCAGAGATCTTGTTAAAAAAAAGTAATGAATTTAAAAAGAAACTGGACTTGTTTTCAAATGATTCAACTACTGGGGAAAATGCTTCATTTCCCAACACTGCGTGATTTAATAAATAAATCGGCATCTGCAAAAATTACCATAAAAATGACAGAATTTTTAGGCATGTTAAGGGTGAATTTTACTGTGAGCTTTGACAGTTTTAACATTCCCACTAAGGTCCTGCATTTATGACTGATGCTGGAGGAGAATTTGCATCAAAAGCCAAACGGGTGCTTATGTCACTCGAGAAGTGTTCCCTGCAACTAGAACTGATAGACGTGCAAGAATCATCTGGATTAAAACAGGCTCTTCGATCTTTGAGATGTGTACAATTATGGATAGAACTGAACCAGGTCCAGTTCCCAAAAGCTAGAAGCTTGGCTGTTTCTCTTCTAACAATGTTCGCTATGATGTACACATGGCAAGTGAAGCTTTTCACATATGAATGCAATGATAATGCACGCTCGTTTTCATAAACACCCAATGTCTGTTTCATATGAACTGAACTCTTGCAAAGGAAACACCTGCATAGGAACTAAGCGCTTCCAAAGTGAAATAAGTGCATTAGAAAACAAATATAGTACTGGTTGTTAAATGTGCACTATACAAAAACAAGATAAAAGTAAAGAAAAAATGAATTAATGTTAACTGATATTGGGAACATTTTGTTATTTAACATGTGGTCCTGTGGATGTATTCAGTTTTCTTAAAATTTAATTACAACAAATATTAAGAAAACGTAATATAGGGTCAAGGGACTGATAGTCCAGACAAGAGTTAAATGGCATTCCAAGGTAAATTTGTGAGATTTTTTTGTGGCTGTGTAATTCAAATCAATTTAAATAATAATAATAAATATTCAATATTAATGTCAATAAACACCCAGTGATACACAGTGTTATATTTAGTGTTGTTCATCTCGTTCACATGTGAATGTTGGGAGACAAGACTTCTACTTGGCACTCCCAACAATTAACATTTGGTAATCTGGCCCTCCAAAGAAAGCAGTAAAAGAACCCTGGATTAAGTAATCTGCTTTTAACTTTACAAAAAACAGCAATAGTAACAAACTAACTTGTGCAGAATAGATGTTGGAAACAAATGCTCAGCACACTTTGGTTTTCCTGTAGAAGGGACAGGAATGGTAGTGTACAAAAAAAGTAATACAGTAGCAAAGAGGAAACAATATGGTATAAAATCTGAGCCAAGGATCCAGATACCCGCAGTAAAGCAAGCTACACTAAGGAGAGGTGGTGGCCAGAAAACCTGTAGGCAACATAAGACATTTTGGAAGCAGATTTTGGTCATGGTTTGTTTGGGTGTAACATGGAAAACAACCTAATTCCAAGATGCTAATTATTATATTACTATATAATTAGTATTTTAGTACTGGTTTGGAAAGTAATACGCCTAAAAACTGCATAAGAGTCTGCTGATCGGGAAATGAAAAGTGCAATAAAGAACATAAAAGGAATCATTATGTAAAAGAAGGACCGTTTCTGTGCATCCAGGCAAAGGTCAAGGGGCACCCTTTATAGTCAGGGCACATTACTGTGCCCATCAGAAAAACATCTTATCTTTATTTTGTTTAGAAAAAATTGTCTCGGTTGGACAAGAGCACAAAGAAATGTTTGCATTATGCATTTCAGCAGAGCCTGCACTATGCACAGCACAATCTGTGCAGGCAGTGTGCCAGGCATCTTGTGCGATGTTTGGCCTCTTCGCTACTTGTGTGCCATGCATCTGACAGACAGGCATCTTAAGCTGCTACCAGGACCAGGACTTGCCCCCTGGTCATCCTGTGTGATGCGCAGACAGACACACAGCTGGCTAACAGTCCCCTTCTCAACTCCGAGTGCAGTGCTGTAGGGTGAATGACAGCCAAACCGGGTGCACTCCAGTCTCCAGCGAGTGATTGAGTCCAGGCAGCTTTCTCCTGTTATTGCCGCCGCCTGCTCACCTTGTTCCTTGGGTTGGCGGGAACTAAGGTGAGAAAGCGAGCCTGATGAGAGGAGGTCTTGGTAGCAGGAGTACTGGCACTACAGTAGGGACACTGTGGACACTACACCACCAGGGATTTTTAAACAATACATACACCTTTGGTCAGACATTACGCAAGGACACATTTAGCACTTCATAAGCACAGTGCCAGTTGATCCCCAGCCCTGGTGATGACACAATGACCAGTCAGACCTTGATGGGAAAGCACTGTTATGAGAAATGGGAGTTTCTCCAGATTTTCCTAAAGCTAACATGACCACACTGGAATGGTTTTCTCTCTTTCCAGAAACTAATTTAAATGAAATACATCCAAAAATGAGGTTAGCCCTCAGAATTGCAGCCTCTACTCTCTAATTATAACTTCTGCAGAGAGAAGCTTCTCAAAACTGAAGCTCATAAAAAAATTACTTGAGGAGTAAAATGTCACAAGACCATCTCAATGGCTTTGCAATGAAGAGCATTAACAGAGACATGTGTAAGAATATATCATATGATGATGTTATAAATGATTTTGCTGCATGAAAATCCAGGCGTGAAAGGGGTGGTCAGGGGGGTGGACAAATTTTTTTGCCTGGGGCACTAAATCCGTCAGAAATGGACCAGGATAAAAGCCAAGACTCAGTTGCCAAAAATAGTGAGACCATATCAGTCTTCAAAAGATCAAAACACTCGATCAGACAGTACATATCAAACTTAATTTACTGAAAGCCAAAAATAACATTTTAACCTCTTTGGTGTTAATTTATGCAATAATGGAAAAGCCCAAGTCAAACTTGGGGTGTTGTGTAATAATCTGCTTTACAGTGCTAAACCGAAATAACTCCTAGGTCAGTATTCTGCTGCCATCTAGTGGATAAAATAACACTATGTCACAACAAATCATGAAAACGTTTCTATATATTTTGCCACTATAATGCAACTCATCAATGTTGATGGGTGAGCCTGAGCCTTCACCCAAAACACAATGGCATGTAATTGAGAAATTGTAAAGCCAGTTTTTGAACAAACGGAAACTGAACTATTAGTTGAATCAAGTGATAGTGATGAGATGAATTGGTCATCAAACGTTGACATGGATAGTAAAACTAATGCATACAGCACAGTATGACCAAACTGCTGTGATACGCTTGGTGAATTCAGTGACAATACAGCTCCCTGTGGTGCAAGTATACACGTGGCAAAAAGGCAAGATGATTGTGATCATCTAGAAAGTCAAGAAGGACAACGACCCCTAAACACTGTTCAGCAACTGTCAATGTTCATTTCAAGGGAAATGTGGAAGTCACGAAGCCTAGCCCTGTGGTATCCTACAAGGCGTGAGTGAATCTTGCTGATCAGGCACTGACATTCTACTGTCTCATGTGTAAACAACAGAAAATACTATAAGAAAAAAGTGCTCAAAGAAACATGCTTCTACTGTCCTGATTGCAACATTGGGCTGTGCACTGGTAATTGTTTCAAAACATGTCACACGAAGGATGTGTACTAAATCTGAATCAGTACAGCAGTGGACACTAGGCATACCATTCATACTGTATTTACGGTGACATTTTAATATTATACTCTTTCTGTTATACGTAATAAATTTTTTTTCAAAGAGAAAAAATGTTTTTGACTATTTTTTCCTGGGTCAACATAAACCAGGCTAAATTATGTTGGCTGGAATATACTGTATCAGAAAAAAGTCCTGTCACATTTTCTTTACAAACAAGAGACAAAGGCACCTCTCTGCTCAGTAATTGTATATTCTGCTTCACATCTTTCTTGCAACTGTTTTCCACTGACTTTTATTTTTTTATGAAGGTTACCAGCAGCCATAGGACCGAAATCAGCACTGAATGGAAACAAATTCTTCAGAGCATGAGGATGGGTGAGAGCAGCAGTCTGGAGACAAGCAAGTACACTCATTGACACCTGCATTAGCATGCTTCACAATCAGATCACATTTGGCCACAAACAGGTGTATCAATCACAGAGACCACAATCACATTTGGTCACAAACATATTTACACATAAGTGAAAATGCAAAAGCATTTTCTATCCATCATAAAAATTTAATCAATAGAAAACACAAAAGAATCGTGGCACCAAGTCAGGTAAGATGCAGAAAGACTGACCAGTCCAGAGGTCTGTACAGTTTTAAAAAGTGAGTGGAATGGCAGCAGCAGCTGGTGAGAAGTCAGGCTGCCGTATTCATCATGATACTTACACTTACTGTATCATGCTAAAACACTACATTATGGCAGTGTGGCATGTCAACGTCTTTTCAGGTTATTACAAACAGCTTGTTCCCATTCTAACTACAGTTTACTAGCTGCAGTGAATTGTGCTGCACTGACAAATGTGAACAGACACTGGAGACATTTTAATTCCATATGTAAATGTATAGTATATAAAGCTACAATATATCTATGAAACACGTTAATTTGGATCCTAGAAAATCTACCATAAATGTTTGGAATTTTGATGAAATTGACCACTTTACCAAGATCCAAGGTTGAAGTTTAATACACCACACTAGTCTTAAAATGCAAAAACAAACAGGTCCTAAACTAAAACTAACAAAGAGGTTTGATTTAAGTACCATGTGCTGTAATCTTCAATAGGCAGTATATTATGATGACTTAATATGATTTGTGAATTCTATGTGAAACGACTCACTATATACAAAATGGTTACTCAAAACACACACAAGATGGGAGCTTGGTGGCACCATTAAAAACAACATGATGTGTATTAATCATTAAGAAAAACTACCAGAAATGTATTGGAATAATGACAATTTAAACGTCTTTTGAGATCAAAATCACAAAAGATCGTTGTTTTGAGAAAGAAGTTAAATTGAGAAATGTGATGGCCAATGATGCATCCAACAAAAGAAAAGTTTTTCCAACCAGTTGATTGCAGAGAGAGCTGAAAACGTGAACATTAAAAGCACTAGTGTGGAGAGCTTTAATTTTTTTTTAAGTTTTGGAGAAGAATGAACAGAAAAGCTGGACAGAAGGAGTGAGTAATGAGAGGAATACTGAGAAGAGTAGAAGAATAAAGGGCATTGATTAGAACAATTGACATAAGACTACAGACATGGCTGGGACAGATACATGGGCTTGAGATATCATCATTAAAGGGAAATTACAGGGTGGGGAAGTCACGTGAGAGAGTGAAGTCGATCCTACTGGATAATATTAAAGGGAATGGAGGTACCAGAATGTGAAAAAAAGCGCAAGACAGGAGAAGCTAGAGTTGGCATTCCAAGATAAGGACCTCCCTATTGATGGAAAAGTAATGAATTAATGAAAGAATGAAAAAAAAAAAAGCTAAGCCATTAAAGCAAGAGATGTTCAGAAGTAATTCTGATGGGGACAAGAACAGGATTTACGGAATCCAAAATGAAAAGCTCTAGCAGTGCAGGTCACAGACATGGGAGTGTACGCAAGCAACCATCGTCGAAAACGTAATCGAGTGCAGGGCATTAATGGTTGAGTGTAACCCAACACTATCAACTGCAAGCTGCGCACCAACCCTAAATAGACTGTCGCTTTCTCTCTGTGTCTTACTGGGCCAGGATAGAGTGATCAACTGACTTAACTGGAATTACACTGGATATTACTTAGTGCAGGCCATGAGTAAAGCCTGCCTGGTTTATTCTTGACGTCAGAGCAATGGAGTCAGTTCCCAAAGCCTCCAACTCCTCAATTTCTGGTACCACCGACTACAAGTCTGAATTTTATATTTGGAATTAGACTAATATATTTACTATGGTGATTAAAAGCACACAACAAACAAGGCATAATCACTGCCAGCGTGAAAAATCAGGTTACTTTTCAGCACTCTTAACCTATTTAAAGTTCAGGTTTAAAGGCTTTAGCAATGTTGTTGTGTCTTACAAACAATGAATAACATTAAATATAAGACTAAACTTACAAAATTAAAAAAGAAGCTGTGTTTTTATCAAAAGCCTCGAAGGAAGACGAAATGAATGAATAAGTATATGTGAAATTGGAAATTTTAGCACATTAAATTACAATTTACATTTAGTAAGAGTCAGTAGAATTTTACAGACTCCGACTCCAGTAACACAATTGTTACTTCCGATTTCAATTCCACAGCCCTGCTTGACATGTCCATGCTGGTTGCAAGGGCCATAGGGTAAAAATGACATTAGACATGATGACGGGCGAAGGTTGGGATTTTGCTGCCCGCTGCACAGAATTTTTTTTAGAACTATGCAGCAATACGCACATAATAGTATCCAAAATGCTGAATTTTGAGGACAGACTGGTTAAGAGGGTGACAGAATGATAAACTGCTAAATATGGTGCAACAGGTCATCAAAGCGCAAGAAAAATATCTGTAGTGATCCTGTCCATCATGTAAGTCACCCGATCAAGAGACTTGTACTCTCCTTCCCTTTGCTGTATTTGGTAAATGGGTCTGACACTCCGCCTTCTCCATTTTCCCCTCTGTTAAAGCCGGTAAAAATGGCACAACTCTTTTTCCACAAGCAGTCTCTCACTTCCTCTGCCATGAAAATTGTTAGGTATGCAAAACTGACCAAACACTGCCACCTGTTGACTAGGAGAATATCAACACGTCGATCAAATGGGCCGCCACAAGAATAAATGTGTTTTGGTCGCTGACAGCGCCTGTACTTTGCATTGTGGTCTGTGCACAGGCTTCACGTGGTAAGTGTAGACAAGGCTTTAGGCTAAAAGTGTGGCATGTACTCTCTATTACTTCATCACTATAAACATTAAACTTCCAGTTTCTTTATAGCTAACAAATGAACCAATGAACATTTAAGGCTGTAATATGCATGACCCACTAAAGTAGGCCACTATCAGAATGGAAGAACCTTATCATTGAGCCAACAGTGCTATTAATTAACAAAGTGTCGCTCATAATACCTGGTCTGCCAGTGAGGTGGAGAGCATGCTCATTAACTCCCTCTCAGCTGTCAGCCTCCACATCTGCTCCCATTTCAGTTTGCGTAGCCGATCCAGCAAAAGCAAAATTACACCTGCAACACAGAAGTGGAGAGCCAATAAAAGTCAGCAGGTGAAGATACAATGCTAACAGAACTACTGTTGTATGAAAAGGGTACAAGGAAATTCTTTTATTTCTGACAAACATGCAACACACTGTCATTCTTTGGTGACACAAACAAGAATGTATTAAAAAACATAATTGGATTTTAAAGAACCGAAAGAGCAGCAGCCAACCACAAGGGTGAAGTACAGTATCTGTCACAAAAGACGTCTTATTAAAGTAGCGCTATCACCTCTTACACCTTATCTTTGCAAACTTTATCTTCATCATTTCCCACTTTTATTTATGGTAGATTTTTTTGACTAACCTTCTCCACACTGCTCAATTCTGCACCTCCTCTTCAGTCAGATCCTTTGCCTTGACGTTTTCCTTTACTTTATCCATCCATCCATCTACACTTCAGCCTCCTCCACTTTCTCTTCTCCCGTACTTCCATTCCTTTTAATCTTTTGCCCACATAATCATTGTCTCTCCTCATCACATGTCCATACCACTTCAACCTACTTTCATGTTCTTTCCCCCACTTTTATGCCTCTGATTGTCTCATTTCTTATTCAGTCCTTCTTTGGAACTTCACGACTCCCTCTCAACATTCTCATTTCTGCCGTATCTAACTTCTTCTCCTGCACTCCCTTTAATGCCAAAGTCTCGGATCCATACATCATTGCTGGTCTTACCGCAGTCTTAAAAACCTTACCTTTAACCTTCTCCATAATTATTCAATCACTCAATAAATACTCCTGATACCTTCTTCCAATTGTTCCATCCACACTACACTCTACGAGTTGTCTTTGCGTCTAGTTTTCCATCATGGGCTAACACTGACCCTAGATATTAAAATGTTTCCACTCTTTTCAATAGCTCTCCCTGCAGGCTAACTTCAGAAACCTGATTAGAATTAAACCCCTAATATTCCAAATCCCTTCTCCATTCTTCTAACTTCCTCACCATTTCCTCCTTTCTAGTGATACACATCATCATTAGCAAAACATTGTGTTACCTTTTGAAGCATGCGAGTTAAATTCACAGGACATAATGCCTTACAAATTTCCCAGTTTCCCCCCACCAAAAAGTTTCACATTTAATTTTTCTTGTAATTTTAACAGGTAGGAGGTACATAAGTTGTTGTGGGCAGCACACTGGACTCCATATGGGATGATGTTGCAGTTATGATCATTTTAAATGGTTAACTTCAAGAAATCGATCAAATAATTTGTAACAGTTAAACAATTAAGATGAAAGCAATTCTTTAAAGAATGAATGTGCACAATCAGAACAGTTGAAAAATTTAAATGAAAGCAATTATTAAAAGAATTAACATGCAGAATAATAACAAATAATAATCTATACATTTTGGCAGTCTTTCCCTTAGTGGTTGTTACAGTTTAACCAGCATTTTATGCATTGCTCATGTGCATTTTTATTGTATATTTCATTTTTAAACATACAATAAAGGTTCTGTTTTGGAGCATTTTCCACAAATCTGGTTCTTTCTTCTTCTTTGCTGGTCTTTTGTCTAAAAATGAGGTGACAATTGTCTATACTGTGGAGGTGCCAAGTGATCACTTGGTGTAAATGTGAAAGGTGTGTCAATGTTTCTGTTGAAGCCATAAAAGGAAGCGTAAAATTTCCATCAACATTTGCCTTGCTTTCATACTCATTTTTAATTTACATAGATAAATTTTAAAATCATGAGCAAATATTTTTTTTTTCATTTTTACATACTATATGAAAATAGCAAAAAGGTACAAATGCCACTGGCCATTAACTTATTGTGCCAAATTCATAAATGAATTTGAAAATATCCTGAGCATGGCTACTCTCCAGCTAAATATGCATTAAGGTACAAAAAGCAATCATCAATACTTAGGAGTGATTTTGTAATTAAAGTTGCACCTCTTTATCGACAATGCCAGTCAAAGTTAAAGGCTTGGAAGTAACATAAAATGTGCAGAGCTCCACGTTGCAAACTTCATTATAGACTGCAGAAAGCAAGCAGTTACAATCTTATACCTTATATGCTTTGCTTTGTTTAAACATCAATACAGCCACATTTTCAATTGTGATGAGAAAAAAATATCGAGTTAACACATTTTTATTATGACAGAATTGACATTTGCCACGTACAATAGGAAATCTCATAAAATAAAAAGGTTAGAAAAGTTTCAATATTATAAAATGATATGCTGAGACAGTTTCTGTAAAAGTGGGATTAGCATCACATACATTTCATTGGGCTGTGAGACATAATGATTATAAATAGAAATCAACTGAATTGAAGAGTAGAATAGCATATGAGGAAGGAGTCAGCCAGTGTGGTATCCATAAGTGATGACCTTTTGGGGCAAAAGATAAGATTTATAATGGAAAAAAAAAATATTGTATAATCTTAATTTAAAACATCTCACATGTATGTTGAAAATTAGTGTATGTGAGTGTATATTCTATCTGAGCTTAAAAGGTTGGGGTTTTCTCCAAATACTGTACTCCAGTTTTCCTTTAACATCCCAAACTTACACATGTTAGGGTCATAGGAAAATATACAATGGGGTTTTGACTGTGATTGTGCCCTGAGATGGGCTAGTGCTTCAGCTATGGTTTGTTCGAACCTCATGTCCTATGATGCCAATATTTTGTCACTTTTTAACTCTGTTGGAATCATAAGGTTTACTGAATCAGTATGCAGTTAAGGAGCTGCCTTTGACATTTGCATGTTTTGTAACATGCATATTACTAAACTGTCTGAAGCATGGTTTTTCCATCTTAAAAATGTTAAAAAATTAAGATATTTTCTAATTATAAACATTTATTTCTAGTGGGATAGACTATTGCAAATGCCTTTTTTTAACTGGCTGTTCAAATCCTTCTTTATGCAGTTTTCAGTTAATTTAAAATGCTGCTGCTATACTCTTTACAAGAACCAGAAAGTACGACCACGCAACTCCTCTTCTCAAGTCCTTATACTGACTCCCAGTTAAGCTTGGGGATGATTTCAAAATCCTCCTTTTAAAATATTAATAGCATTCACTGTCCAAACTTATCACTACTTACAAACCAGAGCCCATATTGAGACCTCAGGATGCCAGCCTACTTATAATTTCAAGAAATAATAAACTAACAATTGGGAGTCAAACTTTTGTTTCCTGGGGCCTGAAGCTATGGAGTGATCTGCCTGCTGCTATAAATGATGCCCCTTCAGTTTCAGCTTTTAAATCCAGGCCGAAGACTTACTACTTTAGTCTAGCATACCCTGACTAGAGCTTCTGGTTAGCTGTGCATACTGCATCTCTATTTGTTAGTCATTTGTCCCGAGATATAACCTTCACAATATTTTTAAATTGTTACTAATTCACTCTAGTCTGTTTCTCTTCTCTGTATGCTGTTTCGGAATTTGGGTCTACTGCTTTATTATTCACATAAAAGACTCCTAAGTTAATGGAAGCCTTAGTATCATCAGATTGGAGGAGTTTGCAATCAAACTGGATGAACAAGAACAAATTACTGTATAATGACCAACCATGTTTTCAATATTCAAATGTGTGAAGTTTTACAACCTCCACACAAAAAATGTTTCAAGTATAGCAACATACTAATCGGATATAACTATGGTTGCAATGCCCTCCTCATTTTCAAAAAAGTAAGGGCCTATGATACAGCACACCATACTGTAACCTTGGTGCTGTGTAATGGATGCTGGTGGAGCTCAAAAGGAATTTCCTGTGCCCAGCAACATAAATTCTGTTTGTTAACATTTCCTTTAAGGTGAAAATAGGCTTCATTCAACATCCACAAGTTGTTAATGAAATTGGAGTCCTCGTTTACTTTAGCCAACAATTGTTCCAAAACTGTTGATGCAACATGTGGTCATTGGGTTTAGGTTCCTGCACAATCTGTAATTTTGTTGGGGTGGAACTTCAACTCTTGCAGTATTCTTTGCACGCTTCATCAACCCCAACTGTAGCAATGATACATGTTGTCGAACGGAGCAGCAAGGGCTCCTCATGATGGAAGCTCGAACAGCCTCAATATTCATTCATTCGAACACCACCTGCGGACTTCCTTTTTTAAGGCTGAACCCGTTTCTTCGAAATTACATACCCAAGTTGCAATCGCATGAGCAGATGGGACACGATCATGATGTCCCAACTGGTAATGTTGCCAAAATTTCCTCTGCGCAGCAGTCACACTGTCACAATTCTCATAAAAGGCTTTCACAGCAAACACTCGTTGCACACCACTGCTCCATTATAACTAATGGCAAGGGGTTCTAAATTAGTTCGCATTGGTACCAAACAACTGCTGACACCCCAGGGTCACCAAGCTCCAGAATTTCCCCATTTCCCTGCTCCACCCTGTATAACATATTATAAGCCTTTAAACATGGCATAAAATGATACTAACATATTTTAACAATGATAATTTATTATTGTTATTGGAATAGTGAAAAAAATGATTCTAGAATGTTTATTGCTGGCTTATAATGAATACCTAAACTAAAGTGTGACCTACAAATTCTTAGAATCATACCTAGAGGTTTTTAAGATACTGTACCTTAGTCCACTCTAAAAGCAGATAAATAAGACACTTTTATGTGTATATTCCATGAAGCACGTCTCCAGCCAAACAAATTTTGGCAATTTGGTATTTCACTAAGTCTTTACAGTGAAAGCCTAATGGATGTTGGGTCCTGAGATGTTTAAAGATTTTGCCAGAATTGAAATCATTAATCTCATCGCTTGCTTAAAATAATTACATAAAATTTCAAGCCCATATACATTTCATATCTTGGGACAGAGAAGTAATATAAGACAACTCAAGTTTGTAGTTGGCACATATTTTACTGAGGCTAATCCCTAGCCAGAAAAACTAAATGCACATCTTCAGTATTGTGCTGAAGTCGGGAAATTTTTTGTGAGTTGAAATGATCAAGAATCCCTCAGAAAGCCAAGGCAGAGGTAGTGAAATGGAGAGGATGAGCAACAGCTGATCCACAGGTTATGGAGGAATGATATACATAACACCCCAGTGGTGGAACAGGGGAATATCTGTACTCCTGCAAAAAAAAAAATAAAAATTTGAGGGGTCTTAGGAGATTCTCTAACAATGTGTGTGTAGTATTTTTTGGGGGTTGCTGCAAGCTTACCAGGTCTCAGGGCTGCTTCTATATGCTATTTGTTCCCTATATTTGCAGTGCAAAAATTGAATTTGTATACCTTGTGCTAAGCTAAATGTCTATAAAATGAGCATAGGACTCGGTCAAAAAATTTGGTATCTTGACTTTTACTGATATGATACCCTCTCTGTGTTCAAGTTTGGAGATTATACTGTTTGCCTGTACAGTCATCCTCTTGGCCTTATCTGTCTGTGACCTCTGAGGCTCACTGGTTTGGATTGGACCTCAGTGAAAAAAAAATAAGTATAATAATCAAAAACTGATTTCTGAAAGTTGTCTCCCTGTCAGAAAGTCTTAGTCTATGCAATTGAGGGAGAGCTGCTGCCCCTGAGTGCTAAGGTTTAACTGCCAAGGGGTCTTTTTGTCTTCTAATATATTCCAATCTTAGTACCTTTTGTTGCGTTGCACCAAAGTCTTATTTTAAAATAATTTTTGACTTGCAGCTTGCTGTGAATTTTGCTATATAAAATGAATGAAGCAGCAGCTAGCAAACAGAATCAGTGTGTTGGGGACCATCTGCTATAATACAGTTTGTTTGTAAAGACAGAGGAGTAAGAAGAAGATGGAAAAGCAGTTCTAGACAGCTGAACACTGCAACTTAATCCTGATGCCAATGATTCATCTGTCTGCTTAATGATAAAAAAGTTGCTTTCAAAATTTCCACTAATGCCAAATTAGATCTTTACTGCTCATTCTGAAATATGGCCTCAAAGTAGATCAGTGGTTTCAGTTCTCTCAATGCATTATCCATTCAGCTTGATGGACTGGTAATAACTTTAGATTACCTTTTCCAATATGACAGAGCTTTGCTGTATGAAATATTGATGAATAAGAGATTACTAAAACTGTTATCTGAATTCAACAATAACAAAAAAAAAATTAAGGAAATGCATTTGATTCATTTATTTGACATGTCGAAATTTCCCTTTTTATTAAAGTTATTTAGTTTGTGTTTTTTATACAGGTTGTACATTAAAATGGAATGTTTAATTTCATCTTGAACATTTGCTGCAGTAAAGTGAGAAAGGTCGCTCTCACTCTAATGCAGCATGAAACTGGAATATCCGTCCTTTTTCCAATCCATTTAATCCAAACTCGTACCATACTGGGCAGTAGGTACTGGGGGGCAAGCTGACCAGGCCCACCCACAGAGATGGATTGCACTGGCCCTCCTGAAAGAAAGGCTGAGCCACAGGACTGTAAGATGGCGCACCACCTTGTAAAGTGAGGCTGGCAGCTGAAACCTTGGTACTGTAGGAGTACAGGCGGAACAGAAACCATGGCAACACAGGTAAAAATGAAGTGTTTAATAATCTCTGGAATCTAGAAGGCAAACCAAGAAACAGGCCAAGGTCATAGCACAAAACAGCAAGCACACATATCAAACACACTTAACAAATGCTGAGCCCCAAACCAAGCAAAACACCATAACTCAACTAAAACCTTGAAAAGTTTTCAGAAAGGCTACTGGGCACTGCCAACCTTGAGCTAGACTCTTTGTTTTATTTGGAGAGGCCCCTCCCACCCTGTGGCTGAGGCATAATTAAGTTGCATAGCAACAGACACAGGTAGGAGGAGCCAGCAGTAAAATGCAACAAAAGCAGGTAGTGGGGTGGCAATCAAGCCCAATGCTGAGAAAAGGCAGGAATAAATACCAGATGTGGGGGAGGCATAAAATATGAATAGAATTTTAAAAACAACAATTTACTAAAAACTCATTAAGTAATGATTATAGCGCAGTTTATAGTGTCTTCAGAAAGTATTAAGACTGTCTCAGTTTTTCCACAATTTATCATGTTGCTGCCTTATGCTAAAATCGTTTCAAGTTGTTTTTTTCCCTTAGCAAGCAACATTCAATACCTGAAAATGACAAAGAGAAATGAGATTTTAAAAATGTTTTGCAAATGAACAGAAATAAAAAAAAGAAACATTGACTCAGACAGTCAGGCCCTTTTTCTATAACACTCATAGAATGGGCTCAGGGGCATCCCATTCTATTGATCATCATTGAGATGTTCTTACACCTTGTTTTGAGTCCATCTATGGTCAATTTAATTGACCGGACATGACTAGGAAAGGCAATGGTCCCACAGCGGACAATGTGTATCGGAGCAAAAACCAAGCCAAGAGGTCAAAGGAATTGCCAAGGAGCTGGACTGTGTCAAGGCACAGATCTGAAATCTATGGTAAGACAGGTGACCAAGAACCCACCCTTCTGGCTGAGCTCCAGAAAACCTGTGTAGAGATGGGAGAAACATCCAGAGGAACAACCATCACTGCAACACTTCATCAATCTTGGCTTTATGAAGAAAGGCCAAATAAAAGCCTCTCCTCAGTAAAACATACATTGACTCTCAGACTGAGAAGCAACATTCTCTGATCTGAAGATGGAAGCAAGATTATCGTCATGTCTGAAGGAAACTACACACTGCTCATCACCTGTGCAATACCATTCCAACAGCGAAGCATGGTGGTGGCAGCATCATGCTGTTAGGGTTGTTTTTCAGCGGCAGGGACTGGGTATACGGATGTATCCTTACTAAACACCTGCTCCAGACTGCTCTGCACCTCAGACTGAGCCAAAGGTTCACATTTCAACAAAACAAACACAACACAGTAGGGACTTAAGGACAACTCTGGCAATGTCTACAAGTTGCCCAGCTGAAGCCCAAACTTGAATGCAATCGAGTATCTGTGGACAGGCCTGAAAACAGGAGTCCACTGATAGTCTCCATACAACCTGACAGAGCTTGACAGGATCTGCAGAGAAGATTCTCAAATTTGAGGTGTGCAAAGCTTGTTGTATCATACCCAAGAAGATTCCAGGGCTGTAATTGCTGCCAAAGGTGCTTCAACAAAGTACTGAGTAAGTGGTCTGAATAGTAGTGACAATATGATATTTCAGTTTTTTTATTTTAAAATATTTTTCAAACATTTCATTGTCATTCTGTGTTGTCTGATGAGAAAATAAATTAACTCAAATGGCGTTAGCACGAGGCTACAAAATAGGTGTTTGAATACTTTATGAAGTCACTGTATTGTGTAAAGTTTAGAGGGTCAACAAAACATCCATTCATTATTTATTGTTTTATATAGTACCTTTGGCAACTTTCACCAAGGGCATGCAAGAGTACAAAATGGCATTAGTCTAATTTAAAAAAGAAAAAGGGGGAAAAAAAAGAAAATATAGTAATAATAAAAAAAAAATAACCACAGCCATGACAGATATCAGGGTGAGCTTGGCAGTATAGCTGACAAATTTTAAACAGCAAATATCAAAAGGAGAATGATGGTGTGAGAGGCCTTGTGCAAAAAAAAACTTAAGGGAATGTTTTCCATTTCCGTTGTAGGCTACAGTAGCTGCCACAAGACAGTGTGTTTTTCTTTCTCTTGTCAAGGACATATGTCAAGCTTTAAAAGAGAACATTGATTTGCCTAGATGCTATCAACTCTGGATGGCTGTTTCTGAGGGGTGCAGACAGCTCAGGATAATCCAAATTAAACTGTCTGTCGCTGAAGGTGTACGATACCTGCCAGTGCTTTTTTCTCTCCAGTTTCTTTTCTTTAAGTTTTAAGCTACTTTTCTGCTGCGTTGTGTGTAGTTTGACGATTGGACAAGAATACAAAATATAAAAAATGCTTGGTCGTTTTTTCAAATTAACTCTTAAAATGCCTACACACGTACACACATCATCAAAACTTCTTGATTTTTTGGGTCACAGAAGCAACCTTTTCTTTTAGTTTAAATGTGTTTTTCATTGACATTCTATAAGACACTTTGCTTGGTATCACATTCGTTTTGTAATCAGTCTAGCCATGGACTAGTAAAATGATACCCTATAAAAGTAAGACAGTCACACTCTCAGATTTACTAGCCACTTATTTTCAAGTGTGAAATGCAAGTAGTTTATTAAACATTCTTTCAGATTTTCCATATGATTTACGAATTTTGCTTAGACATCAACAACTAATGTCAGAAATTACTGCAACAAATGTTAAACACACACAAAGGACTTCATAATATGTTCCTCTCCACTAACAAATTGCTATATACAGGATATGTATTTCCATTTTTTAAACACACATTCTCTATTCTAGAGTTACCCAGGGTCTAGATGCTTTTCTGGCAGCATAGCAAGACTTAACCGGCCATGAAGTTCAATTTAGAATAACAAACCAACCTAAAATGCATGTTTTAAAGATGTGGGAGGAAACTGGAGCACGTGTAGAAATCCTTAATTTGTCTTGGGGAGAACAAGCAAACTCTACATAGACAGTGAAAGAAATTGAAGAGCAATGATGTACGTGGCATTAAATGTTACATACGTTTGCCTACCATATTCTATAAGTATTGTGTTAAAATTGTTCCTTCAGGGCTAGTCATCAAAATGGATGACAGATTATGTAAAAATAAAGTATTGCCAACAGTCCTAAATGGAAGTAGTATGGTGGGCTGCAACATAAACTTATGCAAGTAGCACATCAAAGCTCGTGGGTTAAGACATTTTGGAAGATGTGAATCTTTTGACCTTTATGTTTCAAGTCATGGACTGCTTCATAATTGTTACTGTGGCTACTTACCTGTATTGAAGCCCCTACCCAACGCTGGCCATGGGCGATGGTTTTTCCACAAGTTGCCTAAGTACCAGTCGCTTTGATTTTCGACTAAACCCAAAACTTGCTGCCCTACAAAAAAAGAAAAAGAAAAAATACGCAGACGTCAGTGGTTAACCTCCACTAAAATGATCATCACTGATAATCCCTTTACATTTCATGTCAGCACCATTTTTCATTTGAGAATGTTTCCTTTAGTATTGATTTTAACATAGTATGATTTGATATTGAAATGATTCCATTTTAATGTTGGATGCAGGTTCCCATTTATTCATTTTCAGTCCTCTAGGACCTATTTATATAAATTTGATCCAACGTTTTCAGTCATAACACAGATTAAATATATGGGATGATAGATCAGAATTGCCCCACAGTACTATACGGGCTTACCGATGTAACTGAAAGAGCAGGAAAAGAAAAGAATAAATAAAATTGCAGAGCACAGGAAAACTGTGTGTCAAGCTTACAAAAAAAAAATTCAGCCAGTTTGTATATGGATTTTAAATCTATTCTCAAACTACATGGAGATACAGCACCACAATTAATTATTGAACTGACTAAATTGAAACATTACTTAGGTATTGCTGTATATTGCTATTTTTTATTGTACAGATATTTGGTTAGATAAATCGATCGATTGATAGAATAACTTAAGTATACATAACAATCCTAATATGACAAAAATCACATGCAAACGCCACAATACATGAATGAAGTATATTGAACAATGACACCAACATTTATTTCTATAACACAGAATGTAACTGTAAATTGCTTTACAAAATTTCTAAAGAAATGGTCACAAGTAAAAAAAAAACAAACTAAACTAGGAAAGAATAAAAATGAATAAGTAACACAAAATGAATCAACACAGGCTTACACAGCACAGACATATGATTAATAAAAAATAGGGTCCATATACCGTATATGCTCCAATAGTGGCCCATGGCGTTTATTTGCAAAACTAGCCTCGGCTCCCGGCACTTTAAGAGAGACCGGTTGCTATTAGAGACTGGCCATTATTAACAAAAACCTTCACAACGCAATATTTTTTTCGCGCGTGTCGGTACATTTAGGTACACAGAAATATTGGCTAATATTACAAACAGCTACTTTATTTGAATTTCACATGCTGCATAAGACTGTTAAAGATAAATGGCAATGTCTTTCTGTACTTTTCGGTGCTATTCGTCGTCCGAATCCGCAATGATGGTTTTGTTGTTATCCAGTTCACTATCGTCTTCCTCTTCTTCCAGGTTTGTCCGTATTTTGGTCAACCCGGCACGAAAATGAAGCAGTTTTAGAAACTGGTATATCCGTATTTCTTATATATGCAACGTGCTGACATTCAGATGTATTACACATGCAAAGATACAGACGCTTACAATGTACGCTAGTTGGCAAATATCAAAGACCCGGCTACTATTAGAGACCGGCTACTATTTGGCCATGTCCCCTCTGAAGCCCGGCGCTTATTAGAGACCGGCGACAATAAGAGACTCGGCGTTTATTGGAGCATATACGGTATACAATATTATACTGAAACTCTCTAAGGATAAGTACAATGATAAGGTCAGCCGGATGGAAGTACAGGAAAAACAAAAAAATTAAAGTAGGGAGTTGCAAGGTTCCTAAAAAATGTATAGACCAAAGACAGCTTAAAAACAGCAACAAGCCCAATGTGGTAGATACTGAAGCTGCTAAGCTTCAAGCACAACTTAACAGTGGTCAGTAAAAGTAAGTCTCAGTTTCTACTGTGAAAAGGAGACTTTGCCCAGTCTGCAGTAGTTCACAGCCGGTATTTCAAGGCCCTATTTTGTCCTTTAAGGATTGACTTTCTAACTGCCACTCGCCCTGTCAGACCTGCAGCACAAAGTAGAAACTGAGACTTGCTTTTGTTGGCAATGGTTAAGCTGTCTTTGAAGCTGTTGTGCTGTGAGGTGCCTATCACACAAACTGGTGACCCTCAGAAACATGTCTTCTGATTGGGTGGTGACTTTGGGTCTGCCAGATCTCTTCCTACCAGAGTTTCTTCCAGTTTCCAATTGTCTTTGGATTGTGTAGGACACCATACTCACTGACACTGATTTTTTTTTGCTATTTCTCTAAATGAGGGGCTTACACTTCTAAGTGTAATAATGCTGCGCTCATTTCATTTGTTAATTGCCGTTTTCTTGCCATTATCACTGTAATACTGTCCAGGTAGTACTTCAGAAGGTGCAGTAACACAGTCTGCTCCAGCTCTGCTTTAAGACAGACTGAGGGGTTTTAAGGAATCAACAGAAGTTGGGACACCTGTGCAAATTGCAAGGCTTAATTTACTTTCATTGCTTCAGAACATCGGTAGGTTGTAACCTATTAGTTGTTCCCTGAAGAAGGTCCATTGGTATTATTCTGAAATTTCCTTTTTTTCACTTTTTGCTAACCTAAACTTTAAATTTAAACCTCTGGCAGCTTACTTCTTACCTTTTCACCATTTTAGGTCATATGTTGCATTTCAACTGATTAAATCTGAAGAAAAACTGGAAATACTGAGGTGTTCTATAACATTTGACTAATAGTGTGTATATTTAGATGTTGAAGATCCAAAGAAACCTTGCCCAGTTCTATAGTGGTCATATGAGAAAGATAGATTACTCCACTCTAAAAGGTGCACCACTCATACCACAGAGGGGCAGCCATTTTAGACATCAGCTGTAGTTTTCATGACCAAAATGAATTAAGTATCTCTATTATGTTTTCACTATTAGGTGCAGTCTTTCATTGAGAGCAGGGACCCCTTTTCTGTTAAAATTGTACACTTTCTTTGCATATGAATATTCATAATCTTTGTTTGTGGGCTCACAGAATCAAATAAATTCCTATTAGAAGCTTGTAACAGAAAATAAGAAGTAGAGGTTGGTTGGTTGTTTTATTTAAATGAAGCCACACTGTAAAAAGGTTTGAGAACCACTGCTACAGACAACTACAGAAGGGATTTTGAACTCGACAGACCTTACAGCAGCACACCCACAGTTGTGATACGAAGACTGAAAGAAGCCTTCATCAGATAGAAGTGCCACTCAGTTAATAGCCCTCAGTGCAGATCACTAGAAACTTAGACTTTAGCCAAAGAATGGGATTTTTTTTTTGTCCATACTTCAACAAGCCTATGTAACCCTCAAACAAATGATCTGGCTGTGAAATAAGTATAGATAGCAAAGTCAATAATGGAAAAAGCCAGAGTGGACCAGCAAGACCCCTGACTTAGTCTCTAAAAACATTTCAAGTCCAAGTATACAATTTGAATGTGTTGGTGAGTCACCACTTGCACTTAATCCTCTCAAGTAAAATCCAGCAGCTTCAAAAGAAGAGGTCATGAGATACATGGAATTACACAGAAAAAGAAAACAGAGCTGACAGCAGCAAAAAAGATACTAAGACACGAGAGCCAAACCACTTTCATGGCTGCAAATAGCAGAACGCAAAAGTACGGCTATAGGAAACCAGCATTTATCAGCATGGTGTCAATGCAATGCACAAGAATAGATATACTTGACAAACCATCTGGTTCATTCAGCACAAGAAGAACTGATCGATATTTCCAGTAGTGCACACAATTTCCAATATAGCACACACGCCATAAAATGAGCAAATCACAGACTGACAACTTGCCCCTTTCAACACAACCTGCAGGTGCAAACTGAGACCCCAAGCAATTGTGGGGTTTTAAACGTGCCAATGAATTCTTCTCTTAAAAGATTACTATGCTTTGGTGTGTGGCAGTAGGGGGCGCTAGTGCTCCCTTGAACCCTCAGGTACCACGCCAGACACCAGGTAAAAGTCCCAGACTCTTTATTAATTAGCAACAACGTGCACAAAGCACCCTCCACACTACTCATACACTCAATAAATACTATAATAATCTCTCCTCCTCGCCCAGACACTTCGCCCCTCTACCTCCCAGCTCAGCTCAGTGTCTGGACTGGCCCATAGTCCTTTTATAGCCCCTGACCCGGAGGTGTTCCTGCCCAATCAGTCCACAGTTCCTTATTCCTTCTGGGTCAGGGACCCGGGAGCACGTCATTTCTTCCTGTCACGTGACCGTGACGCACTCCCAGGTCATAGGGCACATAAGAGCCCACAAGCCCCCCTACAGCGACTTCCTGTGGCCCCCAAGGTATCCAGCAGGGCTGTGTAAAAACACTACATAGTCCATGAAGCCTTGCTGGACCTCAGGGCACGATCAAGCTGTCAGGAGAACTCCTCCTGGCGGCCTGGGGGTGAGGACCAGAACACGAAGCCGGCAGTCCTCCACAGCTGCCAAAGGTCAAGGAGTACAAACTTTTTCTTGACTTGTTAAACTCGGAAGATGAAATATTTTCATAAACGCATGAATAATAAGACTCTAAATAGTAAGGTTGTCATTGTGAATCAACACTAAGCAAGTCTGACCACGTGTATGAGCTAAAGTAAGGCAGCCACTCCTACGCATACAAGTAGGGGTATGGTCAACAGACTGCCCGATACACCATATCCGCCACTATTTGCACAAGCCGCACACATTTTCCTAACGTAAACGTACGTCTTATATTTCAGTGGTTTGTTTAAACCAAAAACCAAACATTCTTTTTCAAAGTGAATTGTTTTATATAACTAATGCCTAAATGCAATATTTGTTTGATAAACACACTGATTACAAGAAAATGTAACTTTTGATTTCTGTTTTATTTGAATCTTTTTTTTTTTTTTTATATATATTCTCATTAACTGAAATAACTTTAAAAGTCCCTGGTAAAATGCGTATTACGAAACTAGTAGAAGAAATAAAAAACTGCATTCATTATTGTGAAAATATAAGAAAATCTAAAGAACAGGATTGGCTTTGGCTGCTCAATGTCCCCAGTAACTACGGCTCACTTACAGTTTTGTAGTATTTACTCTTTGAAAGCTGTGAAGGTGCATTTTAGTGAAGAAAAGAAACAAATAAAAAGGAACAAATCAATGATGTTCTTAATACTGCTGTATGTAAGCAGATTATACAAACATCATATTTCTTCCAGGCTTTTAAAGGTTTAAGTCTTTGAGGGCTCAATATTCTTTCCAAAAACAATGGTTTCACTCAGAAATCAACATAAAACATCTGTTGCTGCATGCTGTGGCTGCCAATTTGCCAAGAATTTGCGGCAGGCTTGCTGCCAGGTTGTCTTCGTGTCACGGTCGCAGTGCATTACAATCTGGTTTCTACCTCTTATCATTGTTAAGTGGCAGTCCTCCCTGGCGAACATCGTCAGTACCACAACTAGCTGGAGACCGATCAGGTTAAGCTGGAATCTCACATTCATTTTCGATCATTTGTATTAAAAACTGAGTCCGACAAGTCATATTCCAGTTCAGAGATAATAATAGGCAAAACATCGTCCACCGTACGCATTCGCTTTGATCTCTCACCAGATGTCAGTGCCATTTTTGCCATTGTGTGCGCCTTGCTACTCACGAGAGTGCAGGGAATCTCCTTCAAACCAATGAATCTAACTTTCCTTCTAGCAACGAGAGTCCAACTAAAATGTAACGGTTGATTCTGTCACAGTTTGCAGTTCATTACCATCGTCAACTCCTCCTTTTGACAAAAGTCGACATCAGCCCTGAAAGAGTTAAGGGGCTCCTATGAGCCTCAAGAGGTTATGTAGCACTCACTCCAAACAAGTTACTTCTGACAGATTTTGGAGCAGAAAGCTAACAACTTTGTAAAGCCAAGCTACACTGAATTATTTATCAGAACAAACCCCAAATCACATTTTAATTTCTTTGATTTAAACAATACTAATAATTAAAATTTTATTAGATTAGTAGAGTTACAAGATAATTATCGGATCACCTTGAACATAAACTGGTTTCCCACTTTGAATCACATAGTTGAAGGCTCTGCAAATTGAATGTGTTTATATATAAAAAAAAATATTACATCTCAATGTGCAGCACATCACAATAGCGTGGTGGCACACTTGGCAGTGCTTCCACATCTTTACCCAGGCCAGGATGGGGTCTGAGTGGCACTGGTGTATTGTTCTTGTCTCTATGTGGGTTTTTCTTCAGGTATCCCAGATATACTCCCACGTTTCATTGACTGCTAATTCTAAATTGGTTGGGTGTGGGCATGAACTATCCCCCCCCTCGCCACACCACTGTTTAGTACTCTCTTGCATCCAGGAATGCCAAGACAGACAGACACTAGCTTCCTGCTGTAATGATGCTGATCCCCTCCATTCCCCAAATTGCCACTAATTTGTAATATTTGTCCATTTTGACAATATTAATAACTTTGATCAGTTGTTTATTAATGTTGTCACAATTTTGTCTTTCATGGATGTCACCATTTTACATTTTTGAGTATGGTAACAATGCCTTTTGCTATCATGTGGCAGCCAAACACTGCATTATCATTGGCCCGCTAGTATATAGGATACCAGTTTGCTAAAGTGCTTGCCTACAATACTGGAAATTTCTCAACACATATTTGTGCAGTAGCTTTGGTAAAATGAACTTAGGGGGATAGGACCCTTCCCATGCTTCTTTTGACAGACTTCTGGAAGTCATATTGGTATTTAACAGTTCTCACTGCTCTTTTGGCTAAGACCTCTACTTTGTTGGTTCTGCTTCGTCTCCTGGTCCTGGTGTTGATTTGCCCTTTTTGGCTTGTCACTATCTTGGCAGCCCACCAGTGACTCTGGAATAGATAAGCAGGTTTCATGACAGACTAATGAATGAATATTTCTGGCCTCAGCAAAGTCACCTTCTCTTCGCAAGAAAACTAAGAAGCTAGGTATTAAGTGTGGCTACATTAAAACTTATATCAGTAAGGCGAATGAATATGTACACAAAATTAAAATATAGAACTTTCATAAAAAAAAAAAAAATGATGTACTTGAATAGTCTGCTAGGTAAAATTGTTAAGTAAGCCTTAATCATTATTCATTTTGAAAATTTCTATTTATGTATATTTTACATCATACATTTTATATACATTTAGAAGGAAAGAACACAAATGGTCAGAAATGTAGCACACGTTTTAAAATGTGGTTAATCTTGTTTTGCTTTTTTTTCCTCCTTTGTACTGATTTCAAAGTACGTGGTTATACCTGTTACATTATTAATACAGCATGCCATTGGGTTTTTAAAAGCAAACTAAAATACAAAAAAGAATGCAGTTGATAACTGACAGTGTAATTTACAAGAACAAGGCAAAGGCATTTTTGGGCAACATCTTGCATGTCTCCTTTCCTGCTCCTCACGAATGTTAAGCATATGAACAACTCTGATGTGTTCCTCCATTTCTCGCTAGGTGGCAGTGCTGTTCTTCAGTACAATACCACTGCAAAAAGCAAAAACTGAGAATTGGATATTTTTGGAAAGTCAAAGGATGTCAGTTCAGAAGATGACGCCGCATACACTGAAGTAGTGAAGAGAGACACTGAAGTATTGCATTTATAAAATGGAGAACACCGGCCGGTATGAAAGAAAATGAGGAGGAAGAAAAAGGACAATACGATGGCCAGTCATTTTAAGAGTATCAGCAAGGTGATCAATGAGTGCCCCGTTAAGACTTTCTGGTGATGTTTAAATAATCATAATAAGAAAAGGAAAAAAAAAATCTCTCCAGTCTCAAGGTGACAGCAGAGTGTGACACACAACATAAATTGAACTAAAAAAATAAGCTGGGGATCTAAAAGTCATTTTACAGTGATTAAGGAGCTCAGCCACTGCAAGATTCTAAATAATGCATTCTTTCAAAGACTTGAGATTATACAAATTATAGAGACTTGGATTTTTCTCTAAATTATTCATTGAGTATCTGCTGAAGTCCCTGTTGGCCAACTGATTATAGCTCCGAGAAGAATGCAGCAATCTTTACACCCCAAGTTTTGAGATCCTTAGACAGATCATAGATAAAAACACAACTTTTGCTTTGGTGTAGTATAAGAATTATAATAAAAAGATCCACTCCTTTTTTATATCTTCTCCTTCTTTAAATAGCACCATTTTCAGCTCTGCTTTGGTATTTCATTTTCATTAGGTTAGCACAGTTTAATAGTAACAATAAATTCTACATCTTATGCATATAGCACCTTTCCCATGCTCCCTTTTCCAAGAGACTGGACAGGTTGCTGCCTGAGTAGAGCCTGCACACCCCAAGTGGGTTTTCCTAATGTCCAAACAACGGCATTTAAAATTAATGAACACATTTTTTTTATAGCCCACTTGTCTAGGTGAGCAACAGCAAGGTGAACACCACCTATGACATTTGCCAGCAGCTCATTCCAGTTGTCCCTGAAAGGATTTCTCAGTTACTCCTCAACTATGATGACATAACGTACTCTCAAAGCCACTTAATCCTCTTCAGTGTTCCAGTCTACCTTGGCAGCACTGGACACAAGGCTAGAGGGTGTCACTCTTGCACAAACCCACAATGGGCCTTAAAGAATCGACAACTAACCAAACAAGCATGAGTTTGGGGAACTGGGGAGAAAAATCTAAATAACAAGAAGAAAAGCCAACACACATGGAGAGAACATGCAGTGATAGACAATGAACAGGAATATGATTCAAACCCAGAAGAGTCAACCCAAGAGACAGTGGTGCTAACCTCTTTGCCACAAGGATATGGTACATAACGGTTTACACTTCCAAAACACTTTTTTGTAGGGTCTTGAACCCAAGGCACAAGCTAATAAAGAGTGCCGTTGAACAGTTTATATAAGTGGAGAAGGAAATAGCTTGACTTTAACTCCAGTGGGCAGTGTTCAGATGCCCAGACTAGCTGAGCTAGCGACTCAAAGCAGCACCTTCACTCTGAGGTCATCCCAAAGTGACTGCCAAGCTCTTCACTCTGTCCTTGAAAGGAAGCTCGGCAAAAATACAGAGCAGCTTAATTTCTGCCAGCAACCCTTTCAGCTGCAGTTCCCTCTTTTAGTTTCTCCACCGGGGACCATTCCTTTGACTACAGACAACTGCCACAATTTGCTGAGCAGTTACACATTCTGTCTGCCTGCTCTCAGTCATAAAATGACATATAGCTACTTATTCTCCTTCACTCAGTTTCTATAAGGAACAAGAAATTATTTCTAAACAAATTAGTATTTTGTGCAATTTTAATTAGGACTTAATATTTCAAACATTGTTTGTGTTAAACTAATATTTACAGTAGTTAGGGGAAATTTTCCCACATTAATCAATTAATCATTAGGAATGTCTGCTGGTACATCCACCAGCTTTCTGGAACACATATTCCAAAACAAGGCTGTAGGGAATCTTTCCAACACTGCTGCAGTCAAAAAAAGGAATGAACTCTGGACTGGGTGCCAGGACATGGAGGTGCCAACTTAAAGTCATCAATCAACCTAACCTACCTGGCTTTAGAAAGTGGGAGGAAAACCAGGGCAACAGGAGACCACCACATGAACTCATTGGGAGAACATGCAAGGTCTGCATAGGTTCTGATTCTGTAAAGCCATTGCCTAAAGTTTTGGAGTACTCATGCTAATCACTGCTCAGCTGTCCCAATCTCAGCAGGTTAAGAACTTTTGTTAAACTAAATACTATACAGTATGGTTTACATTTATAACACTAGGGGGCTTCGCTCACCAAAGGGCCTACGCTATACGCCAGCCACTTCGCGTCTCTGCCACTCGCGTTGTGAAGGGGGGGCTGAACGCACCCCAGGGAGACGCGGTTGCTCCTCCGAAACCCCCTCTTAAACGGTGATACAATGGAAAACAAATAGTTTTTTTTTATCTCCTCTTTACTCGATCAGCTGCTGCTGCTGTTGCTACCATGCCGTGTGATCTGCATCTTACGTGACGCACTTCTCTCATATCATCTATGTCCATATATTCGATCTCTTTTCGCTTTTACATTTTCGTTAATATCGCATTGAATTTTGATTCCGTGCTTGAAATTACACTGTTACAATGCAACATATAACTGCCCGTGAGTGAATATCATTTCTTTCTCTCTACAAGAAATGTGTCTGACAATATCTCACGGGACGTGAAAGTGTTTCTCTGAGAAAACGTCTCATCTTCTTCCAAGATTTTTTTTTTATAATAGAGAGATAATTTATACACAATAAAAATGGTACCTGATAATGAATATGTTATAGAAAAAAATATCATGGTTCATAAGCAAATCATGGCAGGGGAGAATAACATCATGTTGAATGTTGATTAGCACATGCAAGTAAAAATTTCACTGGATACATGACAATAAATAACTTATGAGCTTGTGAAACAAGTTCATAAGGTCTTTATTTGGCCCAATAAACATTAAAAGGAGCTTTGCGAGGCAACATCATAAATGGTTGTGAGCTTAGATAAGATTACTGAAACCTCTTTGCTGACTTTCCAAATTTAATTTAAGAAAAATAACAAATATCTTCTATTCCTTCATAGCACTTCCAACCTCTGTCCACGAGATGTCAGATTAGAAAAACAATGTTGGCCATGAGCGGACAGTAGGGTTTACAACCTTCAGTTAGCTAAGACAGCTACTTGTCCACTGTTCATGAACACCTTTACTGTTTTCAGTCTCCATCCATCTACTCATTCATTTCTGAAGCTGCCTAATCTAATTTACATTTTACACTCAAAAGGCAAACAGGATTAGAACACTTCCAGTCTTAATGTGAAATTCTTACAGGATTTTGAAACTGATTGATGCTTCTGCTTTTTGCCATTCTTGAAATTAAATGTGACCTCTTTCATGTTGCGGAACTCAGCTGCAGTGAGAAATTAAACTCATAATGGGATGCAAGGACAAAGTATGGAAAACACAGACCAAACTGACTAGGAAAAAGGTTGATGCCATTACCTGCAAATGTCATCTGAAATGGTTTGGAGGAGCAAGACGTTCAGTTAAGGTTTACTGTGTGCACATAGCACGATGGAATTCTTCTATACATGTATACAGTGCTTGAAGTGGACCGGTATGCACCAGCACGTCTCCAATGTTAGCAGTGGCATACTAGCAATGTTTGGTGCATACTAACAGTCTTTTCAAACGTGCCAGCTTACATCTTGCAAATCTAAGTTCAACTTCCTTCTTCATTGTATGTGAAATTATGGCTGTGCTCACAACAAGGGGGGGGACCCCACTCTTGTTTTTTGATGGAAGGTTTAAGGATCTCAGCACTTGAAACTCCCAAAATATGACGCAGGTCATACCTCCACATCTGTCAATTGAATCTTGACCTCCTTAAGGTTAGACCCAAGTGTCACTTGGGCTGTAAAAACAGTGTTAGAGGTGTTAGTCCTGAGTCCCACTACGGCAACTGTTTAAGACATGTTTTGTGTAAGCGTTAGACCTGAGGATCACTCGGGCTGTAAAAGTGCCAACAGAGTTAGTCCCGAGCATTACTCGGGCAATGGTATAGATGTGTCTAGGGAATGCATTCCCAGGCTCCCGAATTCCTGGAGATTTTTCATTCCTGCATTCCCAGGAAAACGGGAACGGCCAAGCTCGCATATATAGCCTTTAAAAATCGATCAAGATATAACAGAGTTATAGTTGAAAATAATTAAGGTGGCGCCATTGCTGCAGCTTGCACTTCAATAGACAACAGCTTTGAACAGCAACTTGAATTTGCAATGCGTCAGTCTGTTGCATCCGCATTATCTGTGCCAAGAAACTTATCATCACAGAATGATGACAAGAAACTGGATGCATTAGTAAAAGCTGAAATGGCGGTGTTTCAGAGCAATGGCAAGCACGGGCATTGTTTAGAACAAGTGTATCAGTATCTGATGACTGTGCCACCTACTTCAGTGGAGGCAGAGCGTGCTTTCTCAGCGGCTAGCGTACTTCTGCACGAAGATGCGCTCTTGCCTGGATGACCGCGCGCTGGACATGTTAATAATAATAATAAATTACATTTACATAGCACAGTGGTTCTCAACCTGTGGGGCGGGCCCCCCTAGGGGGGCACAAAGTAACAAAAAGTGGGCGTGAAGATGTGAAAAAAAGAAAAGAAGAATCGAAAATATTAAAAATACACCTATTGAAACCAAAACAAATTAACTTAAATTACACACTGATACTAGAAAGATAAATATGGAGTTAGATAAATGTCAATAAAAATTAAGCAGGTATAATAAATATACCTATTAAATAATAAATATAATAATGGTGCGACTCAAACCACTTACACCTTAACACCAGCAAGGCCAAGGAGCTGGTGGTGTATTTTAGGAGGCCCAGGCCCCTCATGGAACCCGTGATAATCAGAGGTGACTGTGTGCAGAGGGTGCAGACCTATAAATATCTGGGAGTGCAGCTGGATGACAAATTGGACTGGACTGCCAATACTGATGCTCTATGTAAGAAACGTCAGAGCAGACTATACTTTCTGAGAAGGTTCGCATCCTTCAACATCTGCAGTAAGATGCTGCAGATGTTCTACCAGACGGTTGTGGCGAGTGCCCTCTTCTACGCGGTGGTGTGCTGGGGTGGCAGCATAAAGATGAAAGACGCCTCACGTCTGGACAAACTTGTTAAGAAGGCAGGCTCTATTGTAGGAGTAAAATTGGACAGTTTAACATCTGTGGCAGAGCGACGGGCATTAAGCAAACTCCTGCCAATCATGAAGAATCCACTGTATCCACTGAACAGTGTCATCTCAAGGCAGAGGAGTAGCTTCAGTGACAGACTTTTGTCACTGTCCTGCTCCACTGACAGACTGAGCAGATCGTTTCTCCCCCACACTATGCGACTCTTCAATTCCACCCGGGGGAGTAAATGCTAACATTACTCAAAGTTATTGTCTGCTTTTACATGCATTTTTATTACTATTTAATTTAATATTGTTTTTTGTATCAGTATACTGCTGCTGGATTATGTGAATTTCCCCTTGGGATAAATAAAGTATCTATCTATCTAAAATATGCATCTATTTTAAACGGACAGTGAAATCTGAAAGTGACGCTTGCGTTGGGGTTTCTATTGACCCTGCTTCAAATAAACCAGCACCTCCCCGCTTTGATTTTGTTGGGCAGCAAGAAATAAAAGTGAACATTGACAGCTAAAAGCCACTTACTTACTTGAAGTTACTTATTGATGATGACGTGATTAAAAGAATTGTTGTGGAGACGAACTGTTATACTGAACAATGTTGGTTTTCCCATTCAAACAGAAGGGAACTTGAAGCTGCTGATGACCTCTGGTATTAGCGTCATGATTATTATTATTCTTAATTAAATATTATTATTATTATTCATTTTTATTATTCTTATCATTATTACACTTTTTACACTTCTGACCTTGTAGTTTTAGTGTTTAGAATGATGAGATTTAATAAACATGTAATTTTTCAAGCCAAAAAATGCAATGCTTTTCACATGTTTTTTTGAGAATAAATGTAACGCCTAGGAGGTTAAAGTATTGTGGCTCTTGAAACGGAGGCAATCCCGCTCATCTATCGAATAGCACGACCTTAAACAAAGAGCACCAGCACTTAAATATAGCCACTTGTACTACTGAATTTATAGATATTCACTGTGTTTTTTTAGTCTAACACCATGTTTTCTTATTATTGGCTGTCCAATAACTTTACAACCTGTGGACAGAAGTTGTCCCTAAATCTAAAGAGGTGAGTACCAATGTACTGTTGGCCAGAAGGAAGAAGTAAAAAAAAAAAAAGGGTGACAGTGATGGAATGGCAGAGGTCTTTAATGAAGTCAGTGTGTCTTATATGTAAATCCTGCAGTATGATCCATTAGACTGGGTATATTATTTTTACTTGTCAATACAGGAATACTCTCCAATTTTAAACTTGCTTTATTCTGGTGATTTTTTTTTTTTTTTTTTTTTTTAAATGTACTTGTATTTCTCAGCTTTATGTCATTTTGTTGTTCCACTTCATTATGCTTTAAGATATTTAAAGGATAATTTGACAATTTAGTATGATATTTTTCTTCTTGAAGACCTGGTATCCGCCCACACATTCCGTGCTGCACCAGACATGTTGAATATAAAACAATTAAAATAAAAAAGCACTCATCACAATCTTCTGATTTTGAAGGGTCAGCTCCACTGGATTGCTTCATCTCAAGTTTAGGTCCATTAAAAACTGTTGCAGGTGTTTGCCCATCCATTTGCACACTCACTTCATCTAGTCCAGTGTTTTGTATGGGTATAGAGTCTACCATTATGCTACATTAATTTCTTCATAAGTTAATAATAAGATTTTTTTAGCACACAATCTGAATTTTGGGCAACACAGTGGAGCAGTGGTAGCACTGCTGCCTGACAGTAAGGAGACCAAGGTTCACCCCATGACTGTGTGGGATTCCTTCAGGTGCTCCCCTATCCTCCCACAGTCCAAAGACATGCAGGTTAGGTGAACTGGAGACCCTAAATTGGTCCAAATGTGTGGCTGGCGTGTGTGTGTGTGTGTGTTCACCCTGTCCAGGGTTTGTTCCTGCCTTGTGCCCTATGCTAGCTGGGATAGGCTCCAGCAGACCCCGGTAACCCTGTTCAGTACTAAGTGGATTAGAAAATGACTGCTTGACTGACAATCTAAATTGTAAATTAATTTAGATCAATCCATCCATCCATTATCTGTACTAGCTTGTCTGGTTTATGGTGGCATGCAAAGGTCAACTAATGGCAAATTAAAACCATTGAATAATTACAGTTTTATTTTAAAATCTACACATTTCCTTTACTACATCAAGTATGTGGATATTGATATTAGATATCTATAAAAGTGCCCTGGACTGGCATCCACTCCAGCAAGGACCCTGCCTCATGCCCAACTCAACACATATAGCCCTTCATGACCCTGTAGTTGGATCAAGCAAGTTTTTACAATGGATAGATAGCAATTTTCCTTTATATTTGATTATATATTTCTTTAGACTGGCACCTTGTCCAGGGATTGTTCCTGCACCCAATGACTGCTGAGTTGGGCTCCAGCTGCCCTGTTACCCTGCCCTAGATAAGAAGGTTAGAAAAACAGATGGATGGATAACTTTATATGACTTTTAAATTACTTTTAATATGTTCAGACACTTATTATTCTGAGATTAATAAGTGTGAAGCATATTGGCTGCTGATGTTGTTAGGTAAGAATATCAGAGCTCATGGAATGTTCGCCATTTTTTAAAGGTCACAATTGCCTTAAAATTGAGACAAATAGGTACTGGTGGCAAACAAGTTTTGTATGGGATTATATTTACTAGTGCTTGGATTGGTATTAAAATTCTGATTTTGGTATCAATATTAGCTTTCGGACCGCAGTTCAGCTACCCAAACTGTTCAGAAGCATATAATGAATAATCCAACCCATATATCTCTCCCCAAACCCCCTTATTACTCCATGCTCCCTGGTGTGCTACGCAATCGCACTTCTCCCGGGTGCACTACACACCACTTCCCTCTTGATAGCTTCAAGTGTGTATTGAAACAATAAGTGCATGGTGCTGAAGCAACTTGGGGGGGGTCTGGTGGTGGGCAGGTTCCCCCTGTGGAGTTCTCTTCATGTCAAAGCTTGTGGCTTTGTACCTGTAAGGACGTTTTTTCCCCCTCCATCGACTCTACTTAGTGGTAAAAGGGGAGTGGGTGTGGGGGGTTGAGTGGAAAGCTAACATGTCCCAAATATCCTGAAATGCTGGTACCATACCTCTTTAAATTGTGGGGTTTTCAGTACTATTCCAGACCAGCACACTGTGCAACTCTAGTGTCTCTACAAAAAAAAGTACTTTCTAAAGCCATCTGTCAATCCTTTTTTTACCTGCTTACCTAGTTCACAAGATCATGAGGGCAGACAAGCACATACATAACCAGTTTAGTTTATAGGGAACAGCCAACATTCACATTGGGCTTGCATACACAAACTGGATTCAGATACTCTTTCAGAATTAATACGTTAACCTATATAAAAATGACACTCAATGCACATACAAAGTTTCTTTCCAATTAGCTGTTTTAGTCGTTCCAAATCTGGTCAATGGAAAACACAATAAGAACCATTTTTGACAAGAAGAGGTCATTCAGCACAGCAGACCTCATCAAAAAAAAACCTCAAGTAGAGATCTGAAAGTCCCCAAGGTAGTTTTGCTTTGAATATCCATCTAGGTGACGCATTATATACAGGTATAGTTCTCTGTGGGATGAAATACATTCCAACATTTTTCTAGCTTTATTAAAGCCCTAATTTTAGAATCTTCAGTGTGTCACCTCTTGATCTTGCATTTACTTAATCTGAATTAATTCAAATCCTTCACCACTTCCTCACAGGCCAGGAAACAGTTTAGTTGGTCTTCACTAAATTACTCTTGCTCTGCCGTTTTTATCTTTCTGTTCTTCAGATTTAACATCACCAATACTGCTTACTATAAAGCTTAGGCAAACACACAACATTTTTTCATAACCTGGCATGGCTATACAACTTTAAGTGGTGAACTGTAATGAGTCAGCTAGGACTCAGTTATTAGTTCATATGCTGTGTTCTGTAATTTTAAAAATTAGATAGATAGATAGATAGATAGATAGATAGATAGATAGATAGATAG